>CAJHQP010000014.1:0-521152 GCA_905132765.1 Moricandia arvensis | reverse complement strand
GTTTTGGAGCCAAATGAGTTGTAAAACTTTCAAAGGAGTGAAGAATGTTGAAGATGGCCAGATAATCCCACGGGCTGACACCGCGGAAAGAAGAAACTGTGGCCAGAAAGAGACACCCGCGAGCAGCCACCGTGGCTAGAGGGTGGTCGTGGCCACACCAGACGCATCTAGACAGAGAATCCTGCGGGTAACCACTGCGGCTGGAGGTTTCATGGCTGGACCAGACACATTTAGACAGAGAATCCTGCGGGCTGCCACCGTGGGAAGAGGAGGCTGCAGCCGTCGACTGAAACAAAGTTGATCCATTTTTAGTTGGGTTGACCATGACGAGTTTTAGCTTAGTATAAATAAGTGTTAGACCCAATTTTAGGGAATATCTCATCTCTCAATAATTTATCTAATCTTATAAAAGCTTGAATCTTTTGATAATTTTAAGGAATTACTTCATATTATATTGTTTTTATATTGTTTTATCTTGCTTATTAACATGGTTAACATTAAATCTTACAAGATGTTAAAGTTTTTTTCATGGAGATTAGTGAGTAGTCACTTTGTGGTTCGTGGGTTAGGTAGATTAGGGTGGTTAGGTAGATGTTTAGGATGTTTCTTGCTTGATTAACATTGTTCTATGACTTATTAGGTGATCTTAATGCTAGATTAGCTTTGGCCAAGTTGATTTAAAGCTTAAGTGATTTCATGTCCGGAAGGTATTTGATGAAATGCTTGAACCAACCTAATATAATCTTTTACATGTCTAGCCAACGGGAGTTGATGTTAAAGATGTTAAATGGTTAGTAGACTTGTGATTATTGCATGCTAGATATTGTTAGGCCAACGAGAGTTGATGTTTGATGCATGATTAGCATATGAATTATTGTCACGAAGTGGATTAATCTATTTGAATGAGATATAGATCTATATCTTGTTGATTGTTTTGTTTGAACATCCTAGATTGAACTTTGATCACCTTATATCAATTATCTTTATCCATGGATCCATCCTTCACATTTGATTGAAAGTTTAGTTATTGCACTTATTTCTTGATTGAACTTGAGATCACCTTTGTTTATATTTCTAGGATATTAACTTGTTATCAATCATCTACTTATTTGCTTAGATTAGAGAGGTTAGTGTATTCTTAGTGATATAGATCACTAGTTCTTTGTGGATACGTTTTTAAAGTGCTGCATCATAAACCATTCGATTGTGGTAGCGTGCACATTAGGGTAAAGCATGTTGTAAAATGCAGTAATCAATATCTGGATATATTGGGTGTCTTGGGGGCCGTCTTATTTTATTTTAGTTTTTCCTTTGATTTTATAGACTTATTTTATCAACCTAAACTTGTATTTTTGAATTTAGTTTATTAACTATTTTTATATTTTATTTATTTTTTATAATTCAGTTTAATTTGATACTTTAGCGTAAGTAGCACCATGTTTTCGAGAGAGGGTGGGATAAGTGTTGTAGTAAATTTACCAAAGAAAATTCATGATATGTCAAAAGTTTTACGAGTAAAAATTGAAAGCTAAGAGTTCCATGCTATCACTGATAACTATTTGTTGTGGAACCGATTAAATTCCATCGATCAGAAGAACTGATAATGTGAATTGTAAACAAAACATAAATTACCTTCGAAAGCTCTTAGATTAGTATCGATTGTCATAGTCAGTCAACATAGGATACAAAACCTTAAATTCAGTGCGGATAACATACTGAAACATCAAGCTTGGAGTTTTGGAATGTTGATCTCTGACAACATCAAACAACTTCACAATATTTAGCCCTCCACAGAGGTTTTACAGTATGTTAATATCTCTTCTAATAAGTTTAAGGATCATACAAATTCTCTTGCAACATAAAGGTGAATTACAACATCACTTGATATGATTCTATAAATTATTATTCACTGAGTGAAGTAATGTAGACGACAATCACCATTTTTTTTCTTAATAGGCTTAATAATCTTGATAGCGCACTTATCAAGACTGTTATGTTAATCCCTTCTAAAATTTCACGGTATTTTTTCTTTCTCCACCTTCCTCACTACCACCTTGTAATCATTTTACTCCCTGGAATAGAAAACACACAAAAAAAGCTTGGAAACGTTTTAACATAAACCTCATCATCATCACCTGTCAAATGACCATATAATTGAAACGCATCATAGAAAAATTTGAAAGAAGATCAAGACGTATCTTAATAAGATGCACCAAATTTGGAAGTTCAATGAATTCGTGTTTTGAAAATTGAAAATTTTCGAGTATTAATGAAAGTATAAAGATAAAAAAAAGAACTGAAGTTTTTCTGGCAAATAATGAGAAGAAAAGTCATACAAAATCATTTTTGAGCTTTAAAAGCTTCAATTTAGGTTGTTAATAGTGGTTGAAAAAATGATGATGATATTATGATAAATAAGTGAAATGATAATTAAAAATAATAGCATTTTCGTAGATATTTGAAAAAGTTAAAGATTAGATTAAAAGAAATTGTCAAAATATAATATAGAAGTTAGCTTTGTGGTTGACTTCAAAGTATAATTATTTTTTAAAAACTAATATATCAATCTTTCATTTTTATTAAAATTACAGTTCTGTTTGATATAAAAATTATTTTTTTTTTTGAAAATATTTTTTTATCATGATTGAAATATGTAAACTGACTTAATTTTTTTTTTCTCATTTGTAGTGTCTTAGATGGAATTGCTAAGAGAACTTGTGCAAGCCATCAACAATGACCACAAAAAATAAGATATCCTTGTTTATCGAAGTTAGTTCCAAAGAAATTAAATTCTTAGGGCTTTTAGGTTTGGTATTTGAATATGATTTATAAATTAGGCCAAGTTTGTTTTTGTAATTGATGCAGCATCTAGATGTATTATCTAAATACAATATCTAAATATCGCATCCGGATGTTTTTTGTTTTTATAATTATTATTTGAACTCAGTTACAACTTTCAAGGTTAAGTTGTTCGTTTTTTTTTGTTTTATATTAGCATTTGAATAGTAATAGTTAAAAATATTTAAAAACATTATCTTTATTCTTAATAGAAAGTGGTTATAATATTCAAATGAGTATATATAAAATTAATGGTTTTTTGCAAATATGACTCAAAACTCAAAGTCAAACAGAAAACTAATCCATGATTTCTTTTTGAAATTTTCATTTGCCCTGTTCACCCAAAAATATTGGATTATTTACGAAAATGCCATTAATTTTTTTTGGAAAATTGGTATTTTACTCTATTATCCTCATCTTCATCAAGTATTTACAATAATATCATTGCTATCAATACACCAACCACCATGAACAACCAATTTGAAGCTCTTAATGCACTTAAAATCGATTTACACTCCTTATATCACATTTCTTATGAACTAAAAACAACATCTCTTTCACTTTCTCTCTAAATTTATTCAAAAAACCCAAGATTTGATTCAAAAAATTTATGGTTCAAAGAGTCACTCAATTAACGATTCTTGGTGAGTTGCTTTCGTGTGAGCTTTTGTGTGCTTGGAGAAGACTTATGTGTGCAAAGGAATTTATCTCACAAAGTAAGGTATCAAATCGCAGATTTGTTCGTCTAGACGACTTACACGGAAGTCTTTTGGTCAATGCAGAGGTTAGTTTTGCAATATGTGTTTTAACAAACGACTTACACGAAAGTATTCTACATTTATTTGTAAGAAAATCTCGAAAATACCAAAGAAGACCTCCAAGTAAGTCGTCTAGGATAAACATGTTAGTTTTGCATTTGACCAAATGCAACTGAAAAACTTTTTTTTTCTAGACAACTTATATGTAAGTCGTCTCAGGTTACTTTTTGCAATTGAAAAAAATAAAACTTAAATATTTAATTTTAACTAAACGCCTACATGTATGTCTTCCGGCAGACGACTTACACGGAAGTCTTCCAGAATATTTTTCTGGTATTCTTGTCAAACCTTGGATATTTCATACGACTTCCAAGTAAGTCGTCTGGCGGAATACATACACGTAGGTCATCCAGATAAAATTAAATATCTAAGTTTTATTTTGTAATTGAAAATGTAACCTGAGACGACTTACATATAAGTCGTCTAGAAAAAATAAAATATTTAAGTTTTATTTTCAACCAGACAACTTACATATAAGTCGTCTAGAAAAGTTAAATTTCTGATACAATTTGGTTAAATGCAAAAGTAACATGTTTATCCTAGACGACTTACTTGTAGGTGTTCTCTAGTATTTCGAGATTTTTTTTTTTTACAAAAGTAAGCCAGTATTTACAAAGGAAGACTTCCAAAGAAGTCTGCTATAGAGTAGACTTCTCTTGAAGTCTTCCTTTGTAAATTTTCAATTGCAAAATGTATTTTGGCGACTTCCATGAAAGTCGTCTACGTCAATGTTTAATAAACTTTCATTTTCTCTAAAACTGGAAGATTTTTTAACATTTTCTTGTTAATTCATATATATTAATCATTATTGGAGTTACTTAATAATATTTATAACTTAGTTGGGGATATTTACAAGGTTACCAACAATCATGTTTATTAAAGTTTCTAGATAATAAGAGAAGACTTTTGGGGAATTCTTCTCGGTTGAAGTTTTTGAAGTTGATGTTCTATGTTTGCTAATGTGTTTTAATTTGAATTATTTTCAGATGATGCGTCAGTTACTTGTAGTGTATGGAGAATAGTTGTTGAAAGATGACTCTTGGAATTTTGTTGTTGATAATTTCAAAGGAGTGAGAATGTTCTTTTGAGTGAAGGTTCGACACATGCGGAACTTGTTGAAATGGCTCAAAAAGATTATAACTTGAATATGAACACATAGGTTGTGGAGTTAACATACTCGTTACCAGAATAAATGATGCAACAGATGGCTCCAGAAACCCATCTTATTCATGTTACAATTGACAAACAAGTTTGAAACTTTCTCGAGATAACTAAAAATCATGAAGTACGTATTTGTGTATCAAGCCTTAGCAAGATGAGAACGGTTTCAGATGAAGGGGAAGAAAATGATGAAGGTGATGAAACGGAACAAGATGAAGAATGGGATGAAGATGATGAAGGGCATGAAGATGATGGGGAGGAAGATGTTGATATCATTGATGCTGCTGAAGCGGTTGATGATGGTGAGGATTACAGTAAGTATGGAAAAGTTAAGTATGATGATGAGAAACAAGAAAAAGATATGTGTGTTGAAGATTTCAAAGGGGCATATGGTAGTGAAGGAGGAAGTTCGAATGCTAACAATATATATGCCAACCAGAGTTTTGTTAGTAAGGATGCACTGGTTTCAGAGCTGCAGTTGACAGCGGTGAAGCGTAAGTTCTCCTTCAGAATATACAAGTCAACGAAAACTCTACTTTTGAAAAAGTGTCGTGTTATGGTTGTGGATGGAAGATCTGGGCCAATGTGAAACATGGGACAAATAAGTTTTGGGTAACCAAGTATGTGGAAACTCATACATGTTATGTGACAGATCGACTGGCTCAGTGGAAGCACTATACTCCAAGTATATTGGTAGGCTTTTCATAGATTGATTTGGAATCATTTATGGGTTGAATCCGCCACATATCAAAGATGCAATGAAGAACATGTTTGGCACGATACTTGATTACACCACTTCATACAAAGCATTGTTATTTGTGCAAGAACTGGTGAGAGGATCAGCAGAAGATGGGTAGAGCGACTGCCTTCATATTTGGAGCAAAACTCATTAGCAAATTTGTGTTCTATTATTGGTATAGAACATGATTCTCTGAATATATTTAAGTATTTATTTCTCTCTTTTGGAGCTTCTATTCAAGGTTTTCAATATCAGAGAAAGGTCATCGTCGTGGATGGGACTCACCTAAGTGGGAAGAATGGAGGTGTTATGTTAGTTGCAGCCGTACAAGATGGTAATTTTCAGATATTTTCATTGGCTTTTAGAATCATATATGCTGAGAATGAAGATTCTTGAGAATGGTTTTTCACAAAATTGGGGAGTTGTATATCTGATCAATATGCTCTAGTGATATTCTCCGCCCGGCACACGAGCATTAAAAATGCATGTGATAAGGTGTTTCCTTGGGGAACCCGAGGAATATGTTATTATCACCTACAACATAACATTGTTCAAAAGTATAAAGGAAAACATCTCTTGTACTTGGTCAAAAGTGTTGCTTATGCTCATACAGTTTACGGTTTTAACCAGTACATGGATGAGATACGGAGCGCAAACCCGGAACTTTCAAAGTATTTGGAGGATGCCGATGTGACCCTATGGTCAAGGTCAAGGAGACATGTACAACTTAAAACGAGCAACATCACTGAATCTACTAATTCTGCACTGAAGCGAGCAAGAGGATTTCCTATTCAGTTCTTGTCGGAGTTCATAAGGGAGAAGCTAGGAAAGTGATATTGGAAAAGAAGAGAATATGCTTTGAGTCTCACAACTCAACATAGTCGTGGAGTTGAATACTTACTTACTATTCGTTCGGAGATAGTGGATAAATGTATGTCCAACCAATTGATGGATGGCGATTCTTTGTAAAAGGTGGCAAAAGGGACTGTGTTGTTGATTTGGAACATGGAAAGTGTGATTGTGGTGTATATGCAATCGAGAAAATACCTTTCTCTCATGCTATAGCAGCTGGAAAATATGCTAGTTTGCATGTCTCGACACTTGTGTGCCCGCTCTACTCAAAGGATTATTTGTATGTAGGATACTCATAAAATATTTATTCTTGTGTTGGACAACAAGTTGAGGCACTCACATGCCTTCCGTCAGAAGTAAAGAGTGGTCTGGGAGACATAAAAAATCAAGATGGCAATCTTGGTTGGAGCTATCCAGGATGAGAGGACGCAAACCCCGGAAGCAACACAAGGTTTATAGATGCTCAACCTGCAAAGAAATTGGTCATACGCGTACACATTATAAGACAAAAGTGGAGGACCTTCAGGACAGTCTTCTGGGTGACCTTCAGTACAGTTGTATGCGGGAGAAATGACCTTCATGACAGTCGTCTGAGGTAAACCTTGTATGTAAGCCGTCTGCCGGACAGACGACCTTTGTTCTGAGGTATACCCGACGTTCTGCATAATGTTAATCCGGTTAACTATGTTCTTCCTTTTATCCACACCGAGGACGAACAAGTAGACACACGAAAGAGTGAAAGGACCCATAATCTCCATGATGTTCTCATTGGGGGATGAAGTGGTCAGTGCTGTAATCTTTGCCGAGTATTTTGGTTTCTTTCTTGATGACAGATTAGTTGATGGCCTCCTTCGCGGTTGATTGGTTTGCTTATGTTTTATTGGAGTATTGGGTGCTTGATTATGACAACGTTTCTTTGTTGATGTATTACGTTAAGACTGATTACCTTCCTTTGTCGCTGGAGGTGGATTGCTCGTATTCATTGTTTGGTTCTTTTTTTTAATAGTTTACGCTTGAATTGCTACGCTTTTTCAATAGCAGATAAGTATCTCTTCATTTTTGGTCTACCACGTTGTTTGTCAATTACAGGTGGCAGACACACTTGACTAAGTACACCGGCTGATGGGATCAAATCTTCATTTGTAGGGTTAATCAGCTATATGCACGCTGCAACTAAGTAGCCCTTTGTGTAAAGCGGATCCACCAGGGTAGCTTCAACAATTTTCCGACATTTAGCCACTTTAATTGCGTGCTCACAGAGTATCTTGTTGAGATCATATTGCTTACAAGTGAAACTCCTATGCAAAAAAAGGAAGTCTATGAATAAAAAATGAGACAAATGCGAACATGGCAGAAATGAAAATCTATGTTTTCATACCTTTTTTAGATCAACCATACAGTTAAAATCTCCACCAGTAACATAGCTACGGTTTAAATGAATATGTTGAACAGTTAATGTACCCATGTTGGCGTGTCTCATATGCAGTGTGACTTCAATTTCTTCTGTGAGGTTTGTTTTCAATGGGGCAGCTTTCTCTCGCCTTCCCGCAAACTATCTCGAAAGCATCTTTCTAATAGAATCAACAAAATATACAATGGGAAACGCTCTTTCCTCCTTAAGCACACCATTAATGCATTCTACAAAATTGCTTATCATGATATCATATATGTCTAGTGGAAAATGTGAGCGAGCCCACATTCTAATATATGAAATTGTCAAATAGTGGTGTAGTTCGTTGTCTTAACGTCGAATGACTTAAAAAATATCGTTAAATTCGACCTGTGGATATACTCGGTCAGCCTTTTTCGCTAAAGCTACCAGTGGGGAATTTTTGAAACCTGAGGTCATGTTTTTTCCAAGGTGATATAAGCATATGCCCCTATCAGTTTCATGGAAAACATTCGTAAGAGCCTTGGCTAATGTTGGGCATTGGTCAGAAATGAAAGCCAATTTTTTACCATCACCTACCACAACACGTAACTAGGTAAAAAACCATTCCCATGCAGTTGTATCCTCTACATTTATAATCCAAAAAGCTATATGATATATACCCTTATTTCCAACCTGATATTCACCCACTAACATAATACCTTTGAACTTACCACTTAGATGTGCTCCATCTATAACAATAACCCTCCTCATGAACGGAAATCATTTGGTACATGCGGCAAAACCAATGAACAAATACTTAAACCTTTTCTCAGCATCAAGTTCAAGCTTTGTTATTGTACTTGGATTGGCCTTCTCTATTTTGTATAGATAAGACAGCAAGTCTCGATAGCCACTAGCATGAGTGCCTCTAATCATCTCGTGCATATGCCAATGCGCTATGAACCTTCGAATAACCGATGCAAATTTGATAACAACCCTTATACAGTTCATTATATGTTTAGGTTGGATCCCTTTAAGATTACTACTACCACTAAATCCCGCAACATACATCTTGCCAATACATTTTGCATTAGCATGTCGGTGACGAGAATACATATCGGCCGTAGAGCATGTATGAAGATCAGTATATTTACAAATGAGGAATTCTGGAGATGATCTCGACATAGTTGCAGCACGTATCTTCCAGGAACATCCAGGAATGAAGCCTTTTGCGTAAAATAAATGCTTCCAAGACTTTTTAATGCTGAAATCAAATCTTTCGATCACTAAAAGCTTGCGTAATTTCATTATTAGTTTCTTTTTGCCGCTAAATTTGTCACAAGGCTTAATGGTTTCACTCTTCTGCATCGGTGATGGCTTTATAGTCTCAAGTGATGGCTTCATAGTCTCATGTGATGGCTTTATAGTTTCGTACTGAACATTTCCAAAACTACCAAAAGCCGCAGCAGCATTCTCTCTGACAACATGCTTTTGATTTCTGTTCACATCATGATGACCTTTGTTTGCAGTCAATGAGACACAAATACACATAACGTCTGTCTTGAACAATGTGATAAAGCTTGCAAGTTGTTTGTCGTTACTCAAGAAAATCGGAGGAGTGTTGCTAGGCATTTTCTCCAATATACGTTTAGGCAACATATAAGCAAACTCGACCGCTTTCATCTCACTGATATTGTAATCTTCACAAACCATGCAGGGAAAATCCGCATACTTCATATCGTTTTCAACAAAAAAAAACATTATCCTTCTTACTTGGATCACGAACGAACTCCCAACCAACATTATTCATCTTCCATTGTCCAAAAACAATAATTAAGTGCAACATTGTCTGCATATAACACTTGCATCAGTAGATTTGAAGACACATTGCAAAATTATTTTTTTCGAAAGACAACAAGGTATAGTGAACCGTAGCGACGAACAACATTGTTAAGGCAACCATAAAAAAAAGTTTGACTTTTGTTCATAAATCTTATAACAATGGATTGTTTATCATAACTGATGTTTTTCAGATCTGATTTCGAAATTTCTGTCAATCAAATCGCATATAATTTGTTCGCCTTCCACCACTAAGTTAACTTAATTTATCAAATACAAACGAAGATCTAACAGCAAACAAAGTACTGATGAGGCTTAAAGGTATGAACAACTACGAATCTGATATGGGAGAGAGCTGTTGAAGGTAAAGTTTTGTCGTTTATTTCTTTTTTAATTTCTGTAAAACTAATAATAACATTCTTGTTAGAAAATTGTTAAATGGTAATTTCAAAAGAGGATGGACCCTTTTAACATTTTTCCATTAGAAATGTACCATTCTCCTTTTTGTTTTCGAAAGTAGTGCATTTCAACAAATAACCCTTATTACAAATGGTGGAAAAAATTCATATTACAAAGAAAGTGAAGAAGTTGTTAAGGTCTTTGATTAAATACAAATTTTTATTTATTCAATATCTTACTTTTTATTTTTAACATTCCAAATTATTTTTTTCACCTAATTACTAAACACCCATTTATTTCAATATTTTTTTCATGACAAAGAACTATTTATTTTTCACCTCTATAATAGTTTTGTTTGATAAAATTCAACACAACTT
The DNA here is from genome assembly GCA_905132765.1 of Moricandia arvensis. Classification (NCBI taxonomy): domain Eukaryota; kingdom Viridiplantae; phylum Streptophyta; class Magnoliopsida; order Brassicales; family Brassicaceae; genus Moricandia; species Moricandia arvensis. The sequence continues at coordinate 510,757 of CAJHQP010000014.1, read as the reverse complement.
TTATTTCTTATTTTTTATATTATAATTCTGTATTGTAATTAAGTTATATAATTAAAAGTGATATAGTTTTTAATGAATTTTTTTGTTTTAACTATTTTTTAACAAATAATAATACCAAATTAATATTTTAAAACAAATAAAATTACAAAGCTTCAAATGCAATACAATACATGCACATAATACAACCAATAAAAACACAAAACATAATTAGTACAATAGAATAAGTCACGAACAATAAGTTTCTCTCTCTCTCTATTATCTAGAGAGATAAAAATTCTCTCCTCCTCCTAACACATCTTTATCTTTCAGAGGAGAAGAGATTTGTATGAGAGATCTTCTTTTGATGTTAAATACTTCGATTTTGTAAGATCGACTTTTGTTTTCCGGTAGCGGATAGATACTTCACTTTGGTAATTTTTGCTTTGTATTTCAATCCAAAATTGTTCTTCAAGTTTCTCTTCTATTTTGATCTTGGACTGAATCAAATAAATTTGCTTTCCACTGGGGAGTTTCAATCTAACTCCGTCTTGTTTCCGATTCAATTTCCTTTTCTCACCGTTCACTTTAACTACTTTCTAGGAGAATCAAACTTCGCTATGTTTGAGCCACTTATGGAGCTCATGTGAAGCATCTCCGATGGAAGAAGGTTGGGTTAGTTGGACTTTTCAAATCTTTATTTGAAATAGATTCAGAAGAACATGCGTTATTGTAACTGTCCTGTAAAGGATCTTATTTTATCTCAACTTACGATTCCCCGAGTATAAACTCCTTTGAGTGAAGGTTTTCTGTTTCGAGTTTTCGCGGCTGAGGTGGAAGGTAAACTAGGAGAGTGCAAGATTGAATGTCTAAAGCTCGAATAGTGCGGTCATGGAAGAAGTTACGTCGGCGGTTTGAGTCTTCCTTCCCCTGCGGTGGCGCGTGAAGTTGCGTCTCGAGGAGCTCGAGTGAAAAGAGAGAGATGACGCGTGTCCCAAGAATGCTTCACGGAAGACGCTAGACTTAACATGTCAAATATTATGTAAACTGAGTTAAAAATGGACTTAGATTATGTGGCCTTTTCATTTCGAATTTGTAATAGAAGGAGATTTAGACTTTTAATTTCTTTGTATTCTTGAATTTTTTCAATGAAATGAAAGAAAAGTTGAAAAAAAAAAGTCACGAACAATAAATCTTTTAAATCACACACAAATAATTCTTTTAAAAATCTTTTTAGTGACAGACTATTTTAAAACTTTAAAATTCTGAACTTTACCCATGTGTTTGAATGACAGAAGGCAGCATGAAATGAATCTATAGTGTGACACAACACCAAATGGTTTAGGTGATATTCATGAGACAATAAAATAGTTGGCCTAATATAATAACGCATGCTTTATACCAAAATGTGTTTGACTTTACTAAACACAACATCTCACTGACTCAATCAACACATACAAACGATACTTTATAAATAAACCAGACCAAACGTAAAAAGACATGAGCAAATGTGCCAAATGGAACCCAAAGAAACAGAGACACCACTTAGAAAACAACCGAGGCAGCATCCTTCTGTGCCTTTCGTTTGGGAAGAACGGCCTGGCTTCCCCAAAAAGAACTGGCAACCTTCACTAGCCACCTTCGTGCCTTCTCCTCCTCAGCTTCCGCCTCCTATCCCTGTCCCGGTTAAGCTCGTCACTTCCGTTCCTTTCTGTTGGGAAAAGACTCCTGGCAAACTGCTACTCAAGCTTCCGCAACCACCATCGGAAACCCCCACGACTACTCCACTGCCACCTCCGGTTCCAGTTCCGGTTAAGCTTGTTACGTCGGTTCCTTTCTGTTGGGAAGAGACCCCTGGAAAACAGGCCTCTTCTTCCGCAAATGACCCACCTAAGCTTCCACAACCACCGTCAGAAACCATCATGACTCCTCCATTACCACCCCCAGTTCCAGTTCCGGTCAAGCTGGTTACTTCGGTTCCTTTCATTTGGGAAGAGACCCCTGGAAAACCGGGCCCTTCTTCCGCAAATGACCGGCCTAAGCTGCCACAGCCACCATCCAAAACCGTCAAAACTCCTCCATCAGCACCTCCAGTTCCAGTTCCGGTTAAGCATGTTACATCGGTTCCATTCCATTGGGAAGAAACTTCCGGACAACCATACTCTTGCTTTGTTGATTTCAACCCACCTGACCCGTTAGACCAACCGCTGACACCACCTCCCATGTACGGTGGTGAGGTTGAAACCAGTAGAGATACTTATGATGACGCAAGCAGTGATTGCTTCAGCTGTGTGCCGATATCAGGTGCTTATGCGGTGGATAAATTCGATGCCAACATCGCCAGCCTATGATACTGATGACAATAGGAGCAGTTACATGACGGGTGCTTCGTTCTTGGAAGAGCTCTTTCCACGTTTTCCACAGGAGAAGGTCGAAGCTGCTAATGACATGAACTTTGGGTTTCCTGTGAGGACGCAATATACACTCGGAGAGTTGTTAATGATGAGCCGAAGGAGGAGTTACATGAGAAGAGCTGTTGAAATGAGAAAGCACAATCCTTCCATGGTAAAACTATCAAATATCTCTTCTTATTTCTCTTTTCTTTTTTTGGAACACCTCAAATATTTCCTCTCACATTCTCTTTTGTACAGCATAACTATATATCATGCTCATAGCTAAATTCAGTCACAAAAACAAAAAGATTCTGAAATGTTGACACTTGCCTGGGTAAACTAACAGGAATTTACAGAGTATGGAGCTGAGAGTACCTGCCTCTTTGAGCCGGACATCAAGATGATAGAAGGACGTGAGAGGAAAAGATACCAACGAAGTCTGAAGCTCCTTTAGAAGAAAACTCATACAATTTGTATACGAAGAAACAGAAAGTGTCGCAAAGTCGTTCTCTTTTCATAGAAGTTGAAACTTGTTTTGGTACAAATAGAGACACGAGTTTGAATGCCAAACTCTGTCTTCTGTAACCGATAAAGTTAAATCTTCTAATTCATTCCTATCTTCCAAACTTTAAAAAAAAAAAAAAAACTTGTGAAAAGAATGTATAACAGTGGCCTACTAACCCAAAATCTGGCTTGGCTTCAAGATCTGGATGATTGAGCAAGCAGTTTGATCCGCTCCATGATCACTGGGATGTCTTCATCAGCCAAAGCGGTAAAACAGCACCTGAACCAACCCGGTTCTATACAATAACAGGCTGTTCCAGGAGTGGCATTAATCTTAGCAACACTCAGTAGCTTCTCAAACAACTCTAGTTCTCCTTTCTCGCTGTAAGATGTCAGTAAACTGCTCATGTCAACCCAACAATACAACCCACCACCACTCTCAGCGCACGGAATCCCTAATTGCTTCAAACCTTCTACAAAGAGCAAATGCTTATCTCTGATCCTTTGCCTGTGGGCTGCCATGTATTCCTCGATAAATCTTGTATCAGATAGCAGAGAGATAAGTATCCTTTGGACTGGAACTGGCATAGATGAAAATCTCATCAGCTTCTTCGCAGCATTGATTACATCTTCATGAAAGGAATAGATGACTCCAGCTCTAAAACCAGGAATCGAAAGGTCTTTGGACAAGCCGTAGATGATATGAACCCTACTCTTATCGAAATCCCCCGAGCCAGCTACCTCTGCCATGCTAACAAACTCTTTGTCCCCGTAAACAGAACCCGCAAATATTTCATCAGAGATGACATGGATGTTCTTCTCTTGAGCAAAGCTCAAAATAGCATGTAGCGTTTCTCTTGATAATATGTTTCCAACAGGGTTTGAGGGGTTCGAGAAGAGGATGCCAGAAACCTTACATCCTCGCTTTCTAGCTTGATTCAAAGCTTGTTCCAGCGCAGAAACCGTAACAATGAAATTGTCGGAGCTGCGGCAGTGTACTGGTATAAGCTCGACTCCAGTCCTGAACTTAATATCTCTGTCAAAGCTGCAAAGTTTTGGGTTGCCTTAGAGGAAGGCAGAGAAAGAGAAGAGTGCAAGAAGTAAGAAGTTACCCTGGATAATAGGGGGAGGGAATGAGAAAAGCGTTTCCATGATCAGCTAAGCAGAAGGCCAATAGTTCGACAGCAGGAGTGCCACCGGCTGTGATCACCATGTTTGAAGGGTCAAAGGAGACGTTACCTCCCATTATACGTGACATGAAATCAGCAAAGGCCTGCAAAATTTCGAAACATAAGATGAGAAAGTAGAGAATCATCTCTCCCCTCTACAAGATTCATAAACTACACATACCACTCTGACCTCCAGCAACCCTTCGAAAGGTTGATACATGGCGATGCTACTGATATCGAATCCACCATCATCATCAGATTGCATCATCAACGAATCCATTAGATTCTCAGACATCCATCTTTGAAGCAAGTCAAAGCACAGCTACAACATCCAAAGTAAGCAAATCAAACCAAACCTAGAGAAGATATAAAAAAAACATGGAAAGCTTTCGAAACTACTCACCGTACTCTCAGCCAAACCAAGCTGGATAATCCCATCGCTATTAGTAAGCCGATCGTAAGGATCGGTCTTGACTCTCTCCAAGCCAATATAGTAAGGGGAATCGGGAGGTTTCGCGAGAGGAACAGCTCTGGAGGAGACTCGAACACGTCCGATGGAGTTGCCGCGGGTGAAGAGACTGGACCGAGAGGAGGTCCTAGGTAACTCGGAATCAGGAGGAGGAGGAGGAGGAGAACGGCGTCGTTTGAGGTAGAGCTGGAGAAAGTAAAAGAGACAGCAAGGGATAAGAGAGCCAACGAAGAGACCTCCACGGCCTTGAACAACTCCCTGGAGAGGTACTATCAGCCTCATCGCCCCCCAAGAGATAGATTCAAGCCAGCCGTTCGTTGAGGGTAACGAAAATGAAAACTGCTACGACGACGTGACGTGTCAACTCTCGACAGATTCTTAGCTAATAATATTTCCTTCTTGGGTGTCGGATATTAGCAATTTTGTCTTCACTTAAGTGCCCATTTGGTATTTGATGAATTATCAAAATCCCCACCAATAACAAAACAAAAGAAATATTAGACTTATCTTATTTGGTTTTGGATCAATTCTTTCTGATTTTAGATGTTCTATTACTGCTGTTCAAAAAATATAAATATTCTAATACTAAAATATATTACTCTCACTTGTTTCCTTCTTTCTGGATCGTGATCAGTTCAGTTTCTTTCAAATTGGGATAATTTAATTGAGATCCAGTCATCATCTAAATACCGGGATTATTTTTATCCAAATTTAGGAGTGTTCAATTTGGATATTGGTTCAGTTTCGGTTTATTTTTTTTTTCAGTTTTTTGGTTTACAAAAATAGTTACTATATTAAAATCACATCTACTTTGGTTTGGTTCAATTTATATACCATCAATTTTTGGTTTATTCAGTTTATACAGTGGTATGAAAATATATATTACCTTTAATAACATTTTGTAAATTTATTTTATATGACAATAAAAGTTATTAATAAAAAAATTAAAAGAGAGATAATTCTCTCCCCCTCTTAACACCTGTAAATCCTTCAGAGTGAGGAGATGAGCTATCTTTTTGTTTTTTGACTGTAAATCTTCGATCCTTTGATCGATTTTAGCTTCCGTTTATCGGACCTAGCTTCGTTTAGGCGATTTTTGTTGTGTTTTTCAAACTGAAATCGAAGCAGAATTTCAAGATTTTCGTTATCATTCTTCGATTTGGTTTGAAGTTCAATAAAGTTTTAATCTTTCAAAACAGCTCTCTGTGGTTTCAAATCTATTCCATTCCTATCTTTAACTCAATTGATGAATCTTCACGTTTTGTCAAGGGTAATATCGTGCTAGCTTAACACCGTCAATCCTAAGTGGGGCTGGTAAAAAGTCCTCCGGTCAGTGGTTCATCGGAGACGGCGGCGCGCTCCTTGTAACGAGAAGAAGAAGGTTGATGATGGGAGATGATGGTGGACGAGGAGATGCTATAGTGTTTGGTGTTGATGTTTAGTGACATGTTCACGTGAAGAAGAAGAAGAGTTGAAGGGACCAAGGAGAAGCTCACGGTGGCGCAAGTCCTCGGCGGCCGAGTTTTGTCGTTTCTTTCATGAAGGACGCGTGTCCAGCTGCGTGTCTCGGGAAGCAGGAATAGCCTACATGTGGATGATTAAACCGACTGGTCTTGGAAATGGGCTTTATGTTTATTTATATATTTTATTCTTTTTGGGCTTTGATTGTATTTCAACACCAAATATAGCCCATTTGGGCATTAATCAAAAGTTTGGTCGACAAAAAAAAAAATGTTTTATATGACTAGATATCGACTTTAATAAAACAAAAAAAAATATTTTTGTTTCTGAATTTTTTTTTTCTTTTTCTTTTAATATTTAAATAATTAGTAAACATATTAAGTTGGTAAACATATTAAGTTTGTAAACCAAAAAACTGAAAAAATTAAACTGAAACTAAACCAATATCCAGATTGAACACCCCTAAATTTGGATAAAAATAATCATTTTTACCCGGACCCGAAAATTAAAATCGCAGCCGACCCAAAAATAATTGACCCAAAACTGAATCGAGAATTTACAAGTATCTAGCTGGGCCTAAAATTCTTATACCCAAAAAAACGAAACTGAAAAGAACCAACCCGAATAGATTCCGACCCAAAATAACTGATTCGAATAGACCCAACCCAGTAAGAAATGATTCATATCCGCTTAAAAACATGAATATCCAAACCTATGTTTTTTGTGTGTTCTGTTTCTATATTGTATTTTATGATTTAATTGAAACTAGATTTTGACCCGCCCTTCAAAGGGTGGGTATATTTCTGACTCGCGCTTAAAAAATACAGAATTAATATTTTTTGTTGAAAATTATTTTACGTAATGAAAATAAATTTTATATTTTAGTTTTATAAAATTTATCTTAAATTATTTATATGAAATTTAAGGAGGCCTAATTTTTGACATGTATTATTATTTTGTTTATTTACTCGTTCTTAAACTTATTTCACACTGATTTTTTCTTAATATTTTAAGTTAAATAAAATATTTTATATTTTTAACCCTTCCTGTATTGAAAAAATTGTGAGTTTTAAACTTTTTCTATAATTTTAGTAAATTTATTTTCTATGATTTTTTTAAATAGAATTATTTTTTAAAGATTTAAGATAATTTAGACCGCCGCCCGCTTAACGCGTGATACCAAGGGAAATTTGCCCTCGTTCCACACATCTAGGCAGACCCCACACGCTGGGGTAGCCCTAAAAATTGTATGTCTTAATTTATTTATTTATTTTAATTCAATATTACTTATTTTAATTATTTAAATGCAATATGTAATTATTTATCATTTTCAATTTTTATAGACCGAGCGAGAAGGAGCACCATCGTCTCTTTCCCGCCTTTACATGATCACACACCAGCATGCAGATGAGACGTTTTTAAATGCTCGAGCGGAGAGGATCTACAACGAAGCAGATACTCGGGTCCAAGAGGTCCAAACTCAGTTGTCGCAGCAAAATCTTGATGCTCCACCGGTCCAGTTGGCCACCGTCAAACAAGAATTTTTTTTGAGCAGGTTGAATTTTTATTGCCTTCGTTATATTTTAGTTTTCAATTCAAACTATAGTTTATAATTTAATTTTCTTATCTTCATTCATATTTTTTTAATTGAAGGGTGTCCCGAAGAGAAGGGGACAGATGGTCGGACTCGGTTCTGTAAACGATGTCTCAAATGTTACAGCTGCCTTTGCTGCAAGAAAGCAAACTGAGACTCGGGTCGAGCAAGAATTGGCGGCGGCAGATCAGGTTATTGCGCAGCTCCAGACCAACGGCATTGCCAACAAGAACCAAATTAGGACAATGGCGTCGATGTTTGATCTCATTGGTGACACAAACCCGGTGCTGGCAGAAATGTGGCGGACTGTTCGTCCAACCATGAACACCGTCCCCACTCCCGAAGAACAGGCGGACATAGAGCGACATGCGAAGCAACATAGTTCGCAGATCTTCGATGACCTACACTCTTAGGTTTTATGTTTTTAATTTTTCTTTTGTATATTATATATTTTGAATATTGTGACTGTATTTTTTATTTTAGATTCATAATTAGTAATTTCTATAATTTTTTTTGAATTCAATAATTATTTTTTGAATTTTAATATTTTATAAAATTATTTTATTATATAAATTTTATTATAAAAATTGATTAATTCGATGTTAAGTAGATGTAAAATTACGTCTAGCTAACAACGATTTTTGATGTTAATTAGTCGTAATATTTACGGCTAATTTACTTTAAAATTTGATGTTAAATCGACGTAAATATTACGTCTAATTTACATCGACTATTTACGACTAATTTACTTCGAAAGCCGATGTTAAATCAAGTACACTTTACGGCGACTTAACTAAGGTATTTACGTCTACTTTACGTCAACAATATGGAAGTAATTTTACATGGACATTACGACGATTTTAGGTACGTCTTGTTTACGATGAATTCTGTTGTCGTACATTTTACTTCAAATTTACGACGATTGATGCATTACGACGAGCCGATAACGACGAATGGCAAATCGTCCTTACTTAGCCGTAATTGGCTGATTACAATGACATAACGGCTTTTTTGGTAGTCGTTATGTTCCTGTTTTCTTATAGTGAAAGAAACATTTTCATTAATACTTATTTTAAGAGACAAAAAACTTTTAGATTAATTAAAATCATTCCACATTTTAAAACCCTACCCACCACTCAACTCTAAACCCTAAGTCTTAAATTAATCAACTCTAGGATTATAAGTGTATTTTTCTCTCTTAAAAATGAGGGTAAAAGTGAATAAGGTAAACATAAAAAGTGGTAGTAGAAATGTGATATTTTGACAATTTTTTTTTAATTATTAATAGTTTATTTTTAGTTATTTTATAAAAGTTTAGATAATTATGACATATTTGAACTAAATTTGATGGAATAAGAGTATTTGGTGTCTTTTTAGATCTTAAATACCTGAACCGATCTAAACCCGATATAGATCCGAAAATTACGAGATTTTAGATGTATTTTAATTATAAACCCAAACGAATCCATAGCCGAGAGGAACTTATCTGAACCTGATGCAAAAAATTTCAAGTACCTAGTTGGATTCAAATGTTTAGGATCCAAAGGATTTGGATCCGAAAAGAACCGATCTAAACCCAACCCAAAAATCTGAATGCCTATATCTAGATTTATCCACTTGTGTGGTCAAACAACATAGATATTTAATTCTCAAGCAAGCACGATTTGATCTTGGTCCTCTAGATACTTTAATTATTAAAGAAAAGAAATAATAATATAGATATAACCATGAAAACTAAGAATAAATTTTCCAATATATTACATCAAATCCCGTTAAGTACGGTCCCGTCAGTTTCGGTTCAGTTTCGGTTCAGTTTTGAGTTTGGATATTTTGCCCAAATCAAAGTCACTTTAAGCGCATACAAACATAATTAGAGCATTTTAACCACTACATGTATCAGTTATCAACGCAATATAACATATCAATCTAACAAGGTATCAGAAAAGATACTATAAAACTTTCTTCAGAAAAATCACAGGAATATATCAGACCGCTTGATCGGCGCTGCTGCTGTGCCAACCTTTAGTGCAAGGAGGTATCTCCATGAACTCGTCGAACTCCTTCACGTGAACATCGCAACACTTCCACTGCAGAACAACAACAACAACAACAAAAAAGGAAAACACAATTAAAAGAGTTCAAGGAAAGAATGTTTTGAGCAAAAGACAGGTGTTACACCGCACCCCTCTCAGTCTGTCGTGGAAGACCGCGGGACCTGGATGATAGCTACAAGCAGTCTCGTGATTGTCTCTCTCTTTGAATGTTTTTCCACATCCTTTGTTTTTGCAGATTTGCTGTTGATTTATGTCTATAACTTTCTTAACTGGAGGTGGTGCAAGAGATTCAGTCTTTTCTTCTTGGGGTGTGTTCAGGACCTGCCTAGTCTGTTCTTTGGGTTGGGAGCCTGTGTGGTTAGGGACACAACAACGACGTTAGACAGAAAAGTTGGATAAACATAGAGTGGAGATACCACCAACCATGGTCTGAGCAAAAGAAGCCTTGGCGGCATCTGGAGCAAGACTCTTTAGTTGCTCTGTTGGCATCTGGAGATGAAGTAGGAAGCGTGATAGGCTGTCTTGGAGCCGGTTTGGCCAGAACAGGTTTCTCAATTGTGTGTTTACCTGTCTTACATCTTCATTGCAGGAAGGAAACAAACAAAAAGTATCAGTGTGTGTCTGCGATCAACCACAACATGGCTTATATATATATATATGATGATGATGAGGATAGCATTATTTTACCCAGGGATTTCCAAGAACAAAGTGAAATCGTGACTTCTTTGCTTGCAGCAGCTCCATTCTTTCATTCCGTCGTGAAAAAATGGCTGCACGTATGGATATTACTAGCTTTAACTCACAGAGGAGATGAGTGTGTGAGAAATAATAAATAGTATTTGGAAGAGTAAATTTGACTTACTCCCTGCTTGGTCAAAACCCAGTAGACAGCAAAAAGCAAAGCCAAGCCAGACCGGAAAAGTATGGAAAAGGAACATGTAAAACAAACATACAATGAAACCTCAAGGCAAGCAGACGAGGGCCAAATGTAAAAGATGAAAACTTGTATAATGCAACAAGCACATTGGTCGAAAGACTGTTAAAAGGGTGCCAAGAGAAGAGATGCATTCTATCAAGAGAGGTAACAACAAGACCTACTTCTATGTACAAATACTTACACCCTTTTATGTGCTACATAAAACCTTTCAATCAGAAGAACTCTCACAAGCTAAATGAGTTGAGTTCAATCAAAGGGCTAAGCAAACAAAGTGATATATTTACCAATTAGAGACCTATCTGATAATGTAATAAAAAAATAACATGGCGTCTGGATTCATCATCTTCTGGTCAATGTCAAATTCGCAAGCACAAACATCATTATATCAGTTAAAATAGGACGTACAGACGCATGAAACTGACAAGAACCGTCTGGATTGTCGTCTTCGGTGAACATGGCGTTGCAGCCAATACGTTGGCACTGAAGCTTCGCTGCAGATCTTACTTCCATTAGAGCGTCGAAGAGTACCTTCAGTGAGTGAAAACTCGAGGATCTGAGCAGCACGAAGCTGATTCTATATGGCTATCGGATTCAGATCGTCTCTCGCCCTAACAAGATTGGAGAAGCTATGAAGCAGCGAAAGAGAAGAAACGATGTGATACATGGGCCTCGAATTGGGCTTCCTTCTGTTTTTGTTTGTTTCGCCTTTGGAACTCTCGACTTTTTGACTTCCGTACAAGACAATAAAAATTTGTGTTTTTTTTTTCTTTCTAAAATTCATAATTTCGAAATTTATAGAGTATATTTTTGGATTAAATCAATTCTTAAAGAAAGTCCATAATGCCAAGTATAGTGGTGATCTTTACAAGCTCAATTTTGTTTACAAATAATCTATAACAAGATAAGGATGAAGTAAACAATAACATGTGTGATGACACACATCATAACTAGGGAATTAACATATATGGATTACTTTTTTTTTTGAGAAATGACGACATTGTTGTACCTGAATCAGATAAGGACTCTTATCATTATATAGTTTGGTATATCTGAAAGGTCCGAAATGATAAACTATTTAGAGGGATTGATAGAGACCCTATAGAGTTAGTAAGATGTGCAAAAAGAATGTTTGGCGTGTTTAGTGCTAATGAGACGGTCAATCAGAACCCACAAGCGCACATGAGCGAGGAACCCCAAATCTTAAGTCTGGAGAATATCGGTATGGTGGACGGTTTTTGGATCGCCAATGATCAGTATAGTGGTTGCGGATGGGTGTGGAAGAACTGTAGCGGGAAAATCGAGCTCACGGGGACGCGGAACCTAAGGAAGTGAGAGACGACCCTTCACTATGAACTAGAAGCTCTTAGATGGGCAATGGAGAGCATTCTTCAATATTCATCATGCCAGCGTTTTGGCACAGACTGTAAGGACATTATCGCGATGGTAATGGAACCGCAAGCATGGCTGAGTTTTTCAACAGAATTGGAGGCTATAAAGACGCTATTGATATGCTTTCCAGACTTCGAGATATGTCACATCCCAAGGGTTCACAATGGAATTTCAGACGCACTAACTAAGACTGCACGATCTTTTCATAGAGATCTTTGTTTCGTTGGTTGTTCTATTTCGGTCTGACTTTCCAGACCACCTCAATCTGAGTAATGGAATAGCCGTTTCAAAAAAAACTAGGGAATTGGCATTAGCGGTGCCAAAAAAACAATCTCCTTGAAATTGCCCGCGATTGAAGACCAAACATCACCAAATACTTCTTTTGCAGCTATTTCAGCGCTAAAACGCCTCATTTTCATCTCAACCGCTTTTAATTTGATTCAAAAGCTTAGATCCTCTTCCAAAAAGAGAAACGCCACCGGTGAGCCTTTCCTTTCAAGACTCGGTTAAAAACGACAATAAATTATTCACTCCTGCAAGATGATTAAGATGGTAGAAGAAACAAAAGAAACCAAAATGTTAGCAAACTGATGTCTAATTATATATACAGTTTGAAAGAAAAGAAAACTAATATATAAACAAATCTGATCATATTTGGAGAAGAAACCAAAATAAGATTATAAGACTTATTCACCAAATCAAACAGTTGAGGAAGTCTATTCTATCGGTATCAAAAAAAAATATAAACAAACTAGCTAAAGCCAAAAGTGAAAGTCTATCAAGTTGACTGGAAATGAAAGCATTTTTTTTCTCAAGGATGGTAGAGAGACATGAGAGAGAAGCTTTTTTTGTCAACTGATTTTTATATTACCTCTGTTTCAATTTAGATGTCATTGTAGAGTAAAATTTTTGTTTTAAAATAAGTGTCGTTTACGATTTCAATGCAAAATTTATTAATTTTATATGTTATTTTTTTTATTGATTAAAATATGATTAGGTTTATAGGTAATGATGTTTTTATTTTAGAAATATGTAAATTAAATATTTTTTAATTTTTGTTTATAAACGTAGAACGCCTTAAAATGAAACGAAGATAGTATATTTGAAAAACCCGTAAAGGGTTTACAACAGAGCATTCAAGAAGCCCATTTCAATTCTACCCGTTTACAATTTTGATAATCTATATTATAATGGGAGATTTTACTCTCTCCCCTTCCGCCACGTCAGCGGTAAGTGGGTCCCACACAATTTTTTTTTAAAAATGATGTATTGCATGCTATGAGATTTGAACCCTTCACATCAATGTTTATTTGATTGACATAACCAACTAAGCTACATGAGATTTTGTAAACTAGAAACCAAATTTTATATAATAATATTACAGTTGGGTCTTTTCTAAGGGTGTCCACGATACCATGCGAGTGGATCCAAACACGAGAAAGGTCGGGTGGTGATTGTAGAGTCAGTAAACAATGATTCAGAGACTTTGGAAAAGTTAACAAACCGATCGTCAGATGGGATGGGATCCACGGGCCGAGAGCGCGGACATGGGCAGCCTATTAACCGTGGGCGGTCGGGACGTTACATTATTATTCCATGTCAACAAGAAAATTAAAGATTTCATCTCTACATATAAATTAGACTTTTTCATAAAGTAGTACAGAAAATTTTAGGGATTAAACTTCCCAATCTTCAAACTATCTTATGTACATAACTTAATGTCGTAATCTTCCTAATTTTATTCGGTTTTCTAATGAAAATTACACTTCACTTGAAGACATAACAAAACGGAAGTGAACATAATGGAAGTGATGACTCCAATATTGCAATACGCAAAAAAAAAAAAACAAAGATTTAGACAAGATACGAACAACAAAATCTCATACACACTTAAAGCATAAGAAAACGGATCCGGCCCCGCGCTTGCGCGGAGGGCTATATTTCTAGTTTAGATAAGAACAAACATAGGTATTGGACATGTCCATACACGTGTAAAATGAAGATTGAAGATGAGTTTGGTGACCGTCAGAATTATCGGTCGACGCTCTTCACCACAAGGATCAAGCTTTCTGGTAGATCTTCACATGTAGAAAGCCTCCTTCTTCGAATACTCCTTATCCTCCATTGCAGGTCGTCGTGGTTTAAGACCGAAATCCCATTTCACTAGCTTTTTTAACCACCAGAGAACTTGAAGGATCGAGCAAAAGATCATATGTTGAGACATCTTCCATGATAGACCTCAACTCTGCTTAATCTGAACTCAAAACCACCATAGATCTCTTATAATCTTGATTCATAAACATTGAAAAACTCTACGCAAAGCCCAGTTTATTGGCCATAAGAAACATGGAGGTTTATAATCAATGGACAGAAACAAGTAAAGATGATGAAATGACAGACACAACTCATAACCAAGGGATTTTATAGCAGTTTTAAACAAGCAAGGAGTTTATCATTCGATTAACAGAAACAAAAGTCGCCATAGCGAAATTTATTCTGCAACAAAACATAAAATCGGACAAAGTCGGAAAGAAATATGATCAAAAGATCAGAAAAATGGAAAAAAAAAAACAAAAAATCTTTTTCATCCTCCTTCTCTGTGAAATATATGGTAAAGAGAAGAGAGATAGGAGAGAGAAAGAGAGAGAGGAGAGAGAGGAGAGAGAAAGAGAGACAGGAGAGAGAAAGAGAGAGATGAGAGAGAAAGACAGAGAAAGAGAGAGAGGAGAGAGAAAGAGAGAGAGAGAGAGTAGAGAGAAAAAGAGAGAGAAAGCGAGAGAGAAGCTTATAAACATGTTTTATTAATTAAAATTGTTTCAAATTTATTTATAAATAAAAATAATTTAAATTTTGAAATCAACAAAATTAACCAATAATTCTCCAAATTTATATTTTGATTTTTAGAAACTTATGATATTTTCAATTTTCTTTTTAAACAATAATATAAAATAATGAATTATTTGTAAAAATAATAAATAAAATAGTGAAATGTTTTCCTATTTACTTTTTTCAGTTTCTAAATTATTAAAATATGTTCATATTTATTTTTGACAAAACAAAACATAGAAAAAATTCATTATAAATAAAAATAATTTAAATTTTCAAATCAACAAAATTAACCAATAATTCTCCAAAATTATATTTTGATTTTTAGAAACTTATGATATTTTCAATTTTCTTTTTAAACAATAATATAAAATAATGAATTATTTGTAAAAATAATAAATAAAATAGTTAAATATTTTCCTATTTACTTTTTTCAGTTTCTAAATTATTAAAATATGTTCATATTTATTTTTGACAAAACAAAACATAGAAAATATTCAATTTTTTAAATTAAGTATCCCAAAATATATTGTCTTTTTAGATGTTATATAAAAATAACATATACATTTTATGGCAATAGACCTATATTTGAACAAACGTTCACATCTTTTGGTACGGTCCTAATATAGGATGATTTTCTTTGGATCTTTTGAGGGGGCTGAAGTAGGGTGACTTAGAGGATACTAGTAATTGGTTGGTCGATGGTCTTTGTTGAAATAAACAATTTATGATGTTATTACTCTTGTTTCTGAGCATGACACCGGTCTTTGATTCCTTCTCAGATAAATTTCAGCTCCAAACCCAAGTCAATTCTTGCCTCTCGATAAAATGAAAAACTTTCATTATAGGTAAATTCTTCCATATTACAGAATGTAGAAAGATCCAACTTAACTTGTGACTACAAACAACCTATATAAAGGGAACCCGAACCATAAACAAAGAATCAATTATTCTAAACTGTAACTATAAGTTTAGACGGCTAGAACTAGAGGTTTATATCCAAAATGTTGTAGTCCCGGCTCTAAAGATCAATTAAACATTACTTTTTAATCATTTTTCTTGTTTGTTATTGCTTACTTCACATTTTTTTTTGTAATACCAATAAGGAGTCTGCATAAATTTACACTAACTGTTTGGCGTTAGAAGGAGGGAAAAATCAACACTACATGACAATGACAGAGAGTGAGCATAACGGGCAGCCTACTGCCACCCCGGTCGAAATCGAGTTTGCGAACCCATATCGCACCCATGCAACATCTTACCAACGAGATTCATACAGATCGAAAGAAACCCCTCTACATATAACCTCGTGCTCATCTCAGAGGTTCAAACCTTGAAAGATAAGATGGAATATCACGTAAAGCTGTTGGAGCAAAGTGCAGAAAAACTATTACAATTTGAAGCCAAAAATTTAGTTCTCCGAAAGGAAAACTCTGCTCCTAACATGATGAGCAAGAAATGACACAGGTTCTGAACACGTGTCTCACCTATGATACCCTTGGAGACTCTGGCTGAGGGAGGCAACAAGGTTCGATA
This sequence comes from Moricandia arvensis, assembly GCA_905132765.1. Lineage (NCBI taxonomy): Eukaryota > Viridiplantae > Streptophyta > Magnoliopsida > Brassicales > Brassicaceae > Moricandia > Moricandia arvensis. Next base: position 494,449 of record CAJHQP010000014.1, on the reverse strand, counting down.
AGCTCCACCATGAATTGAAAACCAATGAATGAAACTGACGCTTTGGGAGAGGACCAAATGAATTTGGCAGAAGACAGCGAGAACTCCAACACGGATACCGATATGGAGATGCAAGAAGCATCCATCGCAAAGAAATTGGCAGTAGCAACTTATCTCTAAGAGGTCTTCTCCAAGAAATTTGAAGAGCTCCAGTCAATGATAGAAAGACTTTTGGGTGTCGCCCTCAATCAGAAAGTGCTATTGATTCCTACATAGACACTCCTGTCGCTGACGAAATCTCCCTGGTAGAGATGCGAAGGAATTTCACCTTCCCCAACATTAGGAATTATGACGGAACCAACGACTCGGATAACTGCATGGATTAATACAAACAATGAAGGTTTACTATAGCTATCCAGAAGGAACTTAGGGAAGCTACTATGTGCAAGGGTTTCGATTCAACACTGATCGGACCCACACTGCAATGGTGCATCAACTTGCCTAACAGATCGATACACTACTTTGCAGCCCAAACTGACCAGTACGTGGAATAGTTCGCCAGCAGCAGGAATTTGGAGAAAAAAATTGATGATTTTTACGAGATCCTGCAACACCGGGCTGACACCCTGCGCAACTACATAGGACGCTTCAATCAGGAAAAGGTATCCATCCCTGAACTTAATGCCTCGACAGCAATCTCCGCATTCAAGAGAGGCCTACTACCCGATGGGGACCTGTATAAGGAGTTAACCAAGTACTAGGGAAGAATCATGGAGAACGTACTATCGATATTAACAATTGCTTTAGTTATTTCACAATTGGCGAGCATGATTTCCAAGACCAATGTGTCGTTATGCAGTCAATCCAGGTTCCCGGTTTCTGTCTCTGTGAACTCAAGGACTATATCATCATCTATTATCTCCCGAGCCCATGAAGTCAGATAGTTTACTTGTCGGCCATATCCGTTGATTGACCGCATGTTGTCATTGTAGAAAGCTGTCATATGAGCTCGGGGAGCTGTTTCCCATCGTATGAGTGGATCTTCAGTTTGATGTCGGAATGGGACCGTTGGTGATGAAGTACATGAAGAGCGTCTTCTGTGTTTCTTCAATGATGACTTCAGGGGACGAACTGGTGGTTGGTGGATCTTCTATTGCATCCTCCTTAGATCAGTTGTAGCTTGGGCTAGTGTCCGTTTCAGGATGTCACTCTCATTTTATGGTCTTGGCGTTATGTCGTCAGGGATGGACTCCTGTTTGTTGCATGAATTGTTATTCTCCATTGAGTTTGTTTATCTCTTAAGGCGGGATCTTGTAGGCTTTTTGGTGACATGGCATTTAAGGAGTTGATCTACGCCTGCTGATCGGCCTGGATTTGGGTGTGTTTCTCTAACCGCTGTAGAGTTTGTAAATAAGCTGGTACCTGGGATAATGTAGCGTCCAAATTGGTGATTGGCGCTGGTGGTGGTGGAAAGGTGATGGGATATTCATCTTTGTTGAACTGTTGTCCTACGACACGCAGGGTTGAGTCATAACGGTGTCATGATCCTACTGAACCAGATGCGTCTGTTCCAGTCATTGCAGATGTGCTTCACGTTTGATCTTCATAGTTTTTTTTGTTAATTCCGCACTCTTTCTAGAGGCAAATGATGGACCACGAGATGCACTTAGAAATTAGGGTTAATGTTTAATCTAACGTATCAACCAAGTAATGAATAAACAATGAATTCAGTATGATTTTAGAGTGAAAAGGTGTTTTCTTATTGATACTTAAAGTTGATACAAGGAAGATGAACAATAATATTTAGGCTACAAGTGAATTTGAGTGAAAATAGTATAATTTTGGTGTCTAAAACTTGGATCCATTTATCCCTCATTTTCCTCCTCCTTTTATAGCTGGTCCGAGGGAAAATCGTAACAGAAGCTTGATCTCCAGCGTGTATCCAACACTAACAATGCATTCTTTAATACTTTGATCAACTTTACGTTTTGAGTTGACTGGTATGGTCGGCGTTGACCCCTCTCTGAGTTTGGGATGGGTCCTCGCCCTTCTTGGGTTTCTTGTCTAATAAATAGGTCTTTGGGATATTGGGCTGGATCCTTGAATTGGATTTGGAGTTGAGTAAAACCCAGCTCCAACAATAGTCATTTAGAAATTTCTTTAAGAGTTATGATTGTTTATCGAAGACTGATCTCTGCAGATCGGATCCACAAGTTGTCAACTTCACTAGTGTTTTCATGTTGCTCCATAATTACCCACAAAATGAGTGAGGTACAATCGGAAAAACATCGCTGTCAGATTTCGAGGTCATCTTAATTGATAAACTAAGGTACGGTTAGAGAGTTATAATCGTTTTAGTTTTGGGTCTCGAATCTTGCCGAATTTGAAAATCCTAGATTTCATTTTTCTAATTAGGAAACCATAATTGTAATTTAAGAAAGTTCTTTATTTAGAAAGTTTCCATTTGGAGTTATATGTTTCAGGAAATCTTTCATTTTAGTAATTGTTTCGTTTACGGAATTTTAATTTTTAAGAAAACTATTAGTGGAAGGTTTTTATTTAACGAAAAAATTTCCATTTATGAAAACTTTATTTTAGAAAATAAAAAATCTGAACTTTTAATCCTCTTGTTGTACTTGACGACATTTTTGTCGATCTTGCCGGCCAATAACAAAGGTGAAGGCTATTCTTGAATTTCTCGGCCTAGAAATTCAAACAAATATAGTTTAGTTATAATATATTCAGTCTTCATGAACATAGTCTTCTTTGGAGTCTGTGTGCTATAGTATTAGGTTATTTTCTTAAACCGAATATAAGGTGTCAAATTTCAACATTGTTTGTTTCATTTAGACCTGATAGATATAACCCATATTGAAGTGAGTAGGATGTTACCCGGATACAAAGACATAACTTTGCATGTCTGGGAATGACTAGTAGATTTTGTGTGGAGGTATTGCACCACAACTTAGTCGACATATTGTGCCAAAGCTTGAGGTCGATAATCGTCTACAAGCGGTACATGTGGGTAGTAATCTCATACGTGAATCATCCATAGGGGGAAGCCTCTATCGGAGGTGTGCGGGCACTTATCTCGTAACTAGGGCCATTGTTTGTTCTTTGGACGCCTTAGATGTTGTGTGTGTTACTTGTTAAGATTTATTTATATTTATTTGGAGGTTATGTCCGAGGGCATGGACTTCAGGCTTAGCATCCCATATATCAATGAGTGATTCCTCTATTACTCATCCTTTTTCCTTATTTTAGGTGAGACTAAAGAGTAAATGATATTTGGATGGACTGATGCTACTAAACAGGTTTCATTCAAATTGTATTTGGAATTAGGTACATGGAAATGAGTATGAGATGTTGTTATGAAATATTGTTGGTGGCACACCTTTCTCGGGATAAGAATGAGACATGTGTTAGAATTATGTTCCATGATTTTGTATAATTTAAAACTTGTAAACTCGTTGTATATTTATCTAGTATTCAATAGATTGATATTTTGATATAAGCTTATTTGCGCACACAATGTTTTTTCATAAAATCAATTTGTGAGCAGATATGTCGGAAAATATGAGTTTTTTTGTGGGTTATGAATAATGATAAAAGACTACAAATCTATCTGATTAAATCGGAATCACAAACTTGTTTATGTGTGAATTGTTTTAATATCAAAAGGTCATTGTGTTACTCAAACATTGTTTGGGAAGTTAAAGCGAAACAAAAAACCCAATAAAATAAAATCAGTAATATCGTTTGGTCATCAAAGGATTTGGCAATCCTAAAGATGTGAAATCTTCTCAAGCTTTTTCATGTGTAATTTTTTAAATTTACCCACCTCTTAAAAAATATTAAATGTATGTTTACAATATCCCCTTGGAAATTACTCATTCTAAGAACATCATTAAATTTCTCTTAGAAGATAATATAAGAAAATTAATAATTAAATTACAATGTTTTTTGTAACATAAATTTAATTAAAATAATTTTAATATATTTTAGTAACAAAACTTACTCAAGCTTTTTTTAAGGAAAAACAACATTCTAAAAACATATGTCGGAAAGTTTTTATAAAATCTTATCAAAAACTTTCAGTTTTTCTCTAAAATAATTATTAAAAATAATTATAAATCATTATTTATTTAATATGTTATATTTATAAGCAAAAAATTAATGGTTCCATGTTATTTATTTATTATATACTCATCTAATATGTTATATTATAACACAAATATTTTATGGAATTACACATGAATAATTACATGAAATTGATAACTTAATATATATTATTTTAAATATATAAAATTGACTTCATTTATATTAAAAATAAATAATACATATTATATTCTCTAAAAAATTTAAATTAGCAAACTATATAATTAATTGGGAAACTGTCAAAAATATCACATTCCTACTACCACTTTTCATGTTTACCTTAATCGCTTTTACATTCATTTTTTAAGAGGAGAAAAAGACTTATAACCCTATGGTTAATTAATTTAAGGCTTAGGGTTTAGAGTTGAGGGGAAGAGTAGTGTTTTCAAATGTGAAGTTTAGGATTCTAATTAATCTAAATTTTGCCTCTTAAAAAAGAGGGTATTTGTAAAAAGGGAAAATTGCCAAAAATGACTCAAAACTTGATTTGAAATGCAAAAGTAAACCCAAACTTGAATCAAATGCAAAAGTAACCTAAAAGGCTATTGAAATTACAACCAGCCCCTTGTGAACAAAAAAAACGGATTTTTTTTACGTTTCTAACCCCCGCAAGTCTTCTGTCCAGACGACTTACAAGTAAGTCGTCTGGACGACTTACTAGTAAGCCGTCTAGTATAGTACTTCTTAAAAATAATTTAAAATTTTTGTAAAAAATATTTTGATAAGTGAAAAATTGAAATCATGTAATTAACGTATGTTTAAAGAAATATAAATTAAGATATAACAAAATTTAATTGTTTTCAACATAGATGAGTGAAAGTAGTGAGTCATGATATTCTTTGGTTTAGGTTTTGCCAACATATGTTGTAGTATTGTATGTGTTCTTAGGGTTAGATTTTGGAAAGCATAAATGTTTTTTTGAAAAATTTAAAATTGAACTAAGTGTATTTATTTCTGTGTATAGTAAACACTATTTAAGTATAATTTGATTTTATAACGTGGTTTGTTAGTTATTTTAGTCAATTTCGTTTAGGGTTTAGGGTTTAGGGTCTGGGACGACTTACTAGTAAGTCGTCTGGTGAATATTTACGGTAGACGACTTACTAGTAAGTCGTCTGATGCACATTCAAACCGGACCGAACCTTTAGTTTTACCATTTTACCAATGTGCTTTTAAACATAACCGGATTTTTTACCGGGCATATATAAGATTTTTTTTTTTGGTTTACTGTTTCGCGAAATTTAGAAACTGTAACGTCATTCTCTCAAAGAGGCAATTTCGAAGGCGATTTCGAAAGCGATTTCCGACGATTCTCTGTAATCCATCATTCTCACAACCGTTTCTCACCGCCGTTATCACCGTCATTCTCACCACATTTCTCACCGCCACTTCCTCTATTTCAAACCCTAGCACCGTTTGTCTGTAAACCCTAGCGCCGTTTGTTTGTAAACTCTAGCGGCGTTTGTCTGTAAACCCTAGCGGCGTTTCTTTCAGAGGCGTGTCTGTAAACCCTAGCGAGGTAAGTTAAAACGTTGTCTCTTAAGTCCACCGTTCTCACCACCGTTCTCACCGCATTTCTTTTTGGCTGTCTATTTTGGGAGATTTATAACCGCTGTGTCGAAGGCGACTATGGCTTCTCCGAATTTTTAGGTATGCTCTAAAAATGTCTACTGGAAGTCTTGGAAGACTTATAATTAAGTCGTCTAGAAAGTCTTCCAGACGACTTAATTATAAGTCGTCTGGAAAGTCTTCCAGACGACTTAATTACAAGTCTTCAGATGGAAGACTTTACAGACGACTTAATTATAAGTCGTCTGGAAAGTCTTCCAGACTTATAATTAAAATGTTATACTGAGATGGTTGTCTTTCATTGTTTTGCAGACAAAAAAATGGATATTCCAGAACTCCCCCGTAGGTTGCATACATTAGGGGAAGAGCCCCCAGCAATGAAAGCTATTTCGTATCATACGGATTGTACGAAGTTGCATAATGCTTTAAAGAATGCTCTTCATGGTGACGAATATGAAGAGCTAAAGGAGTCAAAGTTGGGAGTTTTCATCAAGTTTAAAGAGCTCGGATTTGCTTGGGCTTCAAGGCTGGTGCACTACATGCTCGGGTTCCAGCTGGACATAAAGAAGAAGTACGAGCTGTGGAGTCTAGTTGGTCCAGAACCTGTGAGGTTTTCACTGTTAGAGTTTGAAAACCTCACTGGTCTAAACTGCGAGTACATAGAGGACCTTGAGAGACCGAGGTGTGCTGTTACAAAGGAGATGGCTTCTTTCTGGGAGATGTTGGGAGTTCATGTCGAATCTGGGCCATCTACCGAGCAGATAATAGCAGCACTTGAGAGATGCGAAGGGTGGTCTCGGGAGGATCGCAAGCGTCTCGGGTACCTTGCCATCTTCAGTGGATATCCTCCAAATACGTTGCAAGGTCCGGGTTTGCACTCCGTATCTCAGCCATGTACCGGTTAAAATCTGAAACCGTATGGGCATAAGCAGCACCTTTCACCAAGTACAAGAGATGTTTCCCTTTATACTTTTTGACAATGTTATCTTGAAGGTGATAATAACATAAGTCTTTTTGAATTTACGCTTAACTGCTGTCAACCGCATCTCTGAAAGCAGTGCATCCTTGCTAACAAAACTCTGGTTGACGTAGATACTGTTACCATTCGATCTTTCTCCTTCAATAGCATAAGTCTTTTTGAATTCTTCAAAACACATATCATCATCTTCTTCCAAATCCTCATCTTTAACCTTTCCATAAAAACTGTAATCCTCACCATTCTCGTCCGCTTCAGCAACAATAGAGATATCAACATCCTTCTCCCCATCATCCTCCTCCCCATCATCATCTTCCCCATTATGATTCTCATCTTCAACCAAATCATTATCATTTTCAAAAAACTCATCAGCTTCATCATCTTCATCCTCCTCTTCCCTTTCCTCTGAAACTGTTTCCACCTTGCTATGGCTTGATACACAAAGCCGTACTCCATGCGTTTTGGTTATCTCGAGCAAGTTTCAAACTTGTCTATCACTTGTAAAATGAATAGGAGGAGTGTCTGGAGCCTGCTTCATTTCAGCTGGTAACAAGTAGGTTATCTCCACAGATTCTGTGCTCATGTCCAGGTTATAATCAACTCAACAAAAATAGTCTCGCTCCTTTGAAATTATCAACCACAAAATCCCAATTAGAATCTTCCAAAAACCATTCTCCATACACTGCAACATCTGCAAAAATTCAAAATAAAACACATTAGTAAACATAGAGAAAATGAAAGTTTACTAAACATTGACGCAGACGACTGACGGTTAAGTCGTCTGGAAGACATAGACGACTTACAAGTAAGTCGTCCAAATAGGTCATTTTTGCAATTGACTTTAAAATGGGACGACTTACTTGTAAGTCGTCCCGATTTGTTTGTTAAGAAAAAAATTCTAGACGACTTACTAGTAAGTCGTCCAGGATAAACGGGTTAGTTTTGCATTTGACCGAGTTGTGTCAGATATTTGACTTTTCCTGGACGACTTACAAGTAAGTCGTCTCTGGGAAATCAAAAATTTCAATATTTTATTAAAGCTAGACGACTTACCTGTAAGTCTTCTCAGGTTATTTTGCAATTCGAAAATAAAACTTAAATATTTAACTTTTCCCAGACGACTTAATTTAAAGTCGTCTAGGTAGAGGACTTACTTGAAAGTCGTCCGAGAGAAGCAAGGTTTGACCAGAATCTCGGAAAAAAATCTGGACGACTTCGCTTATCCTGGACGACTTTCAGGAAGGTCCTCCACCTAGACGACTTCCAAGTAAGTCGTCTGGGAAAAGTTAAATATTTAAGTTTTATTTTCCAATTGCAAAAGTAACCTGAGACGACTTACGGGTAAGTCGTCTAGCTTTTATAAAATATTGAAATTTTTGATTTCCCAGAGACGACTTACTTGTAAGTCGTCCAGGAAAAGTCAAATATCTGACACAACTCGGTCAAATGCAAAACTAACCCGTTTATCCTAGACGACTCACTAGTAAGTCGTCTAGAATTTTTTTCTTAACAAACAAATTGGGACGACTTTCAAGTAAGTCGTCCGTTTGCTTAGAAGACTTACCCGTAAGTCGTGTTCAGCCAGATGACTTACGGGTAAGTCTTCGACGCGAACAAATCTGAAAAAAATTTCCATTTCATACCTTTAACTAGTGAGATGACTTCCTAAGCACACATAGTCTTCTCCAACCACCCAGAACCTCAAACGAAAGTAACCCACGAAGAATAGTATGCTTGAATGGCTCTACCAAGCATAAAAATTTTAAAATCAAAAGCTTGAGTTTTTTGGATGAATATGGAGACAAAGTTAAAGAGATGTTGTTTTTGTTCATAACATTTAGTGTCAATCAATTTTAGGTAGTGTCAATCAATTTTAGGTGTATTAAGAGCTTCAAATTGGTTGTTCATGGTGGTTGTGGTATTGATGGCAATGGCAATATTGTAAATATTTGAAGATGATGAGGTTGAGAGAGTAAAAATGCAATTTTCAGAAAAAAAAACAAGAAAAAAATCAGTGGCATTTTCGTCAATAATGTGAACATATGGGGTGAATTGGACACAAGAAATGACAAAAAATGGAGAGGTTAGTTTTGTGTTTGACTTTGAGTTTTGAGTCAATTTTGCAAATAACCTTTGTAAAAATGTCTCTTTAGTGAAAGTAAAAAATGAATAATAGTACTAAAAATATGGTAAACTTGAAAATTTCCCTAATTAATTTATACAAACTGAAACTTTTAATGAATGACTAGTTAAGCTGCTAATCTGTTTAAACAACCAATATAACTCAATTCATGTAGATATTTAAGTAGTTTAACATATGTTAACTAGCAGAGTATTAATCTAGTCTGTTTATGCTGATGACAGAAAAAACATATGTTAACTTTCCAAATTTGATATGTTCACAAAGTTCAGTAATCTAACTCATGCATGCATGACGTTTTTCTCACCTAAATTGATTCAGTTAATTTAACGAAATTTTCGATGAATATTTTACCTCAGTAAAGCAATATGCAGTAAAAATAAGAATTCTAAAGATAATTAGGTGTATCCTCGCGTTTTCGCGGGTAGTAGTATTATATGAAGAAATATATATTATGTTTACAATGTTATATTTTTGAATAATAATTAAAATTTTAATTTTTAACCTCAAAGAGTTTGATAATAAATTTTTTTAGTATGCCATTTTATAAGAATTGTGAGATTTATTTTTTTGTCGACATTCGATTCCATTTCATAACCTTAGTGTGCATATTGATTAGAAGTGAACTGAAAGCTAAACCCATTAGAAATAAGCAAAAAACCAGTCTATAATAAAGATAAGATAAGTGTCAATTTTTAAAACGTGTAAAAGCATGCAAACCCACATGTTCTATGGACATCAATGGGCTCTCCATGTGTCATGCAATGGGTGTGAGTCTTAAAGGTCGCCGGAGAACCCATCACCCGGTTGAAAACCACTGTTTCTATAACAATCAATAACTTCTGATATCAAAATCCTCTCCCAAGATTCCACTTGCTAGCACCTTCCTCCTGTAACTCCATTGAATCGAAAAAAATCCATCACCAAATTGTCGAGGATGATAAACACACCAAGATCTTCAAAAGATTTAGAAAAGATTGTTGACGGAACGCGTTTCGATAGTGTAAGTTCCATCTTTTTAAGATCTACCATAAATAATGGAAACGAACTTGAATAGTTTGATTTTTTTATCCATTACAGATACTTTGCAAACACCCAAACACAAAGGCAAATATTGATTCCTCATTAAATAGAAAAACCAAGGATAGTCCCAACGATAAGAGAGGCTCTTAAGATTTATGGAAGAGGAATGAAATCTGTTTTTTGAGAAATCACTTATTGAAGTTCAGAGGAGAAGAGTAGACTAAAACATAAGCCGAACACAACAAGTTGCCATGCAAAAGCGAAATCCGATGCAACGGAAGTTTGGGATCGATATAAATATATGATACAAAGACAACAAAAAACAAAAAGAGGCGTGGCGACTGGCAGCGAGATGCCGGTCACCGGAAGTGATTTCAGTTTGAAAGAAACCAGAGAGAAGTTGGAGAGATTAAAGAACTATATTTTTATACAACATAAATCTAAGTCACTAATACATTTTCTCTTAAATGAAACCAATATTTTATAATTGGTTCAAGTAATTTGTTGTAGAATTAAATTTTATTTCATTTTAACAGGTGAAAAATAGAAATACCCTAGCCTCCATGAAAGAAAAAAGCGTTTTTTTTGTAGCTCCAAGAAAACAATGGTCAAAAGCTTATATAGCTCTGACATCAGCTTTGTGATATCTTGTGTTTTTTCCATGGCTTTGATCATCCATTTAGTGTACATATAAGGCATTTAGATTAACATTTAGGTATAACTAGGCTGTATTACCATGCATATGTATCTATCAGGTGTTGGAGTAACCATTTGGAGATTTTGGAGGTGTTTGGATCCATTTTGGGTCAAAAGATGTGAAGATTGAGCATTGGGACAATGGAGCCAAGATGAAAAGCGTAAGTGTCAAACCAGGTGTCTATTGGAGGTAGCAACACCCGCTGTAATCCAAGCGTGAGCCATTGCGGGTGTGCAGAGTGGCTAGGTGCAGCCACTTTGGACAGAATCTGACCAATCAACCACGATGAATCTTGGAGTGTTGAAGAAGTCTGATAGAGCAGGATGGAATGGTCGCTGTAAAGCGCCTGAGTCACATTGTGGATTTGTGTGCGGCAGAACCAAACCGCTCCATGACTTAATAGCCACATCAAAAATTCATCATTGAGCCTGGTCTTCAAAAGAATAAGTGTTGGAGCGGGAAAAGGCAACGGCTAGGCAAAGCCATTGTAATCCAAGCGAGCTTCACTCCGAGATGGTGAAGCGGGTACATCAAGTCGCTGCTACACTTAGAGATTTAGCAGTCTGTGTTCTCTCTTTGGGTTTTCAAGGGCCCGACCCGGCTGTTTAAGCTGCGGTCAAAGTCTTTCGTCGTTTAGGCCACTTACTAGCCGAACGTCTTTATTTTTAGCCCTTTCCCTTTTAAACTCGCTCTTCAAGTGAGGGTTATCTTAGAAATTAGCTAACAACTACCTTAGTCGTTTTCCAACTTAGCTCAATTATATTTATACGCAGCGTATTATCTTTTATTAATCATTGGTCCAATCCATTCAAGTACTCGTCCGGTCTAATCGTCAAAGCCATGGTCAGTTCTCACTTAACTACCATTGTGCTTTAAGATCCATACTTAACTCGGTTCCATGCAATTCTAAGGTTTAATTCACCTAGACCATTCTTTCTTGATATATGCAAGAATATGCCACATCCACGAAGCTTGTTCGCTTATTGGCCTTCCAATGAACTGACTTGCTCTTGCTTGTCAGCTGGTCCACGATCACTTAATAATCACCTTTAGGATCATTATCTAGTTCCTGCATTGAACCATCCTCTTCGATCCTTAGTCATTCAACCAACCATCCCCACAGACTAAGTAACCGTTTGAGATCTTCACTTAATGCCAATGCGTATATGTCCTTTCCCGCAACATGCACCATTGCGCCTATGGATCAGGTCTTCCATACTCAGCCATGATCAGTCTATTCTCGGCCTCCTCTACAGATCTCATACTAGGACTACAACCGAAGTTGAGCCTTAGCATACGCAAGTCGCATGCATATGTTGCATTAACCGTCACATCCTTCTAATAAGGTACATTTGCATATCTTGGCTATGCCATCCGCCGGACCATCAATCCAAGGCTGAATTATGACAAATAGTGTGAATTATTATCAGTCCACAGCCTGAACATGCGCCAAATATAGTATCACTTGGCAGTTGGTTATCTCTCGGCCATAACGGCTTATGGAAGTTACCCGACCCAACTGCTGTCAACAGTTACTAGCACGGCCCAACTATTCTTGGCAGTTATCCAACATATCCATAACTGCTCTCGGCAGTTACCCATAACCGATCATAGCGGTTAATTGACGAAAAGATGTGTCTCTCCATATTTGGTCTGAATCGTGGCTCTTCATATCCATACATAGATCGCGATTGATACACACGATTACATGACCCGGCATTCTGGCTTACTCGCTGGCCTAATCGATCTCTGCACCACTTAAATCTCTTGTGATGAAGACGGATCCTTGTATAGCAACGGCAGTTAACACCTAAGACCAGTAACCGTTTTCTCACGAGTCATATGCATGATCCATTACTCGCCTAATCTTCTCGGCTTTGACACTCACCGGGACAATCGTCCTGACAGTTCACGGATCGCAATCCACGAATGATTTCCTTCCTGACAATACTCGGGTCATCCATGTTTGTATCTGACCACACATGGTCCTTGTATCCTTGTTCATCCTGGTCAGACAGACTACTCTTGAACACACATTGACCTTCCTATGATGTGACATTCATGATCACAACCATAACCATACCATGATTCACTTGTCTTGATCTCCATAAACCATGGCCAAACTCTCTCGCCGAGATGAAACCACTATCCCATTCAGCCTTGTCTTGGCTGATAGCTCTTCCTCTCTTTTCTCCTTTTATCTCTTGATATCTGGATACTTTTTCCCTAAGGATTGGTGACCAAAATCGGTCCCAACTTCCCCCATGCGTAAAGGTGCAAGTTGATGGGTGCTTGTGGAACTCCCACCCATTCGGCCAATAACTGCCCCTAAGCAGGCTAAACTTGGGCCTAGGTCGATTGCCTCAGCCAATGGTCTGAACACAAGCCCTTGCCAACCCAGCCAAACCCTGGTTGACCAACCGGCTCGACCACCACTCAGACCCGGCCCAATGGTCCATTTGCCCAACACTCCATCCAGCTGAGTTGAGTTGACCTCCAACTGCGTTAGCTGAGTGAGCTAGGTCATCCAAATGATCGAGCTGCTCATTTGAGCTCCATCCAAGTTTCACCTAGCTGGCCGAGCTTCCATCTTGCTTCGCCCTGCTGCTATTCACCTCGTTTATCTAGTGTGAGCTGGCCAGTGAGTGTTCAGCTAGCATTCAGCTGGTGTGAGCTGGTCAGCAAGTGTTCAGCTGCTAACTCAGCTACTACAGCTTGTACAGCTCATTTCCTTTAGCCTAGCACATGCGGCTAAGTCCTTGGTCTAATCCCGACCTGATTTAGTTACGCATGATCATTTCCGATCATCCTTTCATCCTATCTTATTCACAATCATTTCTCATGATCTGAATCAAGGCAGCCACAATTTATTGAAATATCTAGGCCTTATGTGAAGCTCCTAGATCACTTTACCCTTTCTACCCAGACCTTGGATGCTTGTCTTGAAGTCTCTCGACTAGATTGCTCATTCTCTTGTCCCAAGTCTATCCCGCCGGTCTTTTCCAGGATCGGGGATGCTACAAGTCTCCCCCACTTAAAAGGAATTCGTTCTCAAATTCGGTGGTGGTTATTATACCTTGTATCCTGACTACGATTTCCAATCGAAATTAGTCTCATCTTGGACATGGAATGCACTAGATTGGTTCTTCCCAACCAAATCGTCTGCATTCTGCCCCATGATCCTTCTCACTGATCAAATACTTGATCAGCAACATAACTAGTCTATCCCACTTGGAAGGACACCAACTTTAATCCAAACCAAGTGGTCCATCCTTGTTTAACTTATTGAACCCGATCCAACTTCTCATGTTATGGTCAGAATTTTCGCTAAGCTCATACCTCTCCTTCTAGTTTTGTCTCTCTCTTAGAATTCTTCCATTATTGATCAATCATCCTTCCTGACTTGATCATATATTCCAGACTTTAGTCTCCTCTAGACTTGGTCATAACATTCCGACTTTGACCCTTTAGAACATAGTCGCGCATTTCATGATCCTAGTTCGTCATGACTAGATCATACGTCATAGTCAAACGACTAAATCAATCCCAGTACCTAAGCCGCTTGTTGTACAGCTCGAGTCCAAATGGATTTATTCCTTCCCCAAGCCACTCAATGTACCATTCACGTCTTAGTGAAACGATTACAACCTTTAAGCTGATTGTCCTACCGCAAGTCCTAACCGATTGTTCTAATGCTTTAGTCCATCATGGACTTATTCATAACTGATCCAGGTTTTAACGAACTTGATCATCCTTTAACCCGACCAAAGTCCTGTTAAGCGTGGTCATGTTGTGATCTTAGTCTCAGCTAGACTAAATCGTCTTGCACTTGAATTTGTCCACCACCAAAATTAGTCATAATGTGATCTTGGTCCCTTTCCAGACTCGATGATGTTGTGATCCTTGTCCAAACCCGGACTTAACCATCTTACCACGACCATAGGTCTATCTCCGACTTGGTCGTCATGCGATCCTTGTCCCCTCCCGGACTTGATCATTTTTAACCTAATCCTAGTTCATTCTCGGACTCGATCGTACTGTGGTCTTTGTCCTTCCCTTGACTCGACCAACATAACCTGACCTTGGTCCCGTCTTGGACTTGGTCGTAATGCAATCTTCATCCCTTATTGTACTTGATTTTCTTTAACCCAACCATGGTCTCTTCCTAAACTTTGCTGTACTGCGACCCTTGTACCTTTTAGAACGTGGTCATCTTACCCAGACCCTGATCAATTATAGGACCCGGTCATACAGCGATTCTGATCCTTTCCGATCAATTCATCTTTTCCCCGACTATGGTCCATTATAGAACACTGCCGTATTTCAATTCTGATCCCAACAGATCAAATCGTTTCCATCAAGACTATGGTTCATCAACAAACTCAGTCATCATTCTTTGATCTTAGTAAAACCAGACTAGATTGTTGAGGCGAAAAATGGTAACAAAAATATCGATGTCTGAAAGTTACCGTGGAAAACATTATCTCTCTTTCAGTTAAAAGAAAACAAGAAATCTTCGCATCCGAACTCCTCATCGCCTAACCCATCTTGTCCTGGTCAATGAATCAAGATGTGCAATCGAGTGAACAACTGATTCGCTTCCAAGTCTAGTCGCCAAGTCCAGTCGCCCACAGACGACTAGACTCACCACCAAGTATAGTCGCACATGCGCCACTAGACTCATGAAAATGTCTAGTCGCCCATGGTCGACTAGACCTTATCCTCTGCATCAATCTTCTTTGAATCCTGAATAGGCTATCTCTTGTTTCGTCTCGATTGGAGTTTTCGTTGAAGTCTTACGATAAAAATCGCAAAGAATTGTTTTCTCGTAAGAACTTCGAGTCAATCATATCAAACGATTAATATTAACTTAAACACCAATATTATCTCGACTATATGGTTGGATTACTATATTGCGGAGTCAGTATTGTGAAATCATACGAGGGAAGATTTCTCCGAAAGAAATCGTAAAAATAGCTTAAATCGTAAAACGGCCCGAAAGGGTCTAAAACGTGATAAAAGCCCACTAATTTTTTAGATGATAATGAGCCCAACTATGATGACGGCTACCGGATATTCGAAGAAGATAAATGAAAAAGAAAATAATTGTCAAGTTCCGAGATAATTATGGAAAGTTAAGAAGATAAGGAAGATTTCTGCGGAAGGATAAATTCGAATCATGGGCAGAAAAAGAAAGACGACCGACCTTGAAGACCTTTATAAGAGAAGATGGGAGAGGGACACACACAAATAAAATTCTCTGCAACTCAGCCCTTAGAGTAATTTAGGCAACTTTCCGTTTTTGTTATCGAGCTTCTACTCAATTAGGTTTTCAAGTCTTTGGTTGTTAGAACTAGGGAACTCGCCGACAGCTCTTGCGGCCAAGGATTTTACCTGTTGTAAACGCTCATACGTAGATTAAGAGTAAGATCTCTATTTCTCTTTTCTTTATCTTAATTTATTTTGTTTCATCTGCTTTTAGACTATTTGTCTTTAGGCTCAGCAGAAATCCGGGACCTGAGGGGAAGGTAGGGTTTCTTAGATTTCCTCCGATTACGGAATTCGACGTTGTGAATTTTGGTTCCCACAGTTTGGCAATAGAAGGAGGGGAGGTCACGGATCAATCTAACTCACATCCGCGAAACGCTTGGTCATATATGTATATAGACGTTCCAGACAATCAACCACCTCGTGATGGCAACGCCGTCGACGACAACGTTGAAAGCACTCCAGCAGAGACCGTGTCAGCGGTTAACGCAAATGCAAACACCACAGCGTTCGAGGAGATTAAAAAGATGTTTGCGACTCTCGAAAAGAAGTCAGCTGAACAAGACAAGCTCACGAGCTAGAAACCTGGGCTGATGAAGTGAAACATGTCAACTTGGAATCCAGCGATCAGCCCGACCCTTCGGACGAGGATGCTGATGTGCATCCAAGGAGGAAAAGAAGCCGCACGGCTTGGGAAAAATCTCTTTTCAATATACTCATGACTGAAGAAGAACGGAACATCTTCTGAGTAGAGCAGGAAAAGTAAGCCGAAGAGCAGGCTCGAATCACTCGTAGCAAACGCCGCCAAACTCGGAAAATTGTTGGCAGTGACCCCTATGAAATGCGCGATCTCCGCGATTATATTGCAAAAAATGTCCCAGAGGTAAAAGCGGTGAAGTCTTTCATCACGCCACCAGTGCCACACCCAAGATCGACAGATTCCTCGAAGAAGCTCAAAAAAACTCCGTTCACTACTCGTATCACTGAATAGAGAGTTTCAGAAGCCGGAAAGATCAAAATCCGAGTATAAAATGGAACAAGTGAGCCAAAAGCGCATCTGCAAGCCTTCTAGATCGCGATGGGTAGGGCCAAACTCAGGGACATCGAAAAGGAAGCCGGATATTGTCGCTTTTTTGTAGAGCATCTCCAGGGTGCAGCACTCGAATGGTTCTATCGGCTAAAGCGCAACTCCATCGGAAGTTTCTGCTAACTCTCTTCGGAATTCCTCAATCAATACTCGATGTTCATGAATAGGGAAACCTACAACGTCGATCTTTGGAGCTTGTCCCTAATGGTAGCCGAACCTCTCAGTGAATACATGAACCGATTTAAAATCGTCATGTCCAGAGTTAACGGAATCAGCGATAAGGTGGCTATCGATGCGCTCAGGAAGACTCTTTGGCATAAGTCCAAATTCAGGAAGTGGATAACTCTTGAAAAGCTGCGTAAGATCCAGGATTCTCTTCATAAATCAACATACTATATCATCATCAAAGAAGAGATGAAAGTCCTTTCGGAGAAACATAAAATAACAAGTACATCCTCGAAAGACGCAACATCAGAGCAGAAGCTGAAACGAAAAACCTCTAGTAACGACAAATACGTCCATCACGAGGGGAAGCCGTCCGGGGAGCACACATTTATGTCATCCACTCCGCTTCGGAACAAGGAAAAACATCAGGAAACACATGGACCCGAAACTCGACCTACGACGAAACGACATTTTACGAGTTTCACCAAACCAGGGGCAATTCCACTATGAACTGCAAAGTTTTCGGCGCGAGGCTAACAGCAAAACTGCTCGCATGAAAATTTCAGAGATAATAGGCATAAAAGACCCCATCCGAGACACCGACCGTCCGCCAAAGATCGATCAAACTTTGCCAGCGGAAAACATTCCTGAAGGATATCGGTCAGGCGAAAATGGAAAATGTGGAAGAAGGGCAGATGACAAAGGCAACGAGAATAATCGTTGCAGGGTAAACATGATCATCGGAGGATCACAGTATTGCCACTATACCGTCTCGTTAATAAAATCTTATCAACAGAAAGCCGAGACAGTCGCATATCAGTCCCCGCCCGAGACTTCCCGAACGATACGATCACTTTCGAGGAATACGAGAACGTCGAAATCGACAAACCTTATTGTGATCTACTAGTAATCGATCTCGTAATAAAGGAACTCAAGATTGTCAGAGTCATTGTAGACATGAGAAGCACCATTGACCTAATCTTCCACTACACGCTCAGAAGGATGAACGTCGATATATCCGAGGTCACACCAAATCCAAGACCACTCACGACTTTCTCTGGCACAACATCAATGACCCTCGGATCGATCAAACTCCCGGTCATGGCCAAAGAGGTCAAAAAGATCTTCAACTTCGCGGTCATCGACCACCAAGCCATCTATAACGGGACCATGGGAACACCTTGGATAAACTCTATGAAGGTAGTCCCATAAACATATCACTTGGGCATCAAATTTCCAACTCCGAACGGAACCACAAAAATCTGGGGATGCCAAAAGCAGCCGCGACTTTGTTTTGTGGCCGAACATAAGCTGAGGAAATTCACAACGACATTTCTGGTTAAGCCCTAACGCCCAAAGATAACTCAGTCTCTAACTGAAAACACTTCTGAAAAGCACGATCCAAAATATTCTACCCAACCAACAACTTTGGAAAAAGAAAGCAAACAAGATACCGAGCCCAACGCGCTAGCCCAACCGGAGGAGATAAATCCGGAAGAAGTCGTCGATCCAGAAGCAGCCACTGTGACTAAGGCAATCGACGCAGCACCAACCGCAGGGTAAAAACATTCGCGGAACACACTGAACTACAAGATGGATTGATCCCCAAAAGGGGTACGTAAGAAACTCGTCGAAGACGTGTTCAGATGTCCCCCTTTCTCAGAAGGGGGGGGGAGTGGGTATGTATACATATACTCGTATACTTCCACATTTTAAAATATTTGCCTCTATACTCGATACTTTTAAAAAATTTTCCGATAATAAGAAAAATTAGTATGGCCTAAAGGTCTTGCAAATCTCTTTTATCAGTTAAAATACTTGATCTCCCGAAGTACTTTACGGCTACAATAATAATTTGTTAAGAAACGCCCATGTACAAATAAATGGTTATCGTATAACCTTAAAACGAAAATCTCATGAATAACAAACTCATTGAAAACCAAACAAACTCCGAGTGCTTCCAAAAGTTTCCTTTGGACAACATATAAGTTTTAATGACAACAACCTAATATCTTCGAAACCCGCAAAACGTTTTGAAAAATAATACACTAAGGAAAATTCCGAACGGAAAAACACTTCTCAACAAAATACTACAGAAATGACTCCTGGATACATGGTCAAAAATGACCTCCAACCGAAACACTAAACCCCATTCTCAAAAACTTGAAATCACCTTACACATAAAACATATTTTCAGAAAACAAAAGTGAGACGTTGCGGTAAAACCTTTGAAAATGTTGTTTCAAACTTGAAACAAACCACCAAAACACTCCGTCCGCGACTATAAATTAACAACTAACTCATAACAGTATACGCTCACTCTTGTATTGCATCCTTTAATTAGTCCCGACAAGTACATCAACCGTTCTCTAAACGAACATTTAGACCTTCTCTTGTAGGATCGGTCCTCATACATTCGACACAAGGATAATAGCGCACTATAAAAGAAATCTTAATATTTTGGTTATCACTTCCAACTGACTTCAAAATTGTCTTTGGAGAGATGCTCGGTTTCCGATCGATGCAAGTTATATAATCCAAGAACCTATCACAGACTTCCACATTGAGACGGAACCAGTTCCAAATTGCCAACGGGTAATGAAAGCCGGAATAGTCACCGCAAACCCTAAAACCAATAGTAAGCCTAGGTCTTGCCCTAAACCCAATACACTGGTCTCGAACATCTTAAGACATAGTATATAACTGATACGAGATCCCAAAATTTGTCTCTTCGCTTACCTTTGTATGTTCATAAAAACCAAAAAACTAGGTTTTCAAATACTCGCACTCGAAACAAACAACGGACATAACGATTCTTCAAAGAGTTTGAGAGGAGATGACGACTCGTATTCTTCACTCGACATCCATAATACTACTTACACACTATCGAAAACGAAACATACTTCATTAAAAGAAAAGCCGCAGAGTGGCAGGGATTCAAGGCCACACACGGCCAGTCCCGATAAGTCTAAACAGCCATACTTGGTCAAAACGGTAACACTAACACAACATAGGGAACACACTCCCTTAAAAACACAGATACCCTTGAAGGATCTAATTCGTAGTTACCATACATTGACATCCAGATCGAGTAATCACTAACTCTCAACGGGTCCACGCGCTGCTCGACCACAACATCCTTTCCCGGAGCGGCATGTCCAAAATCCTCCAAATCAGGAGAAATGGTAATCAGGACACAATTCTCCCAAGTCTTCTTCTCTATTTGAGGGATCGTCGATTCCGTGCTGGAAAGGCCAGCCAGATGCCTCGACATCATCCCCTCTTCGGTCGTGAAGTCGTAATCGCTTCCCTGCTTACGCCCCAGAGCACCAACGGAACCTCGACACTCATGATAGTGCCCAAACGACTTACACGTGCGCTGAAACTCCATTGTCAGCCTTGACTGCATCGAACGATCGTTAATGATCGAAGCCATCTCTCTTTGACCGGCTCTACGCTCACGACGGAGAAGGCGCGCTCACTCCTTCTCCAAATATTTCTTGCAAAGGAGGCATGACTAAACCTCCTCCTCAGACAAACGTTTTATTTCTGGGCCATCTCAGCTTTAAACTGAGCCGTCTGTGTTTCAAGATGGCTTGCCCTAAGGGCCTCATCCATCACATGAAGGCCCTGCACGAAACCATTCATTAGAGGCAAATTCTACAAAACAAGGCTGAAGTGAAAGCAAAAACTGACCCCCATACAGAGTCACAATGCTTTCGTAAATTTCGCCGATCTAACATGTTCTCTTCTGGTCTCAGGCTTACTTGAAGGAACGCTAAGAGAGGTGAGATACTCGTCAAGGTCGGATCCACCTTACACAATGGCAGTGGAGTCTGACTGGTACCGCTCCCATCTTAGTGAGGAGATCGAGATACCACTCCTCCAAGGGTAAATCCACCCCATCAAAAGCAACATCGCCTTCGTCGGCAACAACTTGTTTGTTCTTGGGAGATCTCTTTCTCTCCCTCACAACGGAAATATCGTATGGAACGTATTGTTCCATGCATGGATCCAATTCTTCCTCCATGACCATATGAGGTCGAGCTCGAGCGTGATGCTACTCGATCGCTGTGAAGAAAAGTAGCCCAATGAAACGGGCCGCCTCGAAGAAGGTCCTAATGACAAGTGTATCTGCAGGAAACAAAGGAAGAGGTTCGATAGCTGCAAAACAAAAAGATGGTTAGACATCAGTAAGCAACCAAAAACGATCAAAGAGTCAGATCAAAGAGGGATGATTTCCCCGAAAGAAATCTTAAAAATCGCTTAAATTGCAAAATGACATGAAAGGGGCTAAAACCTGATAAAAGTCCACTAAGTGTTTTAGACGAGAATGAGCACAACTATAATGACGGCTACCGGATATCTGCAGAAGATAAATGGAAAATAAGATAATTGATTAGTTCCGAGATAATCATGGAAATTCGAGAAGATAAGGAAGATTTCCGCGGAAGGATAAACTCGAATTCGGGGCAGAAAAGGAAAGACGACCGACCTTGAAGACCTGTATAAGAGAAGATGGGAGAGGGACACACACATACAAAATTCTCTGCAACTCAGACCTTAGAGTAATTTAGGAAATTTCCATTTTTGTTATCGAGTTGCGACTCAATTAGATTTTCAAGTCTTTCGTTGTTAGAACTAGGGAAATCGCCGACAGATCTTGCGGCCAAAGCTTTTACCTGTTGTAAACGCTCATACGCAGATTAAGAATAAGATCTCTGTTTCTCTTTTCTTTATCTAAATTTATGTTGTTTCATCTGCTTATACATAACTTGGCTATTTGTCGTTAGGGTCAGCAGAAATCCGGGACCAGAGGGAAAGTTAGGGTTTCTTAGCTTTCCTCCGATTACAGAATTCGACGTTGTGAATTTCGGTTCCCACAGTTTGGTACTAGAAGGAGGGGAGGTTACGGATTAATCTAACTCACAGCAGCGAAACACTTGGTCAAATATGTCTATAGACATTCTAGACAATCAACCACCTCGTGATGGCAACGCCGTCGACGACAACGTTGAAGGCACTCCATCAGAGAACGTGTCATCTCTTAACGCAAATGCAAACACAACAGCTCTCAAGGAGATTAAAAAGATGTTCGTGACTCTCGAAAAGAAGTGAGCCAAACAAGACAAGCTCACGAGTTCTCTTGCTAAACAGGTTGAAACCCAAACAATGAAAACCAGGGGCGTTCTTCCGTGCGTAACTACAAAAATCCGTGGAAGAAGACTCGACTTCACGACTTTGCACGGTAGGCCTACTAACACATAACATTTTGTCTCATTAAAATCCAGATGAAGCAAACCCTGACGTAACTCGGCCGAACGCAGAAAACACTCAACCGCTCGAGCTAGAAACGGGGGCTGATGAAGTCGAACATGTCAACTTGGAACCCAGCGATCAGCCCGACCCTTCGAACGAGGATGCTGACGTGCATCTAAGGAGGACAAGAAGCCGCATGGTTCGGGAAAACTCTCTGTTTATTGTACCCATGATTGAAGAACAAGGGAACATCTTCTGGGTAGAGCAGGAAAAGTTAGACGAATAGCAGGCTCGAATCACTCGTAGCACACGCCGACAAAATCGGAAAATGGTTGGTGGTGACCCTTGTGAGATGCGCGATCTCCGTGATTATATAACAAAAATGGCCCCAGAGGTAAAAGCGGTGAAGTCTCAAATTAATCATGCCACCAGTGCCACACCAAAGATCAACCGACTCCTCAAAGAAGCTCGAAAAACTCTGTTCAGTACTCGTATCATTGAAACGAGAGTTTTAGATCCCGGTAAGATCAAAATCCTGGTATACGATGGAACAGCGACCCAAAAGTGCATCTGCAAGCCTTCCAGATCGTGATGGGTAGGTCCAAACTCAGAGACATCGAAAAGGACGCCGGCTATTGTCGCCTCTTCGTCGAGCATCTCTAGGGTGCAGCCATCGAATGGTTCTCTTGCCTAAAGCGCAACTCCAACGGAATTTTCCGCCCACTTGCTTCGGAATTCCTCAAGCAATACTCGATTTTCATGAATAAGGAAACCTCCAACATCGATCTTTGGAGCTTGTCCCAAAAGGAAGACGAACCTCTCCGTGACTACATGAACCGATTTAAAATCGTCATGTCTAAAGTTAACGGAATCAGCGATAAGGTGGGTATCGATGCACTAAGGAAGTCTCTCTGGCACAAGTCAAAATTCAGGAAGTGGATAACTCTCGAAAAGCCGCGTAAGATCCAGGATGCTCTTCATAAAGCAACAAACTATATCATCATTGAAGAAGAGATGACAGTTCTTCAGCAGAAACATAAAATAACAAGTACATCCTCGAAAGACGCAGCACCAGAGCAGAAGCCGAAACGAAAAACCTCTCGTAACGACAAATATGTCCATCACGAGGGGGAGGCCGTCCGGGAGCACACAATTATGCCATCCACTCCGCTTCAGAACAAGGAAGAATATCGGGAAACACATGGACCCGTAACTCGACCTACGACGAATTGACATTCTTTGAGGTTCACCAAACCAAAGGCAATTCCACTATTAACTGCAAAGATCTCGGTGCGAGGCTAATGGCAAAACTGCTCGCATGACAATATTCGGAGATAACATGCAGAAAAGACTCCATCCGAGACACCGACCGTCCGCCAAAGATCGATCAAATTCTGCCAGTGGAAAACGTTCCTCAAGGAAATCGGTCAGGCGAAAATGGAAAATGTGGAAGAAGGACAGATGACAAAGGCAATGACAATAATCGTTGCAGGGTAAACATGATCATCAGAGGATCGCAGTACTGCCACTATACCATCTCGTTAATAAAATCTTATCAACAGAAAGCTGAGACAGTCGCATATCAGTCCCCGCCCGAGACTTCCTGAACGATATGATCACTTTCGAGGAGTACGAGAACGTCGGAATCGACAAACCTCATTGTGATCCACTAGTAATCGATCTCATAATAAAGGAACTAAATATTGCCAGAGTCCTTGTAGACACAGGAAGCACCATTGACCTAATCTTCTTCTACACGCTCAGAAGGATGAACTTCGATCTATTCGAGGTCACACCAACTCCAAGACCACTCTCAGGTTTCTTTGGCACAACGTCAATGACCCTCAGATCGATCAAACTCTCAGTCATGGCCAAAGAGATCACAAAGATCTTCAACTTCGCGGTCGTCAATCACCCAACCATCTATAACATGACCATGGGAAAGCCTTGGATAAACTCTATGAAGGCAGTCCCGTCAACATATCACTAGGGCATCAAATTTCTGACTCCGAACGGAACCACAGCAATATGGGGATGCCAAAAGCAGTCGTGACTTTGTTTCGTGGCCGAACATTATCTGAGGAAAATCACGAAGACATTTATGGTTAAACCCTAAGGCCCGAAGATAACTCAGTCTCCAACTAAAAACGCTTATGAAAAGCACGATCCAGAATCTTCCACCCAATCAACAGCTTTGGACAGAGAAAGCAAACAAGATACCGAGCCCAACGTGCTAACCCAACCGGAGGAGATAAACCCGGAAGAAGTCATCGATCAAGCAGCAGCCACTACGACTAAGGCGATACAAGACGGCTTGATCCCCGAAAGGGGTACGTAGGAAACTCGTCGCAAGACGAGTTCAGCCATCATCCTTTCTCAAAGGGGGGGGGGAGTGGGTATGTATACATGTACTCGTATACTCCACATTTTAAAATATTTGCCTTTATTCTCGATACTTTTAAAAATTTTCCGATAATAAGAAAAAGTAGTAAGGCTCCAAAAGGTCTCACAAATCTCTTTTATCACTTAAAATACTTGATCTCCCAAATTACTTTACGGCTACAATAGGAATTTGGTAAGAAACGCCCTGGTACAAATAAATGGTTATCGTATAACCTAGAAACGAAAATGTCATGAATAACAAACTTATTTAAAACCAAGAAAACTCTGAATGCTTCCGAAAGCATCCTTCAGACAACATATAAGTCTTCATTAAAACAACCAAATATCTTCGAAACCCGCAAAACGTTTTAAAAAACACTACACTAAGGAAACTTCCAAACTAGAAAAACACTTCTCAACAAACTACTACAAAAATGACTCCCAGATACATGGTCAAAAATGACCTCCAACCGAAACACTAAATCCCATTCTCAAAAACGTGAGATCACCTTACACGTAAAACATATTTTCGGAAAACAAAAGCGAGACACCGCGAGAAAATCTTCGAAAATATAGTTTCAAACTTGAAACAAACCACAAATACACTCTGTCCGCGACTATAATTTAACAACTAACTCATAATAGCATACGCTCTCTCTTGTATCGCATTCTTTGATTGGTCTTGACAAGTACATCAACCATTCTCTAAAAGAACATTTAGACCTTCTCTTGTAGGATTGGTCTTCATACATCTGACACAAGGATAATAGCGCGCTATAAAAGAAATCTTAAATTTTGGTTAGTACTTCCAGACGACTTCAAAATCGTCTTTGGAGAGATGCTCGGTTTCCGACGGATGCAAGTAATATAAGCCAAGAACCTATCGCAGACTTACACATTGAGACGGAACCAAGTCAAGACCACCAACGGGTAATGAAAGCCGGAATAGTCACTGCAAACCCTAAAACCGATAGTAAGCCTAGATTTTGCCCTAAAACTAGCACACTGGTCTCAAATATCTTAAGACATAGTATCTAACTGATACGAGATCCCAAAACTTGCCTCTTCGCTTACGTTTATATGTTCATAAAAACCAAAAAACTAAGTTTTCGAATACTAAGTTTTCCTGATGGGCCATCTCATCTTTAAACTGAGCTGTCTGTGCTTCAAAATAGCTCGCCCAAAGGGCCTCAACCATCACATGAAGGCCCTGCACGAAACAATTCGTTAGAGGCAAATTCTACAAAACAAGGCCGAAGTAAATGCGAAAACTGACTCCCATACAGAGTCACGATGCTTTCGTAAATTTTGCCGATCTAACATGTTCTCTGCTGGTCTCAGGCTGACCTGAAGGGACGTTAAGAGAGGTGATATACTCTTCAAGGTCGGATCCACCTCCACACAACGGCAGCGGGGTCTGACTGGTACCGCTCCCATCTCCAGTGAGGAGATTGCGGTACAACTCCTCCGAGGGTAGATCCACCCCATCAAAAGCAACATCGCCTTTGTCAGCAGCAAATTTTTTGTTCTTGGGAGATCTCTTTCTATCCCTCACAAAGGAAATATCGTATGGAACATATTGTTCCATGCATGGATCCAATTCTTCCTCCAAGACCATATGAGGTCGAGCTCGAGCGTGATGCTACTCGATCGCTGCGAAGAAAAGTAACCCCAATGAAATGGGCCGCCTCGAAGAAGGTCCTAATGACAAGTCTTACAGCAGGAAACGGGGAAGAGGTTTGACAGGTGCAAAACCAAAAAGATGGCCAGACATCAGTAAGCAACCAAAAACAATCAAAGAGTCGGACCAAGATACCCTTGCGACCCCATCTTTTTCGGAAGAAAGGAATGCTTGCTTCCGCAACATAAGCATTATTTATTCGGACAAAGAAGTAACACTCATTCCAACCATGAAAGATTGATGTAAGTGACGTAATCACCGTCATAAAATTTCTCAGCTTGAGGCAATATCGGGTCGACTGACAGGCTAGAAAACAGTCGTCTCTTAGGTCCATCCCTCGTTCATAACTCAGAACCAAATTTCCAACGAGGTGCTGCAGGCCGCCATGCGAAACTTTGCTTATTGACAAGCCATAATGATCCAGGAACCAAAGTATGACTTCCCGGATGGGAAACCATAGGCGACAGTGCAGAAGGTACACCTCGTAGAATGTAAAAAATCCACGAGGCGAGGATTCGACACTCTCCCCATGTTTCGGCATCCGAAACTCTACCTCCTTAGGGACTCGGCAAAAATCCCGGATGGTGGCAAGGAAAGAACTCCTACATTCACTCGGTCCTTCGGCAGGCTCTGTGAAGGTCGTCCTCATAGGACTTGACAAGTCATCTCGTGGAGGTGCGAGACCACATATCACTTTCCAATACGCCTTCACCTCCACAAGGTCGATGGAATGTCGCAAAAACTCGACCTTCAGAACGATCTCGTCACCCAA
Source organism: Moricandia arvensis (assembly GCA_905132765.1). Classification (NCBI taxonomy): domain Eukaryota; kingdom Viridiplantae; phylum Streptophyta; class Magnoliopsida; order Brassicales; family Brassicaceae; genus Moricandia; species Moricandia arvensis. The sequence continues at coordinate 467,293 of CAJHQP010000014.1, read as the reverse complement.
AACTCCAAGCTCTCAGAAACGAAAATCGAAGGCAATGCACTCTCGGAAACTTCATTGTTGAAGGCCATGATACAAATAAAACAAGTGAAGAAGAGAGGAAAAGGATTTTCTACCTTGGGAGAGTTTTCTTGTTTTTGTGAGCAAGTAAAGAATTCCAAAGCTTACTCCACATACTTATAGAAAGAGAGACTTATTATTTATCCTCGGACTTTTAGCTTTCAATTCTGCCTAATTTACCTAGCATACCTAACATCTCGCATGAACGCTTTGGCCATTCTTGCAAGCTGGGGGGGGGGGCTAACTGTTGGAGTCAAAAAGGGTCACGACTAAATTGATGCCTTGAAGTTACCACAGAAAACATTATCTCTCTTTCGATAAAAAGAAAACAAGAAATCTTCGCATCCGAATTCCTCATCGCCTAACCCATCTCGTCCCGGTCAACAAATCAAGACGTGCAATCGAGGGAACAACCGAGTCGCTTCCAAGTCTAGTCGCCTGTGGGCGGCTAGACACACAGCGTCTAGCCGCCCATGGGAGACTAGACCCGTGACAAAGTCTAGCCACCCATGAAAGACTACACCCGTGACAAAGTCTAGTCGCCCATGGGAGACTACACCCGTGACAAAGTCTAGTCACCCATGGGAGACTAAACACGTAAATTTTAGTCACCCACGGGCGACCAGACCTTTGGCAAAGTCTAGTCGCCCATGGGAGACTATATGAACAAAACGTCTAGTCGCCCACAGGCGACTAGAATAACCACCAAATCTAGTCGCCCTAGGGGCGACTAGACTCTCTGCAAAGTCTAGTCACCCATGGTGAACTAGACCGTATCCTCTTCATCACTCTCTCCTTTGAATCCTGACTAGGCTGTCTCTTGTTTGATCTCGATTGGAGTTTCCATTGTAGTTTTATTCTAAAAACTGCAAATACTTGTTTTCTCGTAAAAACTCCGAGTCAGTCGTATGTAAAGATAATGGTTAACTTAAACAGCAATGTTATCTCGACTATAGGGTTGGTTTACTATTTTTCAGAGTCAATATCGTGAAATCATACGTGGGAGGATTTTTCCGAAAGAAATCGTAAATATCGCTTAAATGGCGAACGACCCAAAAGGGTCTAAAACACGATAAAAGCCCACTTACGGTTTTAGACGAGAATGAGCCCAACTATAATGACGGTCAACCAGATATCTGTAGAAGATAAATGGAAAAAGATAATTGTCAAGTTCCGAGATAATTATGGAAAAGAGAAGATAAGGAATATTTCCGCGGAAGGATAAACTTGAATCGGGGGCAAAAAAGGAAAGACGGCTGACCTTGAAGAACTATATAAGAGAAGCAAGGGAGAGGACCCACACGAAATTCTCTGCAACTCAGCACTAAGAGCGAATTAGGAAACTTTCTGTTTTTGTTTTTGAGCTGCGACTCAATTAGGTTTTCAAGTCTTAGGTTGTTAGAACTAGAGAACTCTCCGACAGCTCTTGCGACCAAGGCTTTTACCTGTTGTACACGCTCATACGCAGATCCAAAATAAGATCTCTATTGCTCTTTTTTTTATCTCGATTTTTTGTTTTGTCTTTTCTCACATAACTTGACTACTTGTCATTAGGCTTAGATAAAATTCGGGACCTCATGGAAAGTTATGGTTTCTTAGCTTTCCTACGATTACGGAAATCGACGGTGTCATTTTCGGTTCCCACATAGATCTAACTTGGAGTTGAAGCATGTAAGTCAAACCTGGCCCCTTCTGTGGAATCGATTGCCTTACCAAGCATGATCTGTTCCTAGGTAACTTGCCATACCTAAAAAGGCCTGGATGACTCATCATGATGCCTAAGGTAACACCTCTCTTGGTTAAGTTCTGGTTGGATCAGTTAGACGCCTAAACCTCTCGCACCATCCTTGGTCGAGTCTTAGCGGATCTGTCTTGCTTCCCCAGGCCGTCAACCCAAGTCTAGCTTACCTTAGCCCAACTACAATTTTCCAAAGACAGTTTTATGAACTATCTTCCCATGGAAAATACCTCTGTTCCTTACTATACCATAAGAACGCCCCATAACATCCTTCCTGGCATTGCCACTCACCTTAATATTTCCCTTTGCATTAGGTACCTGAATGAGTAGAATTTCAGTTTTGACCACACATTCGGAAAGTGTCCCATACCATTCTCCAAAGTGTATCTTTTCCATGAACGTCGATACCATTCACACAAGAATTTAATTATATACCTCAATCCCTGTCATAGTAGGATACTCAATATCATGCTCTTCCATTGACCAAGCAGAACATAATGAGTTTTCTCTTTCTTTTCCCTAAGGTCGGAATCACCTTGGAATTCGTCCTTCCCATTCTACCCGATCTAAGGAATCTTACCTTGACTTACTCCAAGTCCTAGTTGATCCATACAATCACACTCGTGTACTAGTCATGTAACGTCTCCCTTAGACCAGCTTGAACACCGCCTATTGGTTACCCGCTCTGAACGGTCACTCAAGAGTAACACTTATCTTCAGTAGAGTGCAAGCGTTCTCCACCCGCACCAACTCCATAAGACATAAGTTGTTCATTGTCTTCATCTTTCAAAAAATTCTATCACTTTTAATTAACTCAGTTGACTAGCCTTCTGGTTTTAAGGTTCTTGCCCTTGAAGAGTAAATCTTGGCTAAGTTGGTTCGTCCTAGAACTTCCATGTTGTCAAGCACGATACCTTATCTTGCATAAGCTCCCACTTGGCTCACCACGACTAAGGCTTCCTTGTCAACTTAATTTTTAGAAGTAATATCGGTTTGAACCGCGGTCGAAGTCTTTCGTTGCTCATACCACTTACTGGCTGAACTTCTTTATTTTTAGCCCTTTCCCTTTTAAACTAGCTGTTCAAGCGTGGGTTATCTTAGAACTTAGCTAAAAACTACCTTAGTCATTTTCCAGCTCAGCTCAATTATATTTATACGCAGCGTATTATCTCTTATTAGTCGGTCGTCCAATCCATTCAAGTTCTCGTCCGGTCTAATCGTCAAAGCCATGGTCAGTTTTTCACTAAAGATCGATCACTAACTCGGTTCCAGTCATGAAATTATGAGGTTCAATTCACCTAGACCATTATTTCAAGATCAATGCAAGAATTGCTAGATCTTACCTTCGCCACATCCACAAAGCTTGTTCACTTATCGGCCTTCAAATGAACTGACTTTCTCTTGCTTTTTTGCTGGTCCACGATCACTCAATGATCACCTTGAGGATCATTATCTAGTTCCTGCATTGAACCATACCCTTTGATAAAACCTAATCTATCAAAGGCTTATGATCCTTAAGAATATCAAAACAAAAAGAGGGAGGTTCAAAAGTTCGATCTAATCAACCTTAAAACCGGCTGGATGGATCGAGTTGATGATGAACGTGGATTGAAGTTCACCACACGAGAGATGGATAGGCTCGTGATACAACACAAAACACTCAGATTATTGGAGGTACTGGTCTCGACAAGAACAAGAGAGAAACAAAGTTTATAAGAAAACTTCAAGAGAAACAAATGTTTCATTTTTATTCATTCTTTCAAGTCTGATTACAAAGAAGCAAATGAAGGAGCTTATATAAGCTCGACCAAGGCTGGTCAAATACAAATAAAACAACATAAATGAGAATAATATTAAGAATAAATGATAACTCAATCAATGGTTTGATTGATATGGCCATTATTGCTTGATTTTGGCCAAGTAAGGAAAACTATGAGGTTCCTTGTACCTAGACAGCTTGGGGAGGTAAGCGAGATGTTTTGGAACCACATTAGTCACTTGTAGAATCTCTACCCCGAAATCATCCAGCAATAGAGAGTTATGGCGTGCCTTGAATGTGATATCTTCCAAATAAGGCAAGTCGAGAGCTGGTTTGTCCGGTTCTGGAAAGTTAAGCATAACTTTAAATTTCCTTAACCATTTCTCCTCATTCTGGGCTTGTTGGACAGCTAATAGATCCATGTTGAATACTATGATTGGTTTTGGGTCAGGAATTTCTTTGTTTGGGCTGGAATCCTCTTGTAATGCATGTACTCGCAGCTAGATGGGCTTGGAAACCTCCAGTTTGTAAAAACCATAACTTCTTGGCCCATGAACCTTTTCTCATAATTCTAAGCCTCGGTGATTCCTTGATGAGTTTATGATCCAATAAAATTTGTTTCACATGGAAATACTTTCTGGTTCTTAATATATACTTCTTTTACTGAGCATCTGTCGCTGGAACCTCTAAACTGGTCGGTATGGACAGTTTGGTGAGACTCTCCTTCAGCTACTGGTTTTGTGACCACGTCACCATTACTGACAGTTGATATGGAGATATCGTCGGTTTGTATCATTATTGCATCATTCCCTCTTTCTTCAAAAAGTTTTGTCCTCAAAACTTGTACATGCGACATAGTGGTGTCATTTGAATGTTGTTGGACCTCTTCTGATGGCTCTTCTTTTCCCATAGGAATTATTGTCAATGGGGACTCGTCTGGTGGATCAGGCGGTTCAGGTTATTTGGCGCCAAGCTCAATTTTCACTGCTCATTGAAATATCTCTTCTAGATCACAACATGTGTATCTTTTTATGTGCACACATATCTCTTCTCTCAGCCCATAAACAAACTGTTCCATGACATCTTCATTGCTTACTCCTGGATTGAGCCGAATGCAAAGATACTTGAATTGACTGTGATACCCCATAACCGTCTTATCATCTTAAAAAGCATACGAAACTGCCTCCGGATTTCATGATACTGATCACGTGGGATGTATTGTTTCCTCAAGAGATTTTTCATCTCATTCCAAGATGGTTGTCGCAAATGGCCAGAAGTATAATGGCTCCACCAGTCTTGAGCTTGGTTGATGAGTTTATCAGCTGCAATGAACCCCTTCTCCAATTCTGGACGGCCACAAGACATGAAGAACTCATTCATCTTGTACTCCCATTCAAAGTACTCATCAGGGTCTGATGTTCCTTCAAAATAATATTCCTTTAGCTTCAACTGACTCCAAGGCTGGTTCATCATGTTGCTACTACTGAGATTAGTGCTTCCAAAGATTGAACTCAATGGAATATCAGAATATACACACGGAATCTGGGCACTCTTTTTTTTTTTGATAATAAACTTAGCAAAAACAAAACAGAAAATAAGAAAAGATGCAAGAAGATTTTACTGTTTTTTTTTGAGAATAGATTGAAAAGAAAAAGAAAAGGATAGATGATAGGAGATTTTAGCTCTGATACCAAAAATTATACAAGCCTAAGCTATCAAAGGCATATGATCCTTAAGAATATCAAAACAAAAAGAGGGAGGTTCAAAAGTTCAATCTAATCGACCTTAAAACCGGCTGGATGGATCGAGTTGATGATGAACGTGGATTGAAGTGCAACACAAGAGAGATGGATTGGCTTGTGATACAACACAAAACACTCAGATTCTTGTAGGTACTGGTCTCGACAAGAACAAGAGAGAAACAAAGTTTATAAGAAAACTTCAAGAGAAACAAATGTTTCATTTTTATTCATTCTTTCAAGTCTGATTACAAAGAAGCAAATGAAGGAGCTTATATAAGCTCGACCAAGGCTGGTAAAATACAAATAAAACAACATAAATGAGAATAATATTAAGAATAAATGATAACTCAATCAATGGTTTGATTGATATGGCCATTATTGCTTGATTTTGGCCAAGTAAGGAAAACTATGAGGTTCCTTGTATCTAGACAGCTTGGGGAGGTAAGTGAGATGTTTTGGAACCACATTAGTTACTTGTAGAATCTCTACCCCGAAATCATCCAGCAATAGAGAGTTATGGCGTGCCTTGAATGTGATATCTTCCAAATAAGGCAAGTCGAGAGCTGGTTTGTCCGGTTCTGAAAAGTTAAGCATAACTTTAAATTTTCTTGACCATTTCTCCTCATTCTGGGCTTGTTGGACAGATAAGAGATCCATATTCAATACTATGATTGGTTTTGGGTCAGGAAGTTCTTTTTTTTTGGGCTGGAATCCTCTTGTAAATGCATGTAATCGCAGCTAGATTGGCTTGGAAACCTCCAGTTTGTAAAAACCATAACTTCTTGGCCCATCAACCTTTTCTCATAATTCCAAGCCTCAATGATTCCTTGATGAGTGTATGATCTAATAAAATTGGTTTCACATAAAAATAATTTTTGGTTCTTAAGATATACTTCTTTTACTGAGCATCTGTCTCTGGAACCTCTAAACTGGTCGGTATGGACAGTTTGGTGAGACTCTCCTTCAGCTACTGGTTTTATGACCACGTTACCATTACTGACAGTTGATATGGAGATATCGTCGGTTGGTATCATTATTGCATCACCCTTCGATCCTTAGTCATTCAACAAACCATCCCCACAGACTAAGTAACCGTTTGAGATCTTCACTTAATGCCAATGTGTATATGTCCTTTCCCGGCACATGCACCATTGCGTCTATGGATCAGGTCGTCCATACTCAGCCATGATCAGTCTATGCTCGGCCTCATCTACGGATCTCATACTAGGACTACAACCGAAGTTGAGCCTTAGCATACGCAAGTCACATGCATATGTTGCATTAACCATCGATCATATCCTTCTAATAAGGAACATTTTCACCTATTGGCTATGCCATCCGCCTGCCATCAGTCCAAGAATGTATTATGCAAATAATGTGAATCATTATCAGTCCACAGCGTGAACATGCACCAACTATAGTATCACTTGGCAGTTGATAATCTCTTGGCGATAACCGCTTATGGAAGTTACCGACCCAAATGCTCTCGACAGTTAACCTTAGCACAGTCCAACTGCTCTTGGCAGTTATCCAACATATCCATAACTGCTCTTGGCAGTTACCCATAACTGATCATAGCGGTTACTTGACGAAAAGCCGTGTTTCTCAACGTTTGGTCTGGATCGTGGCTCTTCAGATCCAGACATAGATCGCGAATCCTTGCATCAATCCTGATAGACACGACCACATGACCATGTAACTCTGGCTTAGTCGTTGGCCTGATTGATCTCTTCACCACTTGGATCTCTTGCGAGGAAGACGAATCCTTGAATAGCACTAGCAGTTAACGCCTAAGCCTAGTAACCGTTTTTCTCAGGAGTCGGATCCATGATCCATTACTCGCCTAATCTTCTTGGCGCTGACACTCACCGCGGACCAATTGTCCTGCCAGTTAATGGATCACGATCCTTGAATGATTTCCTTGCCGATAATACTCGGGTCATCCATGCTTGTATCCGACCGCCAATGGTCCCTGTATCTTTGTTCATCATGGTCAGACAAACTCCTCCTGAACACACATGGACCTTCCTATGATGTGACATTCACAATCACAACCATAACCATACCATGATTCGCTTGCCTTGATCTCCATAAACCAAAGTCCAACTCTCTCGCCGGGATGAAACCACTATCCCATTCGGCGTTGTCTTGGCCAATAACTTTTCCTCTCTTTTCCCCATTTTTCTATCAATCTCGGGTTACCTTTTCCCTAAGTAATTGGTGACCAAAATTGGTCCCAAGGACTTGTATTTATAGAGAGAAGGTTCGCCCTACGTCCCCCATGTGAAAGGGTGAAAGTTGATGGGTGAATGGGTACTTGTGAAACTCACAACCATTCGGCCAATAACATCCCCTAAGCAGGCCGAACTTGGGCATAGGTTGATTGCCTCAGATCATGGTCTGACCATAAGTCCTTGCCAACCCAACCCTGGTTGACCAACCGGCCCAACCACCACTCGGACCCGGCCCAATGGTACAGTTGCCCAACACTCCGTCAAACTGACTTGAGCTAAGATCCAGTTGCCCCAGCTGAGTGAGCTAGTTCATCCAGCTGATTGAGCTGCCCCACTCTACTTGACCTCCATCCGAGCTTCACATAGATGGAAGAGCTTCCATATTGCTTCGACCAGCTGATATTCACCTCGTCCAGCTTGTGTGAGCTTGTCAGTGAGTTTTCAGATAGCGTTCAGTTGGTGTGATCTGGTCAGCAAGTCTTCGGCTAGTGTTCAGCTAGTAACACAGCTACTACAGCTCGCAAATTCCTCTACTTTAGGCTAGTACATGTGACTAAGTACCTTGGTCCATTCCCAACCTGACTTAATCACCCATGAACATTTTCGATCATCATTTCATCCTATCTTATTCACAATCATTTCTCATGATTTAAATCAAGGCGCCACATTTTTAATGAAATGTCTAGGCCTTATGTGAAGCTCTTAGATCACTTTAACCCTCTATCCAGACCTTATGACGTTTGCCTTGAAGTCTCTCGACCAGATTGCTCGTTCTCTCGTCCCAAGATTATTCCGCCTATCCTTTCCAGGATCCGGGATGCTACAGGTTAACCCAATTTTGGTTGGTTGGCCCACTTGTTTTTAGAGGCCTATAAATACCTTTTAGGCCAAAACCCCTAATTATCTTGTTGTCTCTCTTAGGACAATCATCTTTTGGTGAAAGCTTGAATCTTTAATCTATTTCATTTTCTTTCTTGAGTTTATTGAGTTTATCTTGCTTCAAAGTATTATTAGTCTTAATCTTTCTATGGGTTTAATGTTTATCATGGTGATTAGTGAGTATACTCATTTTGATTCCATGGACTTGGTAGATTAGGGGTGATTGAGTGATGATCTAGGGTGTTTAGGGTTGGATCTTTCATGTCAAATTCTCTTGTTTCTTAATGCTAGTTTAAGATTGATCCCCCTATATCTAGACCTTAGACATTTCATGCATTGAAGGTGTTTAATCAAATGTCTGAACCAAATTGATATTGGTATTTGCTTATTTAACCAATGGGAATTGATGTTAAAGAAGCTTTGATGGTTGTTAGACTTGTTATTCATGGTAACTTGCTTGCTTTAGGCCAAAGGGATTTGATGTTTAGTGCTTGTTTAGTGTAAGAATTAGTACCATGATAATGGATTAGTCTGTTAATTGTGTTTAGACTTATAAAATTTGATTGTTGCATGAACACTCTAGATTGGATCTTGATCACCCAAACTAAATGACTGTGCCCGTGGGTTCTCTTTTTATAACTGATTGAAATCTTGTGTTTAGGTTACTTGTTTTTGAACTGTAGTTATTGTTAGACACTTGTGAAACTTAGTTCCACTTTTATTGCTTATAGATTAAGTTAATGATTTGCATTATTATTGTTTGAAAAACCTAGGATTATATTGACGTCTCTTATACTACTTTGATTAGTGGAGTACACATAATCCTTATCAATTTTTGGTGCCGTTGTCATTTCTAAGTTCGATTTTGACAATGGGATTTAGTCATTGTTTAAGACAAGTCTTACTTTATTTTTATTGGTTACGAACTCTCTTTCTTCCTCTATTTGTGAATATCAGGTTCATGAACTTAAGGAGTAGATGCTGAAGAAACCTTGTTCAAAGAGTTGATTACATCAATGCTTTGGAAAGAGAGATAGCAAGAAAGAGAAGAGAAGAAGAGCGACAAGCTCAATTGGATAAACTAGGGTTTGATATGAAAAAATAATCAACATCAACGTGCAGCTGATATCCATGAAATCAATGCTCAAGGAGCTTCTCAAGGAGTCCATGGTCAAGGAGCTGCAAACCTTCGACCATAACACCCTCCACGAAATGCTTGGGTCATTGGTACTTTTGATGAGTCCAATATTCATGGAAACCGAAAGGGTGTTCAAGCATCAGCTGTTGATAACAACAAATTTGAGATATAGTCAAGCTTGATCAACATGGTACAAGGCAACAATTATCATTGTCTTGCACTGGAAGATCCACTAGACCACTTGGACAACTTTGACATGCATAATGGAACTGTGAAGATCAATGGCATTTCTAAAGGTGCTTTCAGGTTGAGACTCTTTCCATTCTCACTTGGAGACAAGACTCATTGATGGCAGAAGAATCTACCCCAAGGCGCCATCACTACTTGAGATGATTGCAAGAGAGCTTTCCTTTCAAAGTTATTCACTACTTCAAGAACTGGAAAAATAAAAAATGAGATCTCTGGATTTAAGCAGAAGAATCTAAATGGCTTTGGTGAAGCTTAAGAAAGGTTCAAGGGTTACACAATGCAATGTCGTACCATGGTTTAAAAAAAGAGCTTATTGAGTACACTCTACAAATTAAAGGAGTGTTGCCCAAATACAAAAATATGCTTTACACTACAAGCAATAGATGCTTCTTTGGGAGATCTTAGTATAAAGGGGTGGAACTAGTTGAGAACTTTGGGAGATCTGAGTATAAAGGGGTGGAACTTGTTGAGAACTTTCTCAAAGTGACTCTATTAATAGTGATGAATATGACAAAAACAACAGAGGCAGTGGAAGTGATGATATGCACACCATGAAAGAACTCAAATTCTTGTAGGATAAGATTGACATGCTACTTTCACACATGTTGCAGCAAAGTAAGGTCCATTTTGATGTGAAAAAGAGCAGCCACAGCCTGATGAGTCTACTGAGGTCAAGGGTCTATAAGGCCAAAAAGAGATGTGCTTTGTCATTGCAAATAGTAGATGGTACAAGAAGGATCAGAGATATCAGTTTCAACAAAAAGATCATGGTTATCGGTTTCAGCAGAAGGAGCATAACATTCTTCATGGAAACTTTCAGAGAAATCCCCAATACCGAGTGAACTACCAGAAGAAGCCATTCTAAAACAATCAGCAGAGTGGGTACCAACCTAACCCAAACCGAGCTATCCTCTAGGTTTCTACAACAAGAGCAACCAATCCACTAAAGTCCAAGCTGGTTCTTCTAACTCTGCTCCAAAAGAGAGTAGTACATATCTTATTCTCAAATAGATCTTGGAGTCTCAAACTCGATAAGAGAAGAACCAAGCAAGTATGGAGAAGAAATTTGGGTCTGAGTAAAGATATTTTCACAACAGAGTTAATGGGAGCTACAATGATCTCAATACCAAGTTCTCAAACATCTCTTCCAACTTCATAGCTTTGGAGAATCAGTTTTCCTCCATGTGTTTAAACTCCAAACGCCCTATATGATAACTTCTTGGAAATTCTGAGAAAAAATCAAAGGAGACAATGAACTCAATTACACTTAGAAATGGTAGAGAGTTGCCTTAAAGAGCTCTCATTAAGGATTAAGAGAAACAAATTGGGGAGGTGGTCATCATTCTAGATGATGAAGTGGTCATTTTTGATGAAAAGACTAATTATGAGATCATTAAGAAGATAGTGGAAGGCAAAGAAAAGGTTGGCGAAGAAAAGAATAAAGTAGACAAGAATGAAGGTACTACTTCAAAATGAGCTTCTTTCATTCCTCCTCCATATCAGCCCAAGATTGCCTTTCTTGGAAGATGCAAGAAACAACTTTTGGAGCAGTACAAGATATTGTTTGAGAAGCAGATGAGTGAGGTTCAGATTACCATGCCTTTTATTGATGCCCTTATGTTAGTCCCTCAGTACATCAAGTTTCTAAAAGATCACAAAAGAAAAAAAAGAGAAGGAAGTAATAGTGGTCCTTGCTCATGATTGTAGTACAATCATCCAAAGATAAGAATCTTGAAGACCCATGCAATTTCACTCTACATTTGCTATTGGATCTTTGGCATTTGAGAGATCTTTATATGATTTGGGAGCAAGTGTTAGTCTCATGTATTTGTTATCGCAAAAAACTCTATTTTACACAATATAAAAGTGTAGAATCTATTTTGTGTTAGTTGATCACTCTATGAAGCTCTCTATTGGATTTTTGAAAGAATTTCATGTGGTGATTGGAAATTGTGAGGTCCTTACAAATTTTGTGGTTCTTGAGATGGATGAAGAGCCCAAGTATCCTTTGATCTTAGGGAGACCTTTCTTGGCTACAACATGAGCTATTGTGATTGTCAAAGAAGGAAAGATTGATCTTCATCTTGGAAAAGGCAATATTCTACACTCTGACATCAAGGAAGTGATGAAGAAACAAACTATTGAAGGTCAAGTGTTCTATGTTGAGGAGATTGAGACTCTTGTTGAAGAGTACTTGGAAGAGTTGACATTAGAGTATCTACAACATGCTCTCACCACTGATGGAGAGGTTCAGTTGATTTAAGATTAGGAATTGAGAAGGTGAGGTTGATGGACTCTCACAAAGACTTGAATGTAGAAGACAGGTTCATTGAGCTGCCATAAGTGCTCCACCACGTCGCCTTACTGTGGTCAATGACGAGTCATGGGAAGCTGATTGGATGATACGGCCTTAGTGTGGCTGTTGTTTTTCGGATCACTTGAAGGTAATGGGATGAGATCCAAATTAGGTTAGAACTCGTGGAGTTTGATGGTGGAAGATAGATTCAAGGTTACTAACACTTGAATGGTCGATGGATTCTTCACGCAAGGATTGTGGGTGCTCCTTGTGTTGCTGAAACGGCGATCTATGAGTACCAACCCGCTTTGTTGATGCCTGATGGTCGTTCACGTAAGCAGAAGGGTATCCTTCCTGGTGATAGATGAAAGCTCAAAGATGAACTAAGGTCGAGATTTGCTCAAGGAGACTTGAAATTGCTAAAGCAAGTTTATTGATAAAAGTGTGTGTTGTGCAATTGCACAACACGAGTATTTATACTCAAAAACTAACCGACTGAAAAGACCTAAGTCAATTTAGAAAAGGAAAAGCCAAAAGTTAAGGACAAAATAGAAAAGGAAAAACCAAAACCAAAACCCATTGGAACTAGGATAACTCCCAACTCCTTTTATTTGTCTAAATAATAAAAAACCGAAAGGTTGTGTATTATCTTTAATTCCTTCACGTCATCTTGCTGATGCTTATTCTCTTCTTGGACTAACTTGAACAACAGACCGAGTGCCTGTCTCAAGGCCTTAGTCCTAGCCCTCGTCACTGGCCTAATTGAATAGAATAGTGGGTCATGAGTGTATTCATGGGCCGCAGAAGTAATCTTGATTCGACCCTTTGCAGATCCAACTAGGGCCATCTATGTTCCAAATTGATCCTATGTTTCTTTCACCTCACTTGGTCGAGGAAACATATCAGTAAGCTTGTTTCCAAGCTCATCTTTTCCACGTCCTTTTTCTGGTACCTTCTGCGTTCCATCGCTAGTTCCAAGCTCATCCGGCTCGTCCAGCTCGCCCTTCATAGATTCATCCGTTGAGTCTTGCTCAATGATGGCCGGATCATCCCCTCCTCCTTTAAGAGGATTTAAACTCAAATCCAAGTCATCGGCCACAAAACGTTCAAGGTCAGATACGTTGAAGGTATTACTTATGGGATACTTACCTTGTAGATCAATCTTATAGGCATTGTTGTTGATCTTTTCCAGGACTGTAAAGGGACCACCCTTGCGAGCAAACAGCTTGAATTTTCGTTCAGTTGGAAACCTCTCCTTTCGTAGGTGAATCCAAATCAAGTCACCCAGTGACAAAATAAGTTCTTTGCTTCCTTTGTTTGCTTTCCGAGCATAGATCTTGGTCTTGTCTTCAATGTTCTTCCGAACCTGCTCATGTAAAGACACAACAAACTCGGCCTTGCTCTTGACATCAAGATTAATATGTTCTTTCAATGGTAAAGCACACAAATCCAAAGGAGACAACGGGTTGAAACCATACACAACTTGGAAAGGAGTCATTTTAGTAGCTGAATATACAGAATGGTTATATGCAAATTCTACATGTGGTAAACAATCCTCCCAAGTTTTGATGTTTCTTTTCACTAAAGCACGAAGTAAGGTAGACAAGGTTCTATTGACTACTTCAGTTTGTCCATCCGTTTGTGGATGACAAGTAGTAGAAAAGAGCAGTTTAGTGCCTAATTTGGCCCATAAAGTTCTCCATAAATGAGTAAGAAACTTAGTGTCCGTAACAGAAACAATGGTCCTAGGCAATCCATGCAACCTAACAACTTCTCTAAAGAACAACTTGGCTACTACAATAGCATCATCAGTCTTATGGCAAGGCACAAAGTGAGCCATCTTAGAGAACCTATTGACCACTACAAAAATACTATCCCGACCTTTCTAGGCAATCCTAAAACAAAACCCACAGAGATATTGACCCATGGTGCAGTAGGAATAGGTAGAAGAGTATACAAACCCTAGGGTTGGACTTTTGACTTGGCCTGCTTGCACACCACGCATCGACCGCACACTCGTTCCACATAGGATTTCATGCGTGGCCAGTAGCAGTTTTGTTGCAACGAACTCAATGTCTTGGCAACTCTAAAGTGACCCATGAGGCCACCCCCATGTGCTTCCCGATAAAATAGTTCTCTCAAGGACAAAGCAGGAACGCACAACCGGTTGTTGTAGAAGAAGAATCCATCTGTCTGGTAGAACCTATCAACGACTTGTTTTGTGGTTGCATGATATGTGTCATGGAAATCCGGATCCTGATCGTAGTAGGACTTAATCTGCTCAAACCCAAGTAGTTGAGCTTCCATTGATGACAGCAAGGTGTACCGTCTTGAAAGGGCATCGACAACAACATTCTCTTTTCCCTGTTTGAACTGAATGACATATGAAAAAGTTTCAATAAATTCAACCCACCGAGCATGCCTCTTATTCAACTTCTGTTGTCCCTTCAAATGCTTGAGAGATTGATGGTTTGTATGAATTACAAACTCCTTTTGCCACAAATAGTACTGTCCTGTCTCGAGGGCTTTAACCAAGGCATACAACTCCTTGTCATAAGTTGGATAGTTGAGAGTAGCTCCTCCGAGTTTCTCACTGAAGTAGGCGATTGGCCTTTCTCTTGCATAAGTACAGCTCCAATACCTATCCCAGAGGCATCACATTCTATTTCAAACGTTTTGAGGAAGTTAGGTAAGACCAACAATGGAGCATTGGTTAACTTTTTCTTAAGTATTTTGAATGCATGATCTTGTTCTGGACCCTAAGTAAAACCACCACTTTTCTTGATGATTTCGGTTAATGGAGCTGGTATGGAGCTGAAATCCTTGACAAAGCGCCTATAGAATCCTGAAAGGCTATGGAAACTCCTTACTTCACCTATTGTCCTTGGTACTGGCCACTCTTTGATAGCTCGGACTTTCTCTTCATCCACTTACACGCCCTGTGAAGTAACTACAAATCCCAAAAAGACTATGTTATCTGTCCCAAAAAAACACTTCATATAGTTGGCGTACAATGTCTCCTTCCTGAGACATCTAAAAGCTCTCTCAAATGGGCCAGGTGATCATCCAATGATTGGATATAGATGAGGATGTCATCAAAATACACGACCACAAAATTTCCAATATAAAACCGAAAGACATGGTTCATTAGCCTAATGAAAGTGCTAGGGGCATTGGTGAGGCCAAAAGGCATTACAAGCCATTCATATAATCCATGCTTGGTCTTGAAAGTAGTCTTCCATTCGTCTCCCTCCTTCATTCTGATCTGATGATATCCACTCTTTAAATAAATTTTGGAGAAGATGGTCAAACCATGAAGTTCATCGAGCATATCATCTAGACGAGGTATTGGATGTCTATACTTCACAGTGATGTTGTTGATTGCTCGACAGTCTACACACATACACCAAATACCATCCTTTTTAGGGACAAGTAGTACTGGTACAGCTCAAGGTCTCATGCTTTCTCGTATATGACCCTTCTCCAATATCTCATTAACTTGCCTTTGTAGCTATTTGGTTTCATCCGGATTTTCCTATATGCAGGTCGGTTGGGTATTGATGTCCCAGGTACAAAGTATATCTGACGTTCTATACCTCTTATTGGTTGTAACCCAATGGGACTATCTCCGGGAAAGACATCCATATACTCCTGCAAAAGTATCTCAATCTCTCTCGGTATGGCTGGAGTAAGGTTAGATGAAGAAGTCAGTAACTCCTTAAATATGAGAAGGATCATTGACCTCTGGTCGAAGATAGCTTGCTTAATATCCGATGGTTGAGCCATGAGACTTAAACCTTTTACCTCAACTTCCTTGTTGGTTGCTTCGGCTCCAGCTGCTCTTGCTGCTTCCCTTCGTTGCTTAAGTAGTACCTGATCTTTGTGTACCTCCTCAGGTGATAATGGGACCAATGTGATTTTCTTGTCTTCGTGTACGAAGGTATGTCGATTAGTAAATCCATCATGGACTGCCCTTTTGTCGAATTGCCAAGGTCTGCCGAGAAGTATGTGACTTCACTCCATAGGGATCACATCACATTCGAGCACATCCTTGTATCGCCCAATGGTGAAAGGAATCTGAACCTTCTGTCACACACAATTCCCCTTGCTCACTCAAACATTGTATGAGATAAGGTTTCAGATGTCGTTGAGTTTGAAGCTCAAGTTTATCGACCAAAACTTCACTGGCCGCTTTGGTGCAGCTTCCTCTATCGATTATGAGGCTGCATACCTTGTATTGGATGAGACAACGAGTGTGGAAAAGTTTTCCCTTTGCTGCCTTTCTTGTTCTTTGGATTTTGGTTGAGTACTCAAGGCTTGTCGAGTAACTAATAGCTCCCCATGGATCGGGTAGTCCACAACATCTTCTTCTGCTCCATCAGAATGTCCCTCATCTTTGGACACCAACTCACCACTGGCCAAGACAAGAATATTCTTCTTATTGGTGCATTCGTTGGCATAGTGGCCAGACCATTGGCACTTGTAGCATTTGATGTTCCAAGCTTTATTGGTCATTGATGGCCCTTTGAGTTTATCGTCCTTGGCTTGTAAAGGACCACTCCCCTCTTCTCTAGGCTTATTGAGTGTTCGTTTATTCGTTGCATAAGTAGGTTTAGAAGAACCAAACTGATTTCTGGTGAGGCCCTTTCATTTGTTTTGTTGCTCAATAAGGGAAGCCTTATGGAGCATCTCTTCTATGCTCTCAAACTCTTGCATCTCCAGCCGGTCTTGAATGTCCCGGTTCATTCCTCCTTGAAACCGAGCCATAGAAGCTTCATTAGATTTGACAACATCAGCTTTTATCATTAAGTTGTCCATCTCTTGATGGTATTCTGCTACACTCTTAGACCCTTGTGATAATCTTCTGAGTTTTTGATGAAGCTCTCGTCCATAGTGGGTAGGCACAAATCTCTTGCGCAGGACTTCCTTCATCTCATGCCAAGAAGAGACCGGGGCCTGATCATGTCGCCTCTTAGAGTTAGATAATTGTTCCCACCAGTTAATAGCATAGCCTTCAAACTCAGTAGCAACGATTTTGAATTTACGTTCCTCAGTATAATTTTGACATTTGAAAACGTAGTCCACCTTCTCCCATTCCAGATAAGCATCTGGATCCATCTTGCCATGGAAAGGAGGTATTCTCAACTTGAGACTTCCAGTGTTCTCTTCAAGTTGGTGGCGCCTATAGTTGTTTTTGTCATGTCGCCCATCTACATCGCCTGATTCATCCAGAAGGTCGTACGCCTTACGCATGGCCCTACAAGCCCTTATAGTGGTCTAACCGCTCCAGCACCCTCAGCACCGCCCCCAACAGCTCTGGCTCGTTCCCCTCTAGCAGCAAGAGCTGCAGCCTGCAAAACATCTTGAGAAATAATGTTAGCATAAATCAGAGAGAGAGGGAGATAAAGAGAGAGAGAGAGAGAGAGAGAGAGAGGAGAGAGAGAGAGAGAGAGAGAGAGAGAGAGAGAGAGAGAGAGAGGGACAGAGAGGGACAGAGAGACCGGATTTCTCCTCGATCTCTTTACTCTTTTTGTCTTGTTTCTTTTTTTCTTTGTTTTTCTTTGTTTGTTTTTTTTAAAAGTTAAAAAAGGCCCGATCTGACTAATACTAGAGATAGAAAGAAAAGAACTAAAATGGATGATGGATGTGATGAGCACGCAACACAAACCCTAAACCCCCTTCAAGTAGCTCTGATACCACTTGATACAGCCTTAGTGTGGCTGTTGTTTTCCGGATCACTTGAAGGTAATGGGATGAGCTCCAAATTAGGTTAGAACTCGTGGAGTTTGATGGTGGAAGATAGATTCAAGGTTACTAACACTTGAATGGTCGAAGGATTTTTGCGCAAGGATTGTGGGTGCTCCTTGTGTTTCTGCAACGGCGATCTACGAGTGTCAAACCGCTTTGTTGATGCCTGATGGTCGTTCACAAGAGTATTTAAACTCAAAACATAACCTACTCAAAAGACCTAAGTCAATTTAGAAAAGGAAAAGCCAAAAGATAAGGACAAAATAGAAAAGGAAAAACCAAAACCAAAACCCATTGGAACTAGGATAACTCCCAACTCCTTTTATTCGTCTAGATAATAACAAACCGAAAGGTTGTTTATTATCTTTAAGTCCTTCACATCCTCTTGTTGATACTTATCCTCTTCTTGGACTAACTTGATCAACAGGCCGAGTGCCTCTCTCAAGGCCTTAGTTCCAGCCCTCGTCACTGGCCCAATTGAATAGACAAGTGGGTCATAAGTGTCTTCATGGGCCATAGAAGTAATATTGATTCGACCCTTTGCCGATCCAACTCTGCCCATCTCTGTTCTAACTTGATCCTCTGTTTCTTGCACCTCACTTGGTCGAGGAAACTGATCAGTAAGCTTGTGTTCCAAGCTCATCTTCTCCACATCCATTGTCTGGTACCTTCTGCGTTCCATCGCTAGTTCCAAGATCATCTGGCTCGTCCAGCTCGCCCTCCATAGACTCATCCGTTGAGTCTTGGTCAATGATGGCCGCATCATTGGAGCAAACTCAAAGCTCCAAAAATTGACCTCAAACCACTCTATTTGGGGCTCATGATGAATTTCTTGGACCTAATGATACTTATCTTGTCCTTGTGACTAGTGAACTTGATGAATTTGAACTGTCTAAACTTTTGAATGAACTGGTAAAGTTTAGGAAAGTTATGGGACACTCACTAGATAATATAAAAAGGATATCACCTTCTTTGTTTATTGATATACCTTGTTATTTACCAATTTTAGACTATCATTTTGACCCCATTTGGAGTCTACTATGATGTCTAGACTGTATTTTAGAGTCTTTTCAGGTCAAGGTACATTTTAGAGCATTATGGAGATAATGGAGCTTGTTAGAGCATTCAAAGGAGAAATCTAGTAGCTGTTCACAATCAGATAAGTCCGAGTTGAAGTCAAGAATGACCATCGATCGACGGAGAATCCTTTCTGTTGATCAACGGCCTACTCGCAGAAGTATTGGCCGACTTCAAGCCCAAGTCAAGAGAAATTATGAGAATGCCCCTGAACAAGTGTTGACCTAGTTTATAAAGGTTCTGCCATTGTGTAGGCAGATAGACATAGATTTCATATTACACAAAGTATTATTTAAAGCTTTTTTGTTTTCTTAGTAGTTTTATGGGAGAAGATCTGAACTCCTTCAGAGATTTGTATTGTAACCCCATTAGTTATTCTATGCACTATATTATTCAGTTTATCATACTTTCTATGATTATGTTTGAGTAATTCTCTTGTTAAATTTAAGGTTTATAATGGTACTGATGAATTAGCCCCATAATAGGATTGCTAGGATGAAGATATATCAATCTTTGGAATTGTGTTTAATGCATGCGTTCTAGAGTAGCTAACTAGAAACCTGAACTTAGGACATGGACAACTACAAGAGTAGGTTATGTGTCAGAATTGATTCCATTGAGCTAGGTTGTTAGTTACATGCGAGATATGGATTAATTAACCAAGCAGACGAACTTCCTCTCTGATAACCGTCGATCTATACTCGGCCTTAGCCATCTATCGACGGTCGACTCCTCTCTTAGCATACGAGAGTTGCAACGAGAGGGAGTCAGATTTGTTGATTAAGGTCCTTGCATATTAATAATTCTCTACATCCTATCCACTATAATTCACTTGCATGAAACCCTCGATCTATCTTTTCCATATTTGAATCAACTTAACTTATTTAGACAGTTTCCTTTTTGAATAAAAACCAACAATAAACCTCCTATTTATAGCTTGCCTAGCTTAACCATTAGGAATACAAAAATCTAATGTGTGCCCTCGCTCTCTATTGATTCGATCCTTAAGTACTACAATTAGACCTCTCTTGGCAAAAATAGTTCATAAGGTTAATTTGATAGATTGCCTGCTTTAAAATAAGCCTTAATCCGCACGCTGTCAAATTTAGCGCCGTTTCTGGGGAGCAAGGATTACCATTAGATTTATTTCTAGGATTTAGTCTAGGCTTTTTTTCTTTACTGCAAGTTACTAACAATTTCTTTTCTTGTATTTTAGGTGCACATGCCCAGCAGGACCAGAAGAAAAAAGAACAATGAATTACTCTTCTCAGATCCCATTGTAATCGAACGTTCCATCCGCAAACAGGTAAGAAAAGCATCGATCGATAGTAGCACTCAACCGCCGATCGACGCTCATTCACGACCAATATCGATTGACAGTACCCCCACATCATCGATCGACGCTAGCTCGCGAGTTCAAATAGCTGTGACTTTAGTTGTGGTTTGAGATGAGATTGGAGACTTGTATGACCTTGAAGTTCATCTGCGTAATGCAACATGTAAGAGAATTGACGATCAGGGGGCTGTAATCCCCAAACCAGAAGACGACGCTGAAGTAGCTCGACCTGAAGCTGCCGCCCTAGCTGCTCAACGGAGACTGGCAGACTACAATCGTCCAGACTGGTTCTATGCTAATAGATCCGCTTTTCGTCCTCCAGCTTTCAAGAGGAAAGACTTTGAGATCAATGAAAAGATAGTTACTCTGTACATCAACCTGAACACAAAGTTTGAGACTCTCAACACTCATGTCAAGAAGTTTGAGAATCAAGTGGTCCAAGCAAGTGAGGCCATTCAGAGACATGAGACCCTGATTAAAGAGAAAAGCGAAGCTAGTCAGAAGCACCACGTCATTGCATTGATAAGTGATGATTTTTGGCAAGAAGTGAAGACATAGCAGCTCGAGGAGGATATTTCTGTGTAGAAAGTGATATGTCCTTCGGCAGTTTGAATTGGTGTCGATCGACAACCGAACCGGAACATCGATCGACGGAACCTTCGGAATCTGTTGCCTCGTGTAAATCTTCTAACATTGATCGACGTCAAGAATCCAGCTTTGATCGACATACTTCAACAGCAGAACCCATTCGTTTACCAAGTGTGAATGCCTGCCTATTTGTCAGACCTTCGAGCATGGAGACTCAAGAACAGAACCCCGATACACCTGACCCTATGACAACAGAAAGGCAACCCAAAAAGAGGCAGTAGATTCCTAAATATCGTCGCAGAGAAGTGACATGTCATGGTTTTTACCTGATTTTACCCGTGATATGTATACGGTTTTAAAGTCTTTATTATGCAATTCATATGGTTTTACAGGTTCAGGTACTCATTGGAATCAGTTGGTGCTTTTAGATCATTCTAGATCATTGAAGAGTGCTCAGCCGAGAATTTGAAGTCAGAACAAAGAAACGCTAAGACCATCGATCGGCGCATCACCTTGAATGTTGATCAATGGTCAATACTTCTGCCGAGTTACTTAAGATTTGAAGAAATCACGATTCTGCCCAGACGTTCCATTATTTGCAAGACAAGTCCTTGACCGTGTTTTAGGCTATTTATTAGGTTATTTAGTTGTTTTGCAAGACACCTCTTTTTACACAACCCTTTTGATACTTGCAACCTTGACGGCTATCTTTGGAGAGAGAGATATATTCGATTATCAGACTAAGATCTTGAACTCCCTTGTTCTTTTTATTATTATTCCTTATGCAATTTATTTATCGATTCATCATGTTTATCTCAATCATGTCCGAGTACTCTATTGTTAGAAATAGGGTTCTTCTAGGGTAGTTAATGGTTGCTAATGTTATGAAATTGTTAGGGTTACCCTAATTAGTTCTTTGTTTAAGTATATCTTAATGCTAAGTTGAATTTGATCACTTCAGCCTTAGATTTTAAGATGTTATGGCGCAAGCGAGAGCTTGGTGAAAACCTGAAACATATCTTAACAGTCTAAAACCCTAGTAACAAACGAGAGTCGAACTAGAGAATTACAGAACACATCAAACACACGAATCGTTCCTATTTAGAAGTAGCGTCGATCGATGCCACGCAGTGGCCGTCAATCGACACTCCGTTAAGATTCACGAGAGTGACTTATCTAAACCCTAAGTTTGACTCTAGAACAAGAGCTTCACTAAAATCCTTAGTATTCCATTGGTTTGCATTTCCTAGTCTATCTGAGAGTCCCCTAAGTCTAATCCTTCTTAATAATATTTATAAACAAAACCAATCCTTGATTCACTATTCATAAATTTATACTTTCATCTAGCTCTATTTCGAAACAACAAATCTATTGTGTGATCTTAGAGTCTCTGTGGATTCGATCCCTAAGTACTACACTGAACCTCTTATTTGAGAGAGTAAAAGTAGATCATAGGGTTAATTTGAGAGTGCATAATAAAAGCTACATCAAATTTGGCGCCGTTGCAGGGACTCTTTCTTATTACCATTAGCTTTAGTTTAGAATATAGTCTAGATTTTTATTTTATTGTTGCTAACCTATTCTTTTCTTATCCCTTATGACGCAGGTACCTTTTGAAGAGAATATGGACTCTAGACATCAAGCGTCGATCGACGGAAATCCTTCAACATCAATCGACATATCCAACAACGTCGGGCGACACTCTGCTACTGCCATCGATCGATCCTGATCAGCCGGAAGTAAGTAAGTCCGCATATACTTAATTTATTAATGAGAAAGTGTTTTTGAAAGATCTAAATGATCTTGAATGTAACTTAGCAAGCCAAATCATTAATAAACATGGGACTGCAATCCCTGAACAAAATACTAAATCTCACCAAAATGAGATTAAAAATAAATTACCAATGCTTGAATACTTAACCCCGAGCAGAACCTATTCCAATAGGTCCGCTATAAGATTACCAGACAACCATACATGAAACTCTGATTTTAATGCTGAATAATTCCCTTGATAAGTAAGTGTTTGGGTCAAAATCGGTTATGACGGAATCAACGTCAGAAACTTCCAGAAAGATGTCCTCTTTAAAAAAAAGAGAGATAGTATCTCAAAAAAATGAGAACGGGAAAATCGAAGTCAAGTTTTGTATGAACTCGGAAAAAGGGTTTGCACGGTAAGTACTCGAGAAAATCTACTCTAGACCTCGGATAAACGGATCCCCGAGCATCGAAACAACAAAGGAACGTAAGGCTCAATTATCCAACTCACCGAATGGGCGATTTGGACCGCACAAGCCGACCAACTCGCCCATTCGGCGAGTTGGGAAGAGTACGGACGAGCAACTCGCCCAATGGGCGAGTTGGGCAGCCTGAGATGAACGACTCGCCCGTTTGGCGAGTTAGATCGAACAAGACGACCAACTCGCCAAACGGGTGAGTTGGTTTAAACAAGCAGTCAATCTCGCCCGTTTGGCGAGTTGGATCAATCAATCCGTTTTCATCCCATCCTCGTAACTCCCTCCTTCAAAATCGGATCGAACTCATCTTTATTTCGTCTCGATCAAGATTAACGTTGGAACTTTACGTAAGAACTCATTTCCTCGTCTAAAGTTCGAAGTAATTGTGTGAAACGGCAATGCTTGACTAAACACTTAAAGTTTCCCGCACTATACGTGAGATTCTAACTCTCTTCGGGATCAACATCGTTTTAGAAATGCTCTTTCGATAAATTCGTAAAAACGCTTAAGTCGGAAAACAGCCCGAGAAGGTCTAAAACTCGACTAAAAGCCCACTCGCATTTTTACCTGAAATCCACCCCACTCTTTATGACGGTTTATCTTTTATTTTGCAGGAAGAGATAAATGTTTAGTTTCCAAAGATATTCACGAAGATCAAAGAAAAAACAAAGATTTCCGCGAATCGATAAACTCAACCGAGGGCAGAAGGGGAAAGAGAAAACCACCTCTGGGAGGAGTATATAAGAGCTTCGAGGCTGACAATGAAGAGGACACATGAAAAATCTTACTCAGAGCAAGCATAACATTTATGGCAATTAGCAGCTCAACTTAGTTATTTAAGCCTTACAAGGTTAGAACTAGGAACTCCCTGACGGCTCTTTCTACCAAGGCTTTACCTGTTTTAACGCTCAAACCACATATTCGGAATAAGACCTTCTTTGTTATCTTTATTTTTATTAATTAATTGTCATATCATTTGTTTTCACTGTTTGTTGCTTGACGTTTTTGGTTTAGAAGAATTCCGGGACCTCTGGGAAAGCTAGGTTTACCTTGCCTTCTTAAATCAACGAAAATCGACAGTGAAAATTTTGGTTCCCACTATTTGGTGATAGAAGGAGGGGGGGGGTACAGATCAATCTAACTATCAGCCACCAACGCTCGATCAAAACATGTCAGCCCAAGATCTCAACATCCAACAACCTCGTGACGACAACATTGAAAACACTCCAGTGACAAACGTCACTGCGGTTAACGGTGACACAAACACCGCAGCGTTCGAGGAGGTGAAAAAGATGTTCTCGACTTTCGAAAAGAAGTCGGCAGAACAAGATAAGGTCATGAACTCTCTCACTAAACAGGTTGAAACCCTAACAACGAGGAACAGGGCCATCTTTCCGCGCGGAGCAACCCGAATCCGTGGAAGAAGAGTCAATTTCGCAACCCCTTTAGACCGGTCCGGCAACGTGGAAGGTAAACCGTCTGGACAATATCCCAACGAAGTGACCCCCACCCGAACACGGAAGAACCCGAGAGATCTTCCTCCTATCGAGGAAGATAAAGAAGGAGGAGATGTTGAACGCTTTGACGTGGAGTCTAGCAGCCAGGCCAAGCCTACGGCGAAGACGCATACATACATCCACGCCGCACAAGGAGCCGAGCAGCTCGGGACGAATCCCAGTTCAAAAAAACTATGACCAAAGAAGAAGAAGCTATCTTCTGGAACGAAGAGGAAGAACTGGCCGAGGAGCAAACTCGGAACACTCGCGGCAAACGACAACAAAGTCGGAAATCTGCTAGCAAAAACACCGAGATTCACAATCTCCGCGATCATCTCATAAAAACGGTATCCAAAGTTAGATAAGTGAAGTCCCAAATCCATCACGCAATTAGCACCGCACCGGAGATCGACCTGCTTCTTGAGGAGGCTCGTAAAACGCCTTTCATTACTCGGATCGCCTGATCCGAAAAGAACAAAGTGATGCCATACGATGATATTACCGATCCCAAAGCACACTTACAGGCTTTTTAAGTCGCGATGGGAAGAGCCTGGTTCAGAGAAAGAGAAAGAGACGCTGGTGAATGTCGCCTCTTCGTGGAAAACCTTAGAGGAGCAGCACTCGAATGGTTCTCTCGCCTTAGGCGAAACTCCATCGGAAGTTTCCGCCAGCTCACCTCGGAGTTTCTCAAGCAATACTTGATTTTCATAGATCGAGAAACCTCCGATGTCGACCTTTGGAGGTTATCCCAGTGAGAGGACGAGACTCTTCGTGACTTTAAAACGGTTCAAAACCATCATGGCTAGAGTCAGCGGGATAAACGACAAAGTCGCAATAGACGCACTTCAAAAGACGCTCTGAGACAAGTCGAAGTTCCAGAAGTGTATCACCTTGGAGAAGCCGCGTTCGATCCAGGAGGCGCTTCAAAAAACCACGGATTACATCATCATCGAAGAAGAGACAAAGGTCTTATCTCAGAACTGGAAGCCAACGAAGAATTCGTCGAAAGATCCAGGGTTGGATTAAAAGTTAAAAAAGAAAAACCCTCGCAACGACAAAAGTGTCCATCGCGGGAAAGAAGAAACCCAGAGAGCGCATAACTGCGCTATTAACTCCCGATCGGAGCAAGGTTGGACGACGGGTAACACGTGGACCCAAAATCTAAATTACGACAAAAACATCTTCTGCGGCTTTCACCAGGCCTATGGACACTTGACCATTAACTGCAAAGTTCTCGGTACAAGGTTGGATGCAAAGCTGCTCGTTGGAGAACTCTCCAGAGTCTCCAGCGGGAAAGATCTCATCCGGGATTCAGACCATCCCCAAAAAATGACAGGGCTCCTCAAACGGAGAACTCTTCCAAGGGAACCAATCGGGAGAAAAGTGCGGAAGAAGGCAGGACGAGAAGGGCAATGACAACAATCATCGGAGGGTAAACATGATCATCGGCGGGTCGGAATATTGCAGCGATACTGTCTCGGCCATCAAAGCTTATCAGCACAAGGCCGAGACAAGCGCAATATCGCCGATCTGTTCCACGCGCTGTGACACCCCGAAAGGAGCAATCACTTTCAATGAAAAAGGGGTCGGCGGGATCGATCAGCCACATTGCGATCCAATCTTGGTCGATCTCGTAATAAGAGATCTCAAGGTTGCTAGGGTTCTCATCGACATGGGAAGTACGGTCAATGTCATCTTTCGCGATACTCTCAAAAGGATGAACTTCGAGTTAGGCAAAGTCGTACCATCGCCAATACCGCTGACCAACTTCTCTTGCACGACGTCAATGACCCTAGGATCAATCAAACTGCCCGTTGCGGCAGACGAAGTCACCAAGATCATCGATTTCGCGGTCGTCGACCACCCAACCATTTACAAAGTCATCATGGGAACGCCTTGGCTAAACGCCATGAATTCATTTCTGTCGATTTATCACTTAGGCATAAAATTCCCAACTCATAACGGGATTGCTGTGATTTGTGGCTGCCAGAAACAGTTGAGACGTTGGTTCCTGGCTGAACAAAAGCTAAGACAAATCATGAACACCACGATGACGAAGACCAAACGCCTGAAGATAGCTCAGGCACCAGCCAAAAAAATTCGGACAATGACGACCCAGAACCGTCGACGCAAGAAACAGCCAAAGAACAACTAGTCCCAGTGCCCGACGCTTCAAACCCACCAGAAAAGACAAGTACGGCGGAAGACGTCGGCCCAGAAACTAACACAGTCGACACGAACACGACGGCCGAGTAAACACATTCGCGCAAAGAGCAGAATTACGAGATGGCTTGATCCTTGAAAGGGGTACGTTGGCAGCTCGTCGAAAGACGAGTTCAGCTATCCCCCTCTCTAAAAAAGAGGGGGAGTGGGTACATATATGAATAGTCTTATATTTTCGCATTCTAAAATATTTGCTTTGTACTCAAAAATTTTATAAAATTTTTGGCAATAAAGACTTAATTATAATTTCGCAAATTTTCTATTATCTAGCAAAGAAACATTATGTTTTACTTTCGGAAAACATTCATATACGAGCAAAACAATTATCGCACGAACCCAAAAATGGAAACTCGAAAAAATCGTTCTACCTCAAAACGGATCAACTCCACGCTATCTTATCTAACAAACATATCTCGGTCGAATCGTCAATTCCGACTCCCGACCAAAGCACGAGACCCCGGTCGCAGATGCTTAAAACATTACTAACACAAAGTAGGTTTTCGAAAAAATAAGCGAGACGTCGCCTAGATATTCGAGAACACACTCCCTATCCATTCGCGAATATAAATCAAAAACGCTTGGAAATTGGCCCCGCCGAGCACTTTAGCCATCTTAAACAAATGCACCAAGATCCGTCCTTATGGCAGATCCTCTCACATCCGACTAGGATAAATAGCGCGCTATAAAAGAAATCCGAAAGTTTGGTCAGCACTTTTGGGAGACTTAAAAATTGTCCCCGAAGAGATGCTCGACTCCGACCAGAGAATTCGTATAAGCCGAGAACCTATCCCGGACTTTATATCAGAAGAGAGTCAGGTTAAAATTGCAACAGGCAAAACGAAAGCCGATTAGTCATCGCAAAGCCTCAAACCGAAAGTAAACCTAGGTCTTGCCCTAAACCCAACACACTGGTCTCTAACGTCTCAAGGCATGATATCGAAAAGATACAAGATCCTGAAAGCATGTCCCTTCATCCACATCTAAACATTCTCAAAAATTTTAGAACTCCTTAACATCTCAAACGAACAACAAATAGTATGATCCGCAAAGAGGGGAGGAAGCCGAGATGACAACTTAAACTTTTCCCCTACTTGAAAAAATCTAAACATTTTTATAAACACCCTTTCTCATAAATAGCACGGTTTAAAGGAAAGTTTACAAAAGGCAGGGATTCGAGGCCAAATTTGGCCACTCCCGCTACATACGAGCACACTTTGCCGGGGATGAATGAAAAAACAAAAACATACTATAATACAAGGGAACACATTTCTGAATAAGTTGCGACCTTGCGATCAATCGTCAAGACCAAAGTACCCGGTCATCGACCTCCCGAGCGAGTAGTCGTTGATGTCCAGAGGAGCCGCTGGCTGGTTCACCTCACCCGTCTCATCGGCAGCTCCTGTCTTGGCCTCCACCGTATCAAGAGAAAAAGGAATCGGGTTCGACTGCTCCCAAATCCTCTCCTCGATTTGAGGGATTGCGAAGTCCCTATTGTGGAAACCGGAATTTGCCCTGTCAATTTCCTTTGAATTAGGAACACAGGGTAAACCCTAGTTTCCCAGAGGTCACGAATATCTGCTAAATCACACGCCAATCATCAGAATACGAAGTAAAGATGGAAAATTAAAGTAAGAATCAAAAAGAGCAAATATATGTCTTATTCCGAATTCACAATCTCCGCGATCATCTCATAAAAATGGTGTCCAAAGTTAGAGCAGTGAAGTCCCAAATCCATCACGCTACTAGCACCACACCAGAGATCGACCTGCTGCTCAAGGAGGCTCGTAAAATTCCTTTCACTACTCGCATCACCAAAACTAGGGTTTCGGATCCCGGAAAGAACAAAGTGATGCCATACGACGGTATTACCGATCCCAAGGCACACTTACAGGCTTTTCAAGTCGCGATGGGAAGATCCAGGTTCAGAGAAAGCGAAAGAGACGCTGGCGAATGCCGCCTCTTTGTGGAAAACTTTAGAGGAGGAGCATTCAGATGGTTCTCTCACCTTAGGCGAAACTCCATCGAAAGTTTCCGCCAGCTCACCTCAGAGTTTCTCAAGCAATACTCGATGTTCATATATCGATAAACCTCCAATGTCAACCTTTGGAGCTTATCCCAGGGAGAGGACGAGACTCTCCGCGACTTCATAAAACGGTTCAAAATCGTCATGGCAATAGTTAGCGGGATAAGCGACAAAGTCGCAATAGACAAACTTCGAAAGACGCTCTGGTACAAGTCGAAGTTCAGGAAGTGGATAACTTTGGAGAAGCCGCGTACGATCCAAGAGGTGCTTCAAAAAGCCATGGATTACATCATCAACGAAGAAGAGACAAAGGTCTTGTCTCAGAACTGGAAGCCGACGAGGAATTTGTCGAAGGATCTAGGGTCGGATCAGAAGTTAAAAAAGAAAAAACCTCGCAACGACAAAAGCGTCCATCGCGGGGAAGAAGAAACTTAGGGAGAGCATAACTGCGCTATTAACTCCGGATCAGAGCAAGGTCGGGCGACGGGTAACACGTGAACCCAAAATCCGAATTATGACGAAAATGTCTTCTGCGACTTTCACCAGGCCTGCGGACACTCAACCATTAACTGCAAAGTTCTCAGTGCAAGGTTGCCCGCGAAGCTGCTCGCTGAAGAACTCTCCAGAATCTCCAGCGGGAAAGATCTCATCTGCGATTCAGACCGTCCCTGGAAAAACGACAGAACTCCTCAAACGGAGAACTCTTCCCAAGGGAACCAATCGGGAGAAAAGCGCGGAAGAAGGCAGGACGAGAAGGGCAATGACCACAATCGTTGGAGGGTAAACATGATCATCGGCGGGTCGGAATATTGCAGCGATACCGTCTCGGCCATCAAAGCTTATCAGCACAAGGCCGAGACAAGCGTAAATTCGCCAATCTGGTCCACACCCAGTGACACCCCGAAAGGAGCAATCACTTTTAATGATGAAGAGGCCGGCATGATCGATCAGCCACATTGCGATCCACTCGTGATCGATCTCGTAATAAGAGATCTCGAGGTTGCTAGTGTTCTCATCGACACTGGAAGCCCGGTCAATGTCATCTTTCGCGATACTCTCAAAAGGATGAACGTCGAGTTAGGCGAAGTCGTACCATCGCCAAAACCGCTGACCGAATTCGCTTGCACGATGTAAATGACCCTAGGATCAATCAAACTGCCCGTTGCGGCAAAAGAAGTCACCAAGATCGTTGATTTTGCGGTCGTCGACCTCCCAACCATTTACAATGTCATCATGGGAATGCCTTGGCTAAACACCATGAATTCAGTTTCGTCGATTTATCACTTAGGCATAAAATTCCCAACTCATAACGGGATTTCCGTGATTTGTGGCTGCTAGAAGAAGTTGAGACGTTGCTTCCTGACTGAACACAAGCTAAGAAAGATCACAAACACCACGATGACGAAGACCAAACACCCGAAGATAACTCAGGCACCAGCCAAAAAAACTTCGGACAATGACGACCCAGAACCGTCGACTCAAGCAACAACCAAAGAAAAACTAGTCCCAGTGCCCGACGCTTCAAACCCGCCGGAAAAGACAAGTACGGTGGAGGACGTCGACCCAGCAACTAACACGGTCGACACGAACATGACGGCCGTGTAAACCCACTCGCGCAAAGAGCAGTACTACGAGATCGCTTGATCCTCGAAAGGGGTACGTTGGCAGCTCACCGAAAGATGAGTTCAGCTATCCCTTCTCTAAAGAGGGGGGGGAGTGAGTACATATATGAATACTCGTATATTTTCGCATTCTAAAATATTTTCTTTGTACTCAAAATTTTCAAAAAAAATTCGGCAATAAAGACTTAATTATAATTTTGCAAATTTTCTATTATCTAGCAAAGAAACATTATGTTATACTATCGGAAAACATCCATATACGAGCAAAACAATTATCGCACGAACCCAAAAACGGAAACTCGAAAAAACTGTTCTACCTCAAAACCGATCAACTCCACGGTATCTTATCCAGCAAACATATCTCGGTCGAATCGTCAATTCCGACTCCCGACCCAAGAACGAGACCTCGGTCCCATATGCTTAAAACATTACTAACACAAAGTAGGTTTTTGAAAAAAATAAGCGAGACGTCGCCTAGATTTTCGAGAACACAGTCCCAATCCATTCGCGACTATAAATCAAAAACGCTCAGCAATTGGCCCCGCCGAGAACTTTAGCTGTCTTAAACAAACGCACCCAGATCCGTCCTAAGATCCGATCCTCTCACATCTGACTAGGATAAATAGCGCGCTGTAAAAGAAATCAAAAATTTTGGTCAGCACTTTCAGGAGACTTAAAAATTGTCCCCAAAGAGATGCTCGACTCCGACAAGACAAGTCATATAAGCCGAGAACCTATCGCGTACTTAAATTCGGAACGGAGTCAGGTTAAAATCACAACAGGCAAAATGAAAGTCGATTAGTCATCGCAAAGCCTCAAACCGAAGGTAAACCTAGGTCTTGCCCTAAATCCAACACACTTGTCTCTAACGTCTCAAGGAATGATATCGAAAAGATACAAGATCCTCAAAGCATGTCTCTTCATCCGCAACTAAACATTCTCGAAACTTCGAGAACTCCTTGAACATCTCAAACGAACAACGAATAGTATGATCCGAAAAGAGGGGAGGAAGGCGAGATGACAACTTAAACTTTTCGCCTACTTGAAAAAATCCAAACATTTTTATAAACACCATTTCTCATAAATAGCACGGTTTAAACGAAAGCTGACAAAAGACAGGGATTTGAGGCCACGTTTGGACACTCTCGCTACATACGAACACACTTGGCCAGTGATGAACTAATTAACAAAAAACATACTATAATAAAAGAGAACACATTTCTGAATAAGTTGCGACCTTGCGATCAATCGTCAAGACCTAAGTACCCGGTCATCGACCTCCCGACGAGTAGTTGTTGACGTCCAAAGGAGCTGCTGGCTGGTTCACCTCACCCGTCTCATTCGCAGCTCCTGTCTCGGCCTCCACCGTATCAGGAGAAACATGAATCAGGTTCCACTACTCCCAAATCCTCTCCTCGATTTGAGGGTTCGCAAAGTCCCTATTGTGGGAACCGGAATTTGCACTGTCGATTTTTGTTGAATTAGGAACGCAAGGTAAATCCTAGTTTCCCAGAGGTCCCGGATATCTGATAAACCACACGCCAAACAATCAGAATACGAAGTAAAGATGGAAAAATAAAGTAATAATCGAAAAGAGAGCAAATAGATGTCTTATTCTGAATTTGCGTTTGAGCGTTTCACAACAGGATAGGAGCCTTCGCTATTAGAGCTGTCAGCGAGATTCCTAGTTCTAACAACCTAAGATTGCAAAACCCTAGTTGAGTCGCAGCTTGAATAACAAAAACGGAAAGTTACCTAAATGCTCTAATTGCTATGTTTGCTTTGAGTAGAGATTTTCGTGTCTTCCTTGTATCATTATCCTCAAAATCCTTATATACTCCTCTAGTGGTGGTTTGCTCTTTCCCCTTCTGCCCTTGGTCGAATTTATCGCTTCGCGGAAATATTCCTTTTTTTCCTCAATCTTCATGATTATCTTTGGAAACTTAACATTTATCCTCGAATCTTGAAATTTATCTTCCAAAATTAACATTTATCCCTTCCTGAAAATAAAAGATAAACCATCACAAAGTTTGGGCTCGATTTCGGATAAAATTGCGAGTGGGGCATTAGCCGAGTTTTAGACCTTCTCGGGCCGTTTTTTGACTTAGGCGTTTTTAAGATTTTATCGAAAGAACATTCTTAAGCCAACGTCATCCAAGAGTTAGGATCTTTCGTATGGGGTGTGCGACTCGAGGTGTTTAGTTAACCGTTATCGTCTTATACAATTGGCCCAATCCGTGCACGAGAAAATGAATCCTTTCGGTAGAGTTCCAACGTCAGTCTCGATCGAGACAAATTGAAACAAAGATAAGTTCGATCAAGTTTCGAAAGACGGAGTTACGAGGATGAAGTAAAAATGGATTGATCGATCCAACTCACCAAATGGGCAATTTGGATTGCTCGTGGTACCTCGGCCCATGCTGTTCAACTCGCAAAATGGGCAAGTTGGTTGGCCCACGCTGTCCAACTCGACCGTTCGGCGAGTTGGTCGGCCCGTGCTGTCCAACTCGCCCGTTCGACAAGTTAGACTGGCCCAACTCGCCAAACGGGCGAGTTGCTCGGCCTGAACTGTCCAACTCTCCCGTTCGGCGAGTTGGACTGCTTGGTTGGTTTAGTTTTCCTTTCTTTCGAGTTTTTGGCTCGGATATTTTCGTTGAGACGGTATCGAGACTGCATACGTATGGAAACACAATTTTCAGATGTTGATTTCGAGAGTACCGTTTTTGACCCCAACAGTTAGCCCCCCAGCTCGCAAGTTTCGAGCACGATTCTTGCGGGTGAGTGAGGGTGCTTAATTGAAATCTACGGTAAAAATTGATTTTTCTCAAAAAAAAATTTCCGATTATTTTAATGCGGAAAATCCTTCAACTTTTGTTTCTTTTGTAAAAATAGCTTCTGATTTCTCATTCTCTCCACACTTTCTCATTTTCTCAAGTTCGCTTTACATTTTCTGTTAGAAAATTTTTCCTTCCGCCAAAATGTCTTCTTCTAGCAATTTTCAGAGGAGCGGTGATGTCGAGATGAGCAACGCCGCTGGTGCGAATTCGCCGGATCTTCCTACCACTGGAGCAGTCCCAGCTCATATTACGAAATTTCTTTCTTAACAGAACGAGTTGGCACACCGCGAGGCTGAGGAGACGGCAAACCCTGCACGCGGCATGCCTCCGAGATCTGTAGCTCCAGCCGATACCTTGAATCTCGGGGTTTCCCCGGTGTGCGATGTTGTTCCTACCGGAGGGGAGATCACCGCGCATGCGTTGGTATCCGAGGTTCAGCCGTCAGGTTCCTCTACGACCCTGGTCCAGGTCGTCGATATAGAGCCAATTCAGGAATTGATGCCTCATCCTCCAGTCAAGAGGGCAATCATCTTGGGGTTGCATGCGCCCAGCGCGATTCCAGCTCCTACGCTGAAGAGTTGTAAGAGACCTTGCGATAATCCTGACACAGCCAAAAAGAGGAGGTGTACTAAGGAGCCTGAGACTGACTCTCAGCCTATGACGGTGTCCAGACATCGTGATAAGGTGTGTTTTAGAAAAAAAATCATCTCCCTTTTCCCTTGTTTCCCAGTTTGTCTCGTTGATCGATCGGATGATCAGTGAGTGTGGGTTGGAAGCCGAACGCCTTGCTAAGGAAATGTCGGAGTCGCGAGAGAAGTCGTCGCAGTTTGAAGGGAGGTTGAAGGTTATTGAGGATGCCCATTCCCTTGAGATAGCTCAGTTCGAGTCTCGGGTTGGTGAGCTGGAGCGATATCTTGGTAAGACCGCTAGCTCTTTTCTTAAAGCGAAAGAGGCGAAAATGGCTAATTCTTCAGAATTGTGCCGGCTAAAGCGTAAGATCAAGAGTGGGGAGCAATCGTCAGTTGGTACGATTGAGACCAAGGAGGTCGTTCGTGCCAAGTTTTGGACCACTCTGGCGAGGATCGCTGACTCCCTTGATTCATTGGCGGTCGTCCATGTCAGGTATTTGGTCTTGGAAAGTGTGGAGGGATGGATGCAACAGGTCCAGTTATTTCATGGTGATGCGCCTCCGTCACCGCGAACCGAAGAAGCCAAGCTTTCTGCTCGCATAGCGGAGTTAGTGGACGCGGATGGAGACTTCGACCTGATCCTCGCAGGCCTGAAATCTGAGTGTGTCCGCCCACTTTTCTTGGATGATGCCGACGGTCAGGGTCCTACATCTGAGGATGGTGCGGGCGAGGCGGTTCCGAGTACGGAAGGCACGATTGGTGAAGGTGAGGCTCCCCGTGCGGAGGATGATTAAGTTCGCAGTCTCGTATGAGACTTTTTTTATTTCAATGTTATTTGTTTGTGTTTCAATCTGGCCGAGTGTGGCCATGTTTTTATCTCGGGACTGGCCGCTTGTGGCTTCGAATCCCAGTCGCTTCTGCGACTTTTTCTTTTTATATGAAATCTGTTTCTTGTTTTTCAAGGTTATATGGAGCACTGCTATGGGAGAATGGGTTGTCATCTCGTTCTCAACTCTTTTGTTGATCTTCTTGTTCGTTGCTTGTTCCAAATATTTTGAGAGCGATTAGATATGGACAAAGATACATGCTTTTAGGTTCTCGTATCTTTTCAATATAATGCCTGAGACATTAGAGACCAGTGTGCTGGGTTTAGGACAAGACCTAGGTCTAATCACGGTTCTAGGGGGTCCGGTGACTACACCATCTTATGTTTCCCGTATCGTTTTCGACCTGATTCCATTTCGCTTTAGAGTCCGCGATATGTTCTCGGCTTAAGTGATTCGTATCGAGCATCTCTTCGCGGACAATTTTTAAGCCTCCTAAAAGTGCTGACCGAAATTTCGGATTTCTTTTATAGCGCTATTACCCTTGTGTCGGGTGTTCGAGAGCTATCTCTACGAGATAGCTTAGTCTGTTTAGGACGTTAAGAGTTTGTTGTGAGTAGCAACAAACTTATTGGTGGATATTGCCATTTTGGCGCTTTGTGAAGGATACATGTTAAGAAGGTGTGTGTGTTTTATAGTCGTAGATGGACCGTTCTTAGTGTGAGTATTCCATTTAGGAAAGCTTTCACGAAAAATAGAGGAGTCCTTCGAGTGTTAGCGATGTCTTGCTACGTCGAAGGTTGAATTTTTTGTGTCAATTATGTGGAGCGAGTTGCGGAATTGTGGGAGTTTTTCCGCTGTATTGCTACAAAAAGTTTTGAAAATACCGAATCTGGAAGTGAATAGTTTTAATTTTTTTGGAGTATACGAGTATATGTATACGTACCCACTCCCCCCCCTTTTTCATGAGGGGGACAGCTGAGCTCGTCGTGTGACGAGCTGCTTCGTACCTTTTTCAGGGATCAAGCTGTCTTGTAATTCAGTTCTAAACATTGTTTAGTGGTAGTATTTCTTGAGGTGCATCGCATACCAAGTTCTCGGAATTTTGATACCCTGCATATTCGCGATTTCGTACAAGCCTGGTCGGACGAATTTTATTACTTTGTAGGGTCCTTCCCAGTTTGCTCTGAGTTTTCCAGCGTTCCGTTCGGTGGTGTTATGAAAACTTTTCGAAGGAATAGGTAGCCTTCTTTGAATATGCGGCTGCGTACTTAGCGTTATAGTACCTTGCGGCCCCTGTTCATAATTTTGGATTCGTATAAGGGCCTGATCCCGGCGTTCATCGATCAGGTTGAGCAGCATCAGATTGTTTGACTCTTCTCGTTCTGGGAGTAACCTTTTGCGTAATCCGGGAAACTCGACCTCCGCTGGGATCATGCATTCTGCTCTATATACGAGGGCGAACAAGGTTTGTCTTGTTGCACGTCTCGGAGTTGTGTGTTGCGACCATAGGACTCCTTCAAGTTCTTCGGCCCCTTTACCCTCGTTGGCCTCCAAACCTTTTTTGATTTCATCAAGGATTGTTTTGTTAGTAGTTTCGGCTTGGCCATTGCATTGCGGGTATCTAGGGGTTGATTGTTAGTCGTATCTTCCATTTTTCGCAGAAGGCCTCAAATCTGGTCGAAATAATTTGAGACACATTGTCTGTTACGATTTTGTATGGGACTCCGTGCCTGTAAACAATGTTTTTCCATATGAAGCTTTCTACTTGGGTGTCCTTAATGCTTGCGTAGGAATCTACCTCCACCCATTTTGAGAAAAAGTCTGTCAAGACCAGCAAGAATCTTTTTTGTTTCGACTTATCCATGGGTCCGACTATATCCATCGACCATCGCATGAACGGGTATGGTACCGAGATTGATGGCCCTGAAAATCTCCATTTGTATAGTTCTCCGTCAACTAAGACGTATCGCGCGGCTTGGATTTAAATCTTTCGGGCAGCCCATTTTTCTGCCAGGAGTTTTTTGTCGGCAATGTACGCAAGGATTATCTTCGTCCAAGGTTTGTCGAAACCGTATTCTATCCACCCGGACTCTTGCGTGGCTTGGTCATTAACTTCATCAGTATCGCCATCGGGAGAGTCGATTAGATTTATTACAACGGGTGGTCCAATGCTAGGATGCTCCTGAGTGTTTTTGGCTCTCTGTACCCGGGTGAGCGCAAACTGGTCAAAACTTTGAGCTAAACCTCGAACGAGTTTTAAGTAAGCGTCCATTCTCTTGTCTCTTGCTTTGTATTCCCTGATGTATTGGCTTACCACAAGTTGGCAGTCACAGTATGCGTGAATGTTGTGTATTTTTAAACTGTAAGCCAATCGTAAACTTGCGATCAGGGATTCGTACTCATCTTTGTTATTTGATGCGTGAAAGATTAGTCGGAAGGATTTTTCCAGTACTTCCCCCGTAGGTGACATGACTCGGATTCCAATCCCAGAACCCTGTTTGGATGAGGATCCGTCGACGTGTAGGTTCCAGGTAGAGTCGGGTTCTCGATTGGTAGTGCGTCCCGCAGGGAGTTCCACTAAGAAATCATCGAGTACTTGTGATTTTTCGCAGGTTTTAGCTCGATACTCGATGTCGTACTCGCTTAGTTAGATTGACCATTTTGCCAATCTCTCAGATTGACTGGGGCTATGCAAGATAGCCCGCAGTGGAAATGATGTGAGCACTGCGATTGTATGGGACTAGACGTATGGCCTTAGCTTTTGTGCTGACATTACCACTGCAAGTTCCAGTTTTTCCATCATCGGATAGCGCGTCTCTGCGTCGAGCTAAGTTTTGCTTACGTAGAAAATAGGCCTTTGCTTGCTGCGCTCTTCTCGGATAAGGACGCCGCTTACTTCCCTGGTTGATAGTGCGATGTGCAGGAACAACGGTTCTCCTTCTACAGGTTTTGCGAGTACTGGGGGGAGTGGCCAAGTATTGCTTCAGCTGTTGGAAAGCCTTTTCGCATTCCTCGGTCCATTCAAATCTCTTGTTCGCCTTCAGAGGGTCGTAGAAGGGCAAACATTCCGCTGCCAACCTACCGGTCAATCTCTGTACCTCTTGTTTCAGTTTTGGAGATGCCATTTCAAACAGAGCGATAATTTATTTCAGGTTAGCTTTGATCCCACGGTAGGTCACGAGGTAACCAAAGAATTGATAGTCGGGATTCATTCTAATCTGATTATACTCAGAGAAGGCATCCATAAAGAACAGGAGTTTGTTCCCCGCCGTTGCTTCGATTAAGCGGTCGATATGTGGCAGCGGGAAGCTATCCTCTGGGAAAGCTTTATTAAGATCGGTGAAATCGACGCAAACTCTTCATTTCCCGTTCTTCTTTTTGAAAACTACTAGGTTAGCGGGCCAATCGGGATACCTGACCTCTGTTATGGATCCGACTTTGAGAAGTTTTTCGACCTCGACGTTGACAGCTTCGGCGTGTTCTGGTCCCACTTTCGTCTCTTTTTTTGACGGGCTTGAAAGTCGGGTCAACGTTGAACTCGTGACATGGACGTTGATGTCAATCCTTGGCATATCATCCGCGGCCCATGGGAATGTGTGAAAGTTCTCCTTTGGACAAGCTACATGCTCGATTTTCAGAGATTCGCTCAGGTTTGCACCAATCTCTACACAACGATCTGGGAACGCTTCGTCTAAACATACCGAGACAAAGGGATAGCAGGTTGGTTCTCGTTTCCCATCCAAAGTTTTGGCTGCCCGCGACTGCCAAGCAATTTCAGTATTGTCTTGTTATGGGGCGTTGTCCACAATAGATGCTTTCTTTTTCTTTTTAGGTGGAAAGTCAACTAACGGGTTCTTCCGTTTCAACTCTGCAGCAAGCAAACTCGCGAGATCCTACGATCTCCCCAGATGGTCTCGATTCCGAGAGGGGTCGGGAACTTGAGGATCATATGGTACGTCGACGGGATTGCTTGCATTGAGTTCAACCATGGCGTTCCTACGATTGCGTTGTAAGATGTGGGTTGATTGATGATCAGGAACTCCACAACTATTGACACGTTACCGGCTTTTACCGAGAGGTCGATCATGTCGAGAGTCATGGTATCTTCCCCCAAAAGCCCTACTATCGGGTTTGGATCTTCCGTGATTTCGGATAACTCGACTTCCATTCGTTCGAGTGCGTCTTTGAAGATGATGTTGGCCGAGCTTCCGGTGTCGACCAATATCCTCGTGACATCGATATTCTAGACTGTCAACTCAATGACAAGAAGATCGTTAAGAGGTTTGATCGGGTTGTTCGTTTTTCTTTCCTTAAAGGAAATAACACCTCTGTCCGTTTTGTTAGGCATATTATGTCTCAAACGTTCGGTGATTTTTCGAGTTAGATAATCCGAGGCCCCCTCCTTCTAGCGCCAAACTGTGCGAACCAAAATTCTCACTGTCAATTTCCGTTGGCCCCCTAGTTTCCCAGAGGTCCCAGATATCTGCTAAACCACACGCTAATCAATCAGAATACGAAGTAAAGATGGAAAATAAAGTAAGAATCGAAAAGAGAGCAAATAGATGTCTTATTTTGAATTTGCGTATGAGCGTTTGCAATAGGATAAGAGCCTTGGTTATGAGAGCTGTCGGCGAGATCCCTAGTTCTAACAACCTAAGACTGCAAAACCCTAGTTGAGTCGCAACTCGAATAACAAAAACGAAAGTTGCCTAAATGCTCTAAGTGCTATGTTTGCTCTGAGTAGAGATTTTCATGTCTTCCTTGTATCATTACCCTCGAAGTCCTTATATAATCCTCTAGAGGTGGTTCTCTCTTTCCCCTTCTACCCTTGGTCGAATTTATCGCTTCGCGGAAATATTCCTTTTTCCCTCGATCTTCATGATTATCTTTGGAAACTTAACATTTATCCTTCGATCTTGACATTTATCTTCCAAACTTGACATTTATCCCTTCTTGAAAAATAACAGATAAACCGTCACAAATTTTAGGCTCGATTTCGAATAAAATTGTGACTGGGCCTTTAGCCGAGTTTTAGACCTTCTCGGCCTTTTTTTGACTTAGACGTTTTTACGATTGTATTGAAAGATCATTCTTAAGACAACGTCATCCGAGAGTTAGGATATTTTTTATGGGGCGTGCGACTCTAGGTGTTTAGTTAACCGTTATCGTCTTATACGATTGGCCCAATCCATTCACTAGAAAACGAGTCCTTTTGGTAGAGTTCCAACGTCAGTCTCGATTGAGACGAAACAAAGATAAGTTCGATCAAGGTTCAAAAGAGGGAGTTACGAGGATGAGGTAAAAATGGATTGATCGATCCAACTCGTCAAATGGGCGGGTTGGATTGCTCGTGGTACCTAACTCGCCCGTTTGGCGAGTTAGGTCGGCCCATGCTGTCCAACTCGCCAAACGGGCGAGTTGGTCGGCCCACGCTGTCCAACTCGACCGTTCGGGGAGTTGGTCAGCCCTTTCTGGCCAACTCGCCCGTTCGTCAAGTTAGACTGGCACAACTCGCTGAACGGGCGAGTTGGTCGGCCTGCACTGTCCAACTCACCCGTTCGGCGAGTTGGACTGCTTGGTTGGTTTAGTGTTCCTTTCCTTCAATTTTTTGGCTCGGAAACTTTTGTTGAGACGGTATCGAGAATGCATTCGTATGGAAACACAATTTTTAGATGTTGATTTCGAGAGTACCATTTTTGACCCCAACACCTATCTCTCTCGTTCATGTGCCCAGTTTGCCTCGCATACTCGGCACCAAATGAATAGTCAAGGAAAAATGTATGCTATAATCCGTATAATCCACTCAGAGTGCCGCGACCCTCGCGATAATCCCCGAGATCCTTATAACCCCTCATAAGCTCCTCAAACTCACACTTGAACTTGTCACGATGGGTCTTCCTGACTTCAGCCATCTCTCTCTTCCCTCGCCTACAAGAACGAAGAACCTCCATCGCAACCGACTCTCTCTCGAGACCACTGGAATTCTCCAAATCATCTCTCAGACGGGCGATCTCTTTGTCACCCGTCTCATCCCTGAATTGAGCCATGTGTGCCTCTTGGAAACTTGCATTAAGAGCTCGGTTCATCATAAGGAGACCCTGCAAAGTATCTCAAAGTCAAGAGAAGCTCATCCTTAAGAAGAATGCTAATGCTCAAAGACCAAAACTAACCCCGTTAACCATTCGCGACACTTGGGTAAACTCCGGCAACCCGCTGGACCCATCTACGGCCGGAGGAAGGTCAAAATCGAGAAACTCGTCAAGATCGTTCCTTTCGCCACCGCTCCCGCCTACTTGACTGTTGAGATAGTCTCTAAATATTATATCTGGAGAGCACTGCTCGTTGGCTGCGTCGTCATCGACGACTTGTTAACACAAGGAACAAACTCATCCATGGTCGACTCCGACCCTTCCTCTACCGGCATGTCCGACTGATACCGAGAGCGGTGGAGAGCAACAGCATGGCAAACCCGTTTTGGGGTAAACGTTTCCCAAAAACATGGACGTCAACGGAGCAAGTCTCAGACGGTATTCAGGCCCTTTGGACTCGAAGGAAGAGGATTAGTCTTTAAAGAAAATAATAACAAAAATAATCATGTATGATCAAACTTCATAAAAACCAAAATTAGAGGACGCTTGATCGGGAATACCTCTACGACCCCATCTGGTCCAAAAGATGGGGATACCAGTCCCTTCTATGGATGCATCTTTAACGTGGTTAAAGAAGAAGTGCTCCAGCTAGTCATGATAGTTCGACAGGAACTCCGCTATGATCGTCATGCCCGACCGAGGCCTCAGCTGAACTATGGCCGATTTCCCCCAGGGTTTAAGTATAGCTTCAACATGATTGGCATCGAGGGTCATACCTAATTCGTAATCCAGCGCTAAAATCCCGACAATGTGCTGTAAACCGCATGAGTTTATCTGACCAATCGATATCTTGAATCTGTTGAAAAGTCGCGCAATGATTTCAGGAATGGGAAATCATAGGTGGCGCTGCATCAGGTACGCCTCATAGCACGTGAAGTAACCCTCGGGCGGAGATTTGGCAACCTCCCCAGATTTTGGGAGACGAAACTAAACTAAATACAGAACTTGGCAGCAGCCTCGGATGGCAGCAATCCCATTCGGGCAGCTCCTGCTCGGACAACCCTACACGGGGTTAGCATGAAACGGAGGAGGAGCCCACATACCAAGCCTAGGAGGTTTTACTTCGCCCTTGGCTGTCCAGTATGCCTCAGCTTCCTCAGGATCAACCGAGTGTGCTGAAAACTCCATCTTTGGACCAGCATCGTTGTGATGCGAGCTGGAGCCTTCAGGGATGGAAAAATCGTGGCGAGACTTGGTGGAAGCTTTTCTCCTCGAAGACATGATTTAAAAAAATTATACCAAGGGGAGGGAAGATAGGAGAAGATCTTTTCTTCTTAGAAAAAAGTTTGTGGAGATGTGCAAGTAAAGAATTTGAAAACTTACTCCACATACTTATAGATGAGAGAATTCACTATTCACCTTCAGAATTTGGAAGTTGGATTTCGCCTAACTTACAAGACATGCCTAAACCGCTCGCAAGAACATCATGATTCTAATAAGCTAGGGGGCTAACTGTTGGGATCAAAATTGGTTACGACGGAATCAACGTCGAAAAATTCCCGACAGATGTCCACTTTAAAAAAGAGAGATAGTATCTCGATAAAAGGAGATCGGGAAAATTGAAGTCAAGTTTCGTATGAACTCGGAAAAAGGTCCAGTCCTCGGGATAAACAAATCCCGAGCATCAAAAGAATGAAATGAACGTAAGGCTCGATTGTCCAACTCACCGAACGGAAAAGTTGGCCAAGCAAGTCGTCCAACTTGCCGAACGGGCGCGTTGGACCGCACAAGCCAACCAACTCGCCTGTTCGGCGAGTTGGACCACTCCAACTCACCAAACGGGTAAGTTGGACAACA
Source organism: Moricandia arvensis (assembly GCA_905132765.1). Classification (NCBI taxonomy): domain Eukaryota; kingdom Viridiplantae; phylum Streptophyta; class Magnoliopsida; order Brassicales; family Brassicaceae; genus Moricandia; species Moricandia arvensis. Next base: position 424,615 of record CAJHQP010000014.1, on the reverse strand, counting down.
AGAGTTGACCAACTCACCTGTTCGGCGAGTTGGATCGAACAGGACGACCAATCTAACTCGCTGAACAGGCGAGTTGGGTCAAACAGATCGGTCAATCCGTTTTCATCCCATCCTCGTAACTCACTCCTTCGAAATCGGATCGAACTCATCTTTGTTTCGTCTCGATCAAGAATTACGTAGGATTTTTACCGTAAGAACTCGCTTCCTCGTCTAAAGTTTGAATCGATCGTGTAAAACAGCAATGGTTGACTAAACACCTAAAGTTGCCTACAATATACGAGAGATTCTAACCCTCTCCGGTATCGACGTCATTTCAGAAATGCTCTTTAGATAAAATCGTAAAAATGCTTAAGTCGAAAAACGGCCTGAGAAGGTCTAAAACTCGGCTAAACGCCCACTCGCGGTTTTACCCAAAATCGAGCCTACTCTCTATGACGGTTTTTCTTTTATTTTGCAGGAAGAGGTAAATGTTAAGTTTCCAAAGATAATCACGAAGATCGAAAAAAGGAAGATTTCCTCGAAGCGATAAACTCGACTGAGAGCAGAAGGCGAAAGAGAAAACCGCCTCTTGGAGGAGTATATAAGAGCTTCGAGGCTGAAGATGCAGAGGACACACAAAAAATCTTACTCAGAAAAAGCATAGCACTTAGGGAAATTAGGCATATTTCTGTTTTACTGTTATCGAGCTGCGACTCAACTAGGTTATTCAAGTCTTACAAGGTTAGAACTAGGAACTCACCGACGGCTCTTTCCGCCAAGGATTTGCCTGTTGTAACGCTCAAACCAAAGATTCCTAATAAGACATTCTTTGTTCTATTTCTTTTTATTAATTCATTGTTATATCGTTTGTTCTCACTAATTGGTCGCTTGACGTTTTTGGCTTAGCAGAAATCCGGGACCTCTGGGAAAGCTAGGTTTACCTTGCCTTTCTAAATCAATGGAAATCGACAATGCAAATTTCGGTTCCCACAGTAAGAACCCGTTCAGTGGTTTTCCTAATGACATCCGAACGATCACATAGAGCTTCTAGAAGAGATGGTGTCTAACGACTTCAACCGTTGCTAGCTTTTTCCTTTTTTCCCTTGTAGGGGAAGCCAGGAGGTGGCTAAACCTGCTACCACCGGGATCCCTAACTTGCTGGAATGTAATCAGAATCGCTTTCATTAATCACTTCTTTCACAAAGAAAGATGCTGGGAAGCGAGGAGAGAAATTTTGACATTCCTTCAAGGTGACCGCGAATCCTTTAAACATGCTTAGGCAAGGTTCAAAGACTACCAGTTCGCATGCCCACACCATGGTTTTTCGGAACCTCGACTGATCAACACCTTTTATAGAGGGCTAAGCCGAGACTATCAAACTATCCTTGATAAAGCCAGCAAGGGGAACATCAGTACTCGAAATCCTCAGGACGCTAAGAGACTGATTGAAAATAAAGCTTTAGGTAAACTCTTTGAGAGGAAGGATACCGAAGGGAAGGAACCATCAACGTCCGCAGAAGAGAAGCACCTTGTCCAAGTTAAAAAGACTCTGGCTTCAGTAGCGGTTCTCCTAGATAAACGCGTTCAATCCGAACAAAATGATGAGAAGGATTACATTTCTGCCGAGAGATAAAGACGAGTTGCATTCACGAATGCGATGGTTTCAAGCGATCAGCGATTTGGGGAAAATATTGGTAGTTTCTCAAGCAACTATGACGTAACTGTGAAAGGACGTGAAAGAAATTCCAAATCAAGAATGAATCAAGTATTCACAAGAAACCGTAGGGTAGCTGCCGACCTCGACAATAAACTGAACTTAATATACTCGGAGATGACTGAGAAATTTGAAACTCTGAGTGAACAAATTAAGAGGATCGACAACCATGTTGCAAATAACGCCTTGTCTATCAGAAAAGAAGAAGTAGTCCGACATGGTATGACAGATACCAACCCTAGGAGTCTTGTTAATGTTTTAGCCCTACGAATTGGAAAATGATTAACTCCCAGCGCAAAAGAAAGCATCACCATGACGAATTCACTAGAATTGTGCAGGATGAGAGAAAAATCAAACCCTGTTCATATTGACATTGACACGCATAATCCTGAAATTCTTCCCGAAATAGGAATTTCAGACCACTCTGACGATCTAGAGGAATTACAAGCAACCTCGAAAGAGACGGAAATCAAGGATCGCGATATTGTCGATCGTCAGCCTGCACCTAGAATCGATTGAAAGCCCAAAAAACCTTCGATCGACAGCCTGCACCGAGAATCGTTCGACACCTAGCCCCCAATCCAAGATTACCCGAACCGGTCAAAACTAGGGTTTACCAGCATAGATCCCTTTTCCATGTTAATAATGCGAAAGCGAAAAAGCAGTTGGATCGAGCAATATGCAACAAGGATTTCGACAAACTAATCCTCGAGATGCAACTTAGTGATGCAATACATGTATCATCTGCAATCAAGAAATATGTGCTGGGGTCAAAGCCGGTCACGACACAATCAATGCTAGAAAATCCCCGAGAAATATTTCTTATCTAAAAACGAAGTTTAAATCTAGGACAAAAGCTTCGTGTAATTTAAAAGAAAGAATTTATACGACAAGTTCTCGGATAATATGGACTGATCCAAACAAACAACTTTCGAGAAAACATACGACTGTTGTGGTCAACAACGGTTATATCGAAATCAATGTTAGAATTGTGTTTTTGTACGAAAGCTTTCTTGACACAATCTCGATAAAAGTTCCCAAGCAAAGGACTCAAGAGAAATGGATGGACGGGATGCGCAAAATCAATACGCTGAGCGCGCGAGTTGGACCAAACCATGAACCAGTCCTTATGCCTTTCGATTGAACCTCGGCAGATCCACCCCTCGTTTTATCTCTATCGGAGTTACCATTGGGACTTTACGATAAAAATCACGAAGACTGGTTTTCCCGAATGAAGTTTATGGTTATCGTATAAACGTCAACGGTTAACTTAACACCATAGATGTCTAAACTATACTAGAAGTGTGAACTTCCTCGTTAAATTGACGTCGTATTATTAAACGTTCTATTGAAGAAATCGTGAAAATGTTTAAGTTGAAATACGGCCCAAAGAGGCCTAGAACGCGGCTAAAGTTCAGCTTGCGATTTCATACGAAATTGAGCCCAACAATGTTATGACGGTGTATCTTTACTCGCAGAAGAAGAAAAATCTCACGAAATCAAAAGATAAATGTCGAGTTTCTAAGATAATGATGAAGATCGAGATAAAAAGGAATATTTCCGCGAAATAATAAACTCGACCTAAGGACAAAAAAGGAAAAGGGAACCGACCCAGAAGACATATATAAGGGGAGCTAAAGCAAAAGGCGCATGGATCTGAAGATTTAGACCTAGAGAAATTCTAGCTTAGAATAACTTAGAACTTAGGTGGCTAGAACAGCAGAGTTATACTCGGACGTTTCTCCATCTTTGTTCGACGATTCTGTTTTCTTTAGACTCTATAACTCATTGCACTTAGAAACCTTAAGCTTTATACTCGACAAGCTCAGTTTCTATTACTGGCACTCGATTACAAGACGAACTTTCTCCTGCAGTTTGATCTCTTGGTCCACTCATTTAATTGAACTACATCCGACCTTATCCACGAAAGGGGTACGTAGGCAACCTTTCTTAAGGTACAGTCCCAAATCCTTCAAACCTTTTTTTGTATTTTTCGTCTATTGCTAAGCGAGTTGCAGCCACATAGGTTTCTCTCGACATAGGTTGTAGAGCTAGCAAACTTAGTCTCGTTTTACTTCTTGTGTTATACGAATTCCTTTGGGATCCCGTTTCCAGACAAGCTTCATGTACGCTTTTGTCTCTGGAGCGCTGGTACGCAAATTTGAAATCAAGATCTATTGTTTTCTAAATTCGTTTTGTAATCTTTTATGTTTTCCAAGTTTACTCGATTATTTGTCGTCAGCTCTCGCAGAGAATCTGGGACCTCAGGGAATGTTAGGGTTTTTTGACTCTCCTTAATCTACGGAAATTCAAGGTATGATATTAGGTTCCCATATTTTGGCGCTAGAAAGAGGGGGGGTCGGATAAATTTAACTCATGGCTACAAAACGATTGATCGAAACAATGCATGGAAACACGAAAGACAATGCCGCAGCTCTCAACAACGCCGGTAAAAAAACTCCAGCAGTGACTGCTCCCATCCCCAACGCTTATGCAAAAGCTGCAGTGCTTGAGAAAATCGAAAACCTAGTCCCGAATTTTCGCCACAGGCGGAGTACTGAACAAGCTTGCAATTTCTCTCACTAAACAGAAATGGCAACAATAAAATATATCAACCCCGTAAAGTTCGTCTCTTTACCGAGTTGGAAAAATCTCAAGGCATAAGGGTTCGACCAAAAGATCTTTTTTGAAAACTTTTCGGGAAAAATAATAATTGCGCTCCCAGAAATTGCGGAGAAACCGTAGATTACTCACGGAGAAAGGAAGCACAGAAAATCGGGCGCACAACCCCCACTGCTGTACTTCTTCTGAACAATTTTCAAAGACACGGAGTTGATCTCTATTAAATCACTCGAAACCAAAAAAGGCTGACAAAAACTAAACTAAGAAAAAGGAGAGATCTAATCTCTCACTGCTAAAACATTTTCTGAAACCTAAGATTTCTTAAAAAGTCAAGTTTTGATTCTACGCAACATATTGACTGAATTCTCGATGATTGTCACTTAAACTTACTTCAGAAAAACTACTCAAAATCCCCTCGGAACAATAATGCGGAAATGAGAAAATCTCCGATTAAGTCAACTCCCGATAATTAAGGTCATCACATCCAAATTTCATAGGCTAAAACATCATTTTTCCGGAAAACGGCTCTCGTACAATCAAACACGAAAACACGCTACATAATGACTTTCGTAAAATTAAACTCAACAACATTTTACGAAACAACTTTCGTAAAACTAAACTCATGACATGTCGCGGAATAACTTTCGTAAAATTAAAGCTCAACAACATTTTCCGAAATAGATTTCGTAAAATCGAACTTCACAATATTTTATGGGACATCGTTCGCAAAGTGAAAACAGTTAGCATTTTATGATACAACTTTCGTAGAAAAAATTGAAAACATTTACGAAACGACTGCACCAGCATACCATCAAAACTCGAGTTAAACCAGTCCAACTCACCGAATGTGCCATCCAACTCGCCCATTCGGCAAGTTGGACTGAACGGTTGAACGGGCCAATTGGACCGAACAAGGCGTTCAACTCGCCCATTCGGCAAGTTGTACCAGTCCAACTCGTCAATTCGGTGAGTTAGACCGAACGAGCCGTCCAACTCACCCGTTCGGCGAGTTGGACTGAAAGAGAAGTCCTTTGGATCAAATTTGCGTTCTTCTTTCAATCCTGATTGAAGTGCTTTTTGTTTCGTCTTAATCGGAGTTTCCGTTGAGATCTTACGATTAAAACAAGTTGGACGCACACCGTCCAAATCGCCCCGATGGCGAGTTGGATTTATTCCCTCCAACTCGCCTCATGGCGAGCTGGGAATCCCTGATAAGCTTCTTCTTTGTTTTTGCTTTTGAATCTCGATCGAAACGCTTTTCGTTTCATCTCAATTTGAGTTTCCATTGAGATTTTACGACAAAAATAAGTAAGACTCACCTAAACTCCTTGGCTTGCTCCTACTTGATCTCTTCGGCGTCCTACTCTCCCTCTTGGGAATCCTACTCACCCACTTAGTCATCCTACTCTCCCTTACGTCCATCTTTGCGTTCCCCTTTGAATGTCGTTCGAAAGATCTCTTGTTTCGTCTCGATTGGAGTTACTGTTGGAACTTGTTTTCTCGTATGAATTCAGTTTGATCTTATAAAGCGGCAACGGTTAACTTAACACCCTAGTCGCCTCAACTATACGATTAATTTGAACCTTCCTAAAAAATTGACGTCTTATCAAAGGTACTCTTTCGAAAAAATCAAAAAAACGCTTAAGTCGTAAAACGGCCCGAAAAGGTCTGAAACACGACTCAAAGCACACTTACGATTTTAGAAGAAATCGAGCCCAATGATATTATGACGGTCTATCTTTTATTTGAAGGAGAAGATAAAAGTCAAGTTTGGAAAATAAATGTCAAGTTTCAAAGGATAAACACCAATATCGAAAAATATGGATCGACAAACCAAAACCGCAAGACAGGTTCGAGCCTAAAAGTGGCCAATAAGAACTAAATTTTTTACCATTCTTAAGGGACGTACATACACGAGAAAAGGAAGGGGACATGAGCAAGCAAAACGGAGAATAAGTTAACCCAAACCTTCGAGAAATCTAAGGTATAGCTGACTTGGAAGTTTTTGAAATCAGACTTGGAGTTTTCGTAGGAAGGTACTAAGAAATAAAAATGCTTCAGATCGCCATAAAAATTTAATGAACTTAGGATCTAGGAGAATAGTCTAGCGAGCTAGGTTTTAGGAATTTTCCTGTCTAGATCTATTGTTCTGTGACTTTTCAGGCCTATCTTGCAAGCCAATCTAAACTTGGAAAACCGATAAACGATCATCACGCATACTCAGCTCACTTCCTAAAGAAAGACAGAACTAGAAACGTGAACATCATCTTAAAACCGACTCGTTCCTAGCAATTTTCATAAAACCAACATATTCCTAGTCGTCAACCCGAAACTCACCAAGTCACAATCCTAGTGTCGTCTTTAAACCGACTTGGATTGTCAATCATCCCAATCTTAGAAAGAAAAAACGTACACAACCCTTCAAAATATTGGTTTAGATGTCTTCTTTCTTAAAAAAGGGAGGGAGTAGGTTTGTATACTATACTCGTATATTCCGATACTCGACATCAAGAAAACTCTTTCGAAAAAAGCAAACTCTCGCAGCAGTAGTCAGAAAATCATTTAGGCAATGCGATGCATCATAAAACCAATCATCTATTACTTTCGTATAACTATAACATTTGATCCAAAAGAGCCTACGCAAAAAATACCGGTGTCATGAAAAACGACTTTGCAATGCGGAAAAGAGAATGAGGAAAACACATTCCTCGTTCAAAAATATCACAAGCAATTTGCGAGAGACATTCTCAATTTACTTCTATGCTATTCACTCCTAGTAAAACTAACGCGAAACATCCTTCGTATAGCCACGCCAAGTTATGCGAAGAAAATTTCGAAAACGAACATAGCAAGTTTTACGGAGAAGTGTTTTGGACGATTTACGTATAGCTAAAAGCAACGTCATATGACTCGTCTCTCAACGAAAAAAACTAAAATTTGTCTCTTAGCATTATGATCTTACAGATCTTATTCTGTAGCCATGCGGCTTGCTGGCTTATGCCTCCCATCTCCCTCGGTTCCGTTCGAGCAGGCAGTCATCTCGCACGGGTTCTTTATAGAGCCTCTTAGGTTTTGTCTTCATAAAACAAAAACAAAAGAGTTTTTGTAAGACTATATAAAACATTATACGAAACATTCATCATATAACTGATACCTAAACTGGAAAACCGCTTCTAACACCATTGGCCATCTTAGCACAGAAAACTCCGACTTGGCCCATCAATCTCGACAAACGCTCTTTGGCGCTCGGCCAATTACGCCTTCGCTTAAAAGTCCAAACATGAATTCGACATCCTCTTTGGGAAAGTTTTAATCTAACATGACCTTAATGTTATCACGAACATGCCATGGTCTAATCTGTGACCAGCAATGTCCTCGTCTATGCGGCTGAACACATCCTTCAGACCGAGCCAAAATGTTTGAGCGACCACTGCTCCATCCAATCACATAAAGGCAAAACGACAATCCACGATTATTCTATAAACGCCAAGTGCAAATAATTATCGTATAACCTAGATGGTTAACGGTAAACTTAAACTTGTCGACAACCAACCAGGTTCAATATGTTCTGTGGTTTACTCTAATCCCACAACGTTTTACAAGTAAAAAGCGGCAAATAAAGAAAAACTCGTAACAAAGCTCTTAGAGCTATACGAAACATCTTTAACTATACACGAATTAAATCTCGTGGGGGGGGGGTGCGACTCCTCACAGAGCACAACATAGGAGGTCTCACATTCTCAGGGTCAAATTTACGCGATCCATTGGTCCTAATTCCTCGCTAACAAATCAAACAATTTAACGTCCAAACAGGAACAATAGTTTTGGCTGCGAACATCTGCAAACAAAACAAAACGTTTCTCTGCCATAAGGTTAAAACAAAACCCTTGTGATGCCACACATCTTCAATCCCGCGAAAATTTCAAGCACAAAATGCGGCATACGAAAGAAATACTCAACCTTTGACACATCAAGACGTCGCTGGCGCTTGAAGAAATGTTTTTCGTCAAAACTTTCTGAAACGGATGCTCACCTTAAAAACAGTCAATCCGCGACTATAAAACACACACAACTTCTTAAACACATATCCTTCGCAAAGATTCAAAAACGGTAATATCCACCAGTAAGTTTGTTGTTGATCACAACAAACTCTTAAACGTCCTAAACAGACTAAGCCATCTCATAGAGATAGCTCTCGAACACCCGACACAAGGGTAATAGCGCTATAAAAGAAATCCGAAATTTTGGTCAGCACTTTCGGGAGATTAAAAAATTATCCCAGAAGAGATGCTCGATTCCTACCATACAAGTAACATAAGCCGCAGACTTTAAATCGGGAAAGAATCAGGTCAAAAGCGATACAGGAAACGTAAGCCGAAGTAGTCATTGCACCCCCTAAAACCGTGATTAGACCTAGGTCTTAACCTAAACCCAACACACTGGTCTCTAACGTCTCAAGGCATGATATCAAAAAGATACGAGATCCTGAAAGCATGTCTCTTCGTCCATATCTAAGCGCTCTCAAACTTTGGAAAACTTCTCAAACATGTCGAACGTGCAACGGATAGGACGATCCACAAAAGAGTTGGGAGCGAGATGAAAACTCGTATGCTTCCCTCTATACTAAACAAAAATCCAAATCTACTCAAACTCCTTTTCAAGTGACAAGCCTAGTTTATTCATTAAAAAAGTCGCAAAGCGGCCGGGATCCAAAGCCACATACTGTCAGTCCCGAAAACATAAATACGGCCACACTCGGCCAAAATAAATAACCTACGAGGCTAGTCTCGAGCCCGACAAAGGTCCAATATACAATGCCATGGGCATAAACATTCCCGATAATCTCTACACGATAGACAACTAAACAATAAAGGTATCACTGGAAAACAGGAAGTAAGAACCTTAAATCCGAGACGAACTACGAAAGGTTTGATCCATTCTAAAAGGATACGTAGGCAGCCTTCACAAGGCGCAGCCCCAATCCTACTGCATTCCGCTCTTAGAGGAATGAGTAGACCACTTTCAATGAACCTTTTAAACCATTGCTTCCGCCTAACTTACCAAACCTGCCAAACCGCTCATTAGAACCTCACGATTCTAACAAGCTGGGGCTAACAGTTGGGGTCAAAATCGGTCACGACATGATCAATGCTAGAAAACTCCGGAGAATTATTTCTTATCTAAAAAGAAGTATAATCCATGACAAAAGCATCGTGTAATTTAAAAGAAAGAAGTTATACAACAAGTTCTCGGATAGGATGGTCCGATCCAAACAAACAACTTTCGGGAAAACAAACGACTGTTGTAGTCAACAACGGTTATCTCGAAATCAATGTTAGAATTGCGTGTCTGTATGAAAGCTTTCTTGACACAATTCCGAAAGAAGTCTCCGAGCAAAAGACTCAAGAGAAATGGATGCACCGGATGCGTGACATCCAACTCGCCGAGCGTGCGAGTTGGACCAAACAAGCCATCCAACTCGCCCCCGAGGCGAGTTGGACCAAACAAGCCATCCAACTCGCCCCTGACGCGAGTTGGACCAAACTTAGACCGGACCTTATGCCTTCCGATTGAACCTCGGCGGATCCACCCCTCATTTTGTCTCAATCAGAGGTATCATTGAGACTTTACGATAAAAATTGTGAAGAAGACTCGTTTTCCCGAATGAAGTTCATGATTATCGTATAAATGGAAACAATTAACTTAACACCACATTTGTCTAAACTATACGAGAAGTGTGAAATTCCTCGTTAAAACGATGTCATATCATTAAACGTTCTTTTGAAGAAAGAAAACATTTACGTCAAAATACGGTCCAAAGAGGCCTAAAACGCGGCTAAAGAACCACTTGCGATTTCATACGAAATTGAGCCCCGAAATGTTATGACGGTGTATCTTTACTCACATAATAAGATAAATCTCACGAAATCGGAAGCTAAATGTCAAGTTTCCAAGATAATGATGAAGATCGAGATAAAAGGAATATTTCCGCGAAACGATAAACTCGACCTAAGGGAAAAAGGAAAGGGGAACCAACCCAGAAGACATATATAAGGGGATCCAAAGATTTAGACCTAGAGAAATTCTAGCTTAGAAGAACTTAGAACTTAGGTGACTAGAACAGCCGAGTTATTGAGTTTCTCCATCTTTGTTCGACGATTCTGATTTCATTAGAATCTACAACTCATTTCACTTAGAAATTTATTCTCGAGAAGCTTGGTTTCTATGACTGGCACTCGATTAGCAGACGAACTTGCTCCAGCAGTTCGATATCTTGGTCCACTATTTTAATTGAACTACATCTGAATTGTTCCTCGAAAGGGGTACGTAGGAAGCATTTCTTAAGATCCAGTCCCAAATCCTTCAAAACTTTTTTCGTCTATTGCTAAGCGAGTTGCAGCCACATAGGTTTCTATCGACATAGGTGGTACAGCTAGCAAACTTAGTATCGTTTTACTGCTTGTGTTATACGGATTCCTTTGCGATCCCGTTTCCAGACAAGTTTCATGTACGCTTTTGTCTCTGGAGCGCTCGTACGCAAATTTGAAATAAAGATCTATTGTTTTTTTTTAAATTCGTTTTGTTATCTTTTCATGTTTTCGAAGATTACTCGATTATTTGTCGTTGGCTCTCGCAGAGAATCCGGGACCTCGGGGATAGTTAGGGTTTCTTGACTTTCCATAATATGTGAGAGAGGCAGTGTCACAAGGATTCATTGAAAAAGAACATAGCATAATGATGGTCTCCGATGAAGTGAGTGCGATTATTCAACGAGATACTCCAGCTAAACTTCCTGATCCCGGTAGCTTTGTCTTAGATTGCACCATCCATAATGAGAGATTCCAAAGATCACTTTGTGATTTAGGCACTAGTGTAAACTTGATGCCTTACTTGATTCCAATTATCCGGGCTAACTCAATTCCAGTCTATAGGGATCACTCTCGTTTTAGGTGATAGATCCACTAGGATTCCAGAAGGTGTACTTGAAGATGTGCCCATCCGCATTAACGACTGTCTTATACCTACAGACTTCGTAATGCTGCGATATGAGCAAGAACTGAAAAATCCCCTAATTTTGGGAAAACCATGTATGGCTACGACCAAAGCGATCATTGACGTCAGAGAAGGACGAATATGTCTTAAACTCGGTGATCTACCAAAGGATTTTGACATGGAAAAGATAATCAAGAAATCCTTGATCGACGGTCAAGCCTACCATATAGATCACCTTTCTGAAGTGGCTGAAGAGTCATTTTTCGAGATGTGTTCTAATGACCCTTTAGATAGAGCAATCACATCTCCAGAAAGCGAAATCTTTGCGTTGGATGATCAAGTTGAAGAATATGCAAGATTTATGGATGTCGCCAAAGAAGTAATACACGTTGACGTTGAAGAAATCGATATATTGACCACCGTTGATCGGCAGACTAAACCTACCATCGATCGACAGCCTTCAACAACCGGAGACTGGAGTAAGGAGAAAGCACTCAAGGTTGAGCTTAAGCCTCTCTCAACTGGACTTAAATATGCTTTTCTTTATGAAACCTCTTATCCCGATATCATCAGTGCAAACTTGAATAGCGGAGAGCAAGCATTTCTGCTCAACAAGTTGCGAAAACATCGAAAGACAATCGAATATTCTTTCAGGGATTTCCCCAAATTTATGCATGCATAGGATAGACCTGGAAGATGAATCAAAATCATCCATTGAACATAAGAGAAGGTTAAATCCCAATCTGAAAGAAGTAGTCAAAAAGGAGGAATCACTTTGGTGAAGGATGAAAAAGATGAATTGATCCCGATGAGAACTGTGACCGGACACAGAATGTGTATCGATTACAGAAAGCTTAATGTTGCCACACAAAAGGATCAATTTCCGCTCCCCTTTATCGATCAGATGTTAGAGAGACTCGCATGCCTCCAATATTATTGTTTTCTCGATGGGTATTCAAGATTTTTCCAAATTCCTATACATCCGACGATCAAGAAAAGACCACCTTCACATGTCCTTATGGAACATTCACATACCGCAGAATGCCCTTCGGACTATGTAACTCTCCTGCAACATTCCATAGGTGCATGATGTCTATATTTACTGACATGATCGAAGACTTTATGGAAGTTTTCATGGACGACTTCTCAGTTTCCGTCCCAGATTTCAATACATGCCTAGGTAACCTGTGTAAGGTGTTGGCAAGATGCGAAGAAAAGAATCTAGACCTAAATTGGGAAAAGTTCCATTTCATGGTCAATAGTGGAATCGTTTTGGGACACAAAATCTCAGCAGCCGGTTTGAGGTGGACAAAGCTAAAATTTAGGTAATGACAGGCTTACCAGCACCGCCAAGGTGAAGGATGTCAGAAGCTTTTTAGGACCCGCTGGATTTTACACTGCTCCTATGTAAAGACGTGAAATTAGACTTCACACGGGAGTGTCTGACAGCTTTCAAAGAAATCAAATCAGCCCTCGTATCTGCTCCGATTGTGAAGGCACCAGATTGAAGTTAACCTTTCGAAATTATGTGTGCCGCCAGCAATTTTGTTGTGACCGCTGTACTCAGACAAAAAGGACATGAAGCTGCCTGCTATATACTATGTTAGTAGGACTCTCGATAATACACAACGCAATTACGCGACAACAGAAAAAAAACTACTGGCAGTGGTGTTCGCCTTCGAAAATTTTCGCTCTTATCTAGTCGGTTTGAAAGTAATTGTCCATACTAACCACGCTTCCCTGAAATACTTAATGAACAAAAATGATGCAAATCCTAGGCTTATTAGATGGATTCTCGTCTTACATGAATTTGACATAGAGAACAGTCGATAACGGAGTCGCATATCACCTTTCTCGAATAAGAGTCGAAGACGACGTCCCTAGCTATAGAAAATGTCTACCACGCAGAATCGATTTTTGTTGGCCATGTGCGTTCGATGGATGAGGAACGTTGATCGACCTGTGCGAAGCACCATCGATCGATGGTCGTTTTGAAAAGCACGACGAGATGACCATTCTGCACGCCGCAATTGTCGAATGAGATCCTTTGACACCAAACAGTGATTTTCCAGGAGGTAGAAGTTTAAGTCGGGGTGTGTGCTATGAAAACCTCTGATAGACCTTGGTACGCTGATATAGTGAACTATCTTGCAGCTGACATAGAACCAGAATTCTATAAAGAATACCACAAAAAGAAATTTCTGAGAGAAATCCGGAGATATCACTGGGACGAACCTTACATTTACAAACATTGTTCTGAAGGCATATACAGACGATGCTTTGCTTAAAGCGAAGCCGCAAATATTTTGTATCAGTGTCACGGATCCGAATATGCTGGTCATTACGCCAGTTTTAAGACAGTGTCAAAAATTCTACAAGCAGCTTTTTTGTGGCCAACCATGTTTAGTGATGCTCAAGCATATATAGAAAAGTGAGACCCCTGTCAAAGGAGAGGAAAAATCAGCAAGAGACACGAAATGGAGCAGAACTTTATACTTGAAGTTGAAGTATTTGATTATTGGGCATCGACTTTATGGGCCCTTTCCCCTCTTCGCACGGAAACAAATATATATTAGTATCTGTAGACTACGTATCCAAATGGGTTGAAGCAATAGCCACTCTGAAAATGACGCTGCAGTAGTCGTCAAACTTTTCAAAAGTATAATCATTCCCCGATTCGGAGTTCCACGAATTGTAATAAGCGACAGAGCTATCCACTTTATTAAAAGAATGTTCGAAAAATTACTCAAGAGACATGGAGTTCACCAATGAGTAGTGACACCTTATCATCCTCAGACTAGCGGACAAGTAGAAGTATCCAACCGTCAAATCAACGAAATCTTAAAAAGACGGTAGGATCAACCCGCAAGGGCTGGTCTTTGAAGTTAGATGACGCACTCTGGGCTTACCGAACTGCGTTTAAAACACCATTGGGAACCACCCCGTTCCACTTACTCTATGTAAAAACATGTCATCTCCCAGTTGCAAAACCCGCTGCAAAGAGGAGATTTATCTAATTAAATGAACTGGACGAGATCAGGTATCACACCTAAAAGAACTCTAAATTGTACAAGGAGAGAACTAAAGCCTATCACGACAAGAAAATCATTTATAGGCATTTCGCACCTAATGACCAAGTACACTTGTACAACTCTCGGTTAACTCTGTTTCCCGGGAAATTACGTTCTCGTTGGTAAGGACCCTTCACCATGAAAGATTTTACACCTCATGGAGTGATTGTCCTAATTAATTTGAAAGGTGAAGATTTCACAGTGAATGGGCACAGAGTAAAGCATTATTGGGCTAGAGCTGAAATTCCGCATCCTCATACCACGGGTCTAGAGATGCCAAATCCCGATTGACGAGCCCAGTCTCATGTCAAGCTTACAACCTTAAACAAGCGTTTAGTGGGAGGCAACCCACTTGTGAATATCTAATTTTATAATCTCTTATATGAATTTAACATTTTAAGATGAAAAATAACAATAATAACAATAATAATTAATTTTGTAGGAAATTTAGTTAAAATATTTTATAATATAAAATATAATTTATATTAATAACTACTATTAAAAAATAGTAGTTATGTGCAAAATGAGATATGGGCAGCGACCATCGATCGACGTCACGAAATTGCCATCGATCGAGGGTACATCATCGAGTGTATAAGCTCGCTCGGCACACCCCATTTTCATAAACACTTTCCAAAAATGCCAAAACCAACCGAATTTCAAGAGACGATTTCTCTCTAAATCCTTGGTCGATTCTGCTCGTTTTTGACCCTAAACCACTCGATTTCCTCCCCTTTGTCTGTTTAGTTTGCAAAATCAACTGATCTTCAAGGTATGGTCTCTAAATCTCTTATTTTAGGGAGTTTCTAGCGTTTGAGAGCAAAAATGAATTTTTTTGGGTATAGGTTGGAATTTAGAACGTTTTAGGGTGATGGATTACTAGAATAGGAGTTATCAACCGATTGTGATGGTTTTTCGCACGATCCTTGGTTCAACTTGAGAGATGAAAATATCTTGACAATCGCGAACGACCATCGATCGACGCCCGCTAGGGTCTCTCGATCGACGATTGTATCAACTTGACGCAATGGCTGATTCTCGTTTGTTTTGCGATTGCAGATGAGCAAGAGGAGAACCAAGGCGCGTTTCGATGTTGGTGGCACTAGTTCTGCACCATCGGGACCTTTGTGCCATGCAACTTGACCTACAGAGGAAAGGGATTTGATCGACACGTAAGAGCATTACCCCGAACCCAAGGCAGCTGTAGGCTCGAGGGCATGCACCCACAGGGCCTTGTCCCAGGACTGGGACGACTATGATAGAATCTACTATAATGCTTGACAAGGCGTTTCTGTCGAGCTCACCAGGTTCGTCGACAGAGCCGTCCTGACAAAGCTTGGGCTCCGGCTTGACGTCTGCGACATGATGAGGGAGCACGGTATGGGGACCATGGCTACTATGCCATTTCCATTATACCTGACCTTGTCCGGCAGTTCATGGCCACAGCTTGGGTTATCTATCAGAAATCGAGGGGAAAGCGGGCAACGAGGCCTATTTGACCTTCATGATCAGGGGCATTAGGTATAACATCACCATCGCTGACCTCTGCCGCATCTACGGGTTTCACAACCTCGAGTACCTAGGCTGCACCGTCCCTCCCTTCCCTGGGCAGGCCCCCTTTTGGGGGCTCATTGGCACAAACAATTTTGACTCCAGCGCAGCCACACAGACAGATGTTTGACACCCATCCCTTCACTAATTTCTGAAGATCCTTGCCAACACCTTGTTGTGCAAGATGGAGCCTAACAAGCTGAGGGTTCAGGAGCTTACACTGTTGTACGAGTCAACCAGGGGCCTAGTTGAGCTTGATGACGAGACCATTTCACCGCCCGTGAGCGACCAGATGGTGATCACGGGAGACATTTTTTCTGAGCACTTAGTATCCCTGAAGGGGAAACCCTTCAAGGGATCCAGCAGGAAGAAGGAGGCCGTAGGGAGCCTCTTGACACCCATCTTTCTACGCCTTCAGGGAGGCTCCATGGAGTTTGAGTTTGAGTATCTAGATGAGGCTCACCTGACGAGGGCAGGGTGGCTGAAGGAAGGAAACTTATGGTCCTTTGTTGATGAGGTGGGACCCCATATGATAGAGCTCCCGGTGCCCAGTGTGACGGATTTTGCTACACCCCTGCACGCCTCGAGTTTAGGTCGGACGAGCGCCTCGTGCGCAATGCACCCGTCCATATACGACGCAGAAGAGGACTCAGAGCAGCACACGTGCCTTCTGAGGACCAAGCAGCATAACCTCGACCACCTCCGCCACCATTCCTGAAGATTCCAGATATTCCCACTCACGATCACGGAGACTTACAGAGATTCGTCGTGGGAGAACTTCAAGCTATATGGGGTAGGTTGGAGGATGTGACTTGGTGCCAGTGTTTCAGCCATCCGTGTACCATGGCGAGGTCTCCACCAACTTCTCCAGCACCAGCAAGCCAGATGGACATGGATACCACCGACGAGGAGTAGTCTACATTTTTGCTCTCCTCCCTTCTATTTTCATTTCAGATTCGCGCATGACCTATTTTATTATGTTGTTTATTTTGTTGGATTTTTATTGGACTCATGTTTATTATCATTGCTTGTTGCCTTAACTTGATTTTTTGAGTGTCTAACAGAGCTAACACAAAGAGAGATAATCAAAATGAGGGGAACTTAGACATTTTTTTACGATTACATGCTGACGAGTTCATGCTGTCTTTCGACCATCGATTGATGGTCTTTTGGTCGTCGATCGATGGAGACTTTGACAAGAGGTATGAGTTCTTGAATTCTAACAACTCATTATTTAAATTCCAATTTATTTCATCCCGCCAATCTCAGGCTATTTTCACACTAACACAGTGTTATTCAAGTCTAGGGGAGGTACTTACTAATACCACATGTTATTTTTGATGTTTTATACCTGACTAATGATTATCTAATTGTTTATAAATGTTTTATTGAGTGAAAATTAGAAGTTAGTGATAGACTATAACTTTTTTCTGAAACAGTTTGTTGCACCATTTTCTAGCACCATTTCGAGATTGAATGGAAAAGCTAAGTAGATTGATTATCCTATAACACCCGCACTTGCTAAGAAACTTAGAAGGAACCAAAGCTAACTTCCAACCTAAGTAACTATATTTTCTTGTTCTTGGGCTTGGTATACATAGGATCGGAATCCTTCTGCAGATCTGAAAGGTAAAAGTAATTTACTTTCTGATCCTCCTCTCACCTTTTTCAGCATCTAAAAAAAGATTGAGATGATTTCCTGAGATGCACAGGGGTAGGTACATTACCGATGACCCCACTATTCTAATTCAAAGGAATGATCACGCATTGTTGGAAGCGAGGGGTAGGTACATTACTGATGACCCCACTATCTGCCTACAACTTTGTCATAAATCAAAGATGAGATGGCAAGATGGATTGTATCAGCATCATTGTCCATTGAAATTGAGATATAAAAAGATTCAAAGAAGAAAGAAGAGAGACGAAAAGGATTAGAAAGGTTACATGCGGTTCAGACACTTGCTTGAGTAGGAGTCCATGTGTCCTCTGATCGATATCCCCATAATAAAGCCTGCACCCTATATTATGCATTTAAATGATGATAGTAAAGGGTATGTCTGATAGCTTCTGGTAGATTATGGTAGGGAAGATCGATTAGCTAAGAAAAGTACATGGAAATACTTAGATGTGGTTGCAACAGAAATTTAGGTGAAACAATGTTCCAAGGAGCTGGTAAGTCTTTGTGTTTTCAAACCTTTCTCTGGTTAATTCTATATTTTGCTTGAGGGCAAGAAAAGGATAAGTCTGGGGGAGTTGACATGTCATGGTTTTTACCTGATTTTACCCATGATATGGATACAGTTTTAAAGTCTTTATTTTGCAATTCGTATGGTTTTAGAGTCTTTACAGGTCCAGGTACTCATTGAAAGCAATTACAGGTGCCATATACTATATATCTGATAAAAATGGGTATCTCATGAGCATGTAGTACCAAAGAAAGTTGGTATCACTTTCATTAGAAATGTTAAAGATGAGTTGATCGCCGTTAGAACCATTACATGACATAGGATGTGCATTGACTATAGGAAATTAAGCTACGCATCTAGAAAGGATCATTTTTATTGATCAAATCTTGAGAGACTTGCAAATCATCCTTTCTTTTGCTTTCTTGACGGGTATTCAAGGTTTTTCCAAATACCCATACATCCTAACGATCAGGAAAATACGAAATTTACATGCCTTATGGTACCGTCGCAATCGAAGGATGCCATTCAAATTGTGTAATGCTCCGGCTACTTTCCAAAGATGCATGAAGTCGATGTTATCTGATTTTATAGAAGATATTGTGGAGGTCGTTATGGATGACTTCTCTGTCCATGGATCTTTGTTTTATGTGTTTTTTTTTTCCAATTTGCGTAGGGTCTTACAGTGCTGCGAAGACAACAACAGTGACATTTCATGGTAAATGAAGACATTGTGTTGGGACAAAAGATCTCTGAGAAGGGTATTGTGGTGGATCAGGCCAAGATTGATGTGATGAACAGGTTAGCTCCACCAAGATCAGTGAAAGAGATTATAATTTTTTTGGGACATGCTGGTGTCTACAGAAAATTCATTCAAGACTTCCCAAAGATAGTTCGGCCTTTAACCAAGTTGCTATGCAAAGAATTTGTTTTTAACTTTGAGAAGAATGTCTTGAAGCTTTCAAGAAGCTGAAGGTTACCTGATTAGTGCTCCCATTGTCCAACCACCAGATTGGGATCTCCCTTTGAGATCTTATGTGAAGCTAGTGACTCTGCAGTGGGAGTACTTTTGGGTCAGAATAAAGGCAAGAAGACTCATATCATAGTAGGACTCTAGATGATGCTCAAATGAAGTATGCAACAATAGATAAAGAGCTCATAGCAACTGATTGCTTTTGAAAAGTTTAGGAGTTATTTGGTTGGATCTATAGAAATTTTCTACACTGATCATGTTGTGTTGAGATAGCTCTTGGCCAAGTAAGATTCTAAACCAAGGCTGTTGAGATGTATTCTTTTGTTACAAGAGTTTTATCTTGATATCAAGGATAAGTCAGGTGTTGAGAATGGAGTAGCACATCATTTGTCCCGCTTAAATGTTGAATGTGGGATCCCTATTGATGAGGAGTTTCCCGAAGAGCAGATTATGTCCATTAGAGGGGTAATGATTCTTTTTGAGACCGGCAAAAAACTTGAAGAGGTTAAGGCCACAGATGAGAAAGGATCTTGGTATGCTGATTTGGCCAACTACTTGGCTTGTGGAAGACAGCCATTAGATCTTGTTGAGAATGCAAGCAAGAAGTTCTTTAGGGATGTGAAAATAAATATTATTAGGATGAGCCTTACCTTTAATACTTTTTCAAATTAGCTATATTGAAGACTAGTAGCTGAGGAAGAGATTAATGGGATATTTACTCATTTTCATGGATCATATTTTTGAGGTTATTTTGCTACCTTAAAAACAATGGAAAATGTTTTACAAGCGGGTTTTTGGTAGCCACATATGTTACAAGACACCCAAGACTTTGTTTCAAGATGTGATGTTTGCCAAAGGAAGGGAAACATAACCAAGAGAAATGAGATGCATCAAAACCGGATACTTTAACTAGAGTTTTTGATGTGTGTCGTATTAACTTCGTGAGGCCATTTCCATCTTCTTTTGGCAACACATATGTCCTTGTGGCAGTAGACTATGTTTCCAAGTGGGTAGAAGTAATTTCTAGCCGTAAAAATGATGCCAAAGTGGTTCTGAAAATGTTTAAAAACATCATATTCCAAAGATTTAGAGTTTGAAGATTGATCTACCAAGCTTGGTGATGCACTTTGGGCTTATAGAACTGCATACAAGACACCATTGGGAACAAATCCTTTCAACCTTGTCTATGGAAAGCTTGTCATTTACCATTTGACCTAGAGTACAAGTCATTGTGGGCTTTTAAGTTTTTGAATTTTGGTATCAAAAGGGCCAAAGAGAAGAAGCTTCTCCAACTCAATAAGCTTGATGAAATCTGGCTTAATGCCTTTGAGAATCAAGGATCTAAAGGAGAAGACCAAGGCCTTTCATCACAAGAAGAACTTGAAGAAAGAGTTCAGTGTTGGGGACCAAGTTTTGCTCTACAACTATTGGTTAAAGTTGTTTCACATGAAACTTAAGTCAAGATGATCTAATCCTTTCAAGATTTAAGAAGTGAGCCCATATGGATAAATTATGCTTTGAAACAAAGATGCTGGTGACTTTACAGTGAATGGACATAGGTTGAAGCTCTAATTGGCAGTCACAAAAGAGGAGGAAGGAATATGGGTTCAACACTCTAATCCAGCACCTGCTTAAATCAAAAGAAAGGAAGATCAAAACAAGCTCATTTGGGAGGCATTCCCATGTTATCGTTGTATATATCTTTGATTTTTCAATTTTTAGGTTATTTGATAAGAGTGTAAGACGTTTTTCAGGTTGAATCTAGAACAAGGTTAAGAAGAGCAAAACGATCAAGCAGGTTTGCATGTTCCAAGTACCACAGCGGCAGATTGTTGCGGGTTACGGTGGCCGTTGTAAACCATCAAGGCAAGCCAAAAACCTAAGTTTTGGCTAACCGTGAATCGGTTGATGGTTGCGGGTCCAAGAAACTGCTAAGAATCAAGCAAATCTTAATGCACTTTCTGGATGCGGTTAACGATAGTCAAAAATTCAACGGCACTATGAAGAGAAGCTGAGTTTCAAATGATTCAAAAGTTTAAGTGTTGAAGCGGATTCAATGTTGTGGGGTGAATTAACCCTTGTGAAACAAGCCCATATGGTTGCGGTTTAGGGTTATGGGTACTTATACTCGCACGGAAGAGAATATGCGTCTCAAAGCTCCAATATTACTAAGTGTTGAAATGATTATAAACAGTGCCTCCACCTTCCCGTTGTAAAAGGAGCGGCTCATATTAGGGTTTACATAAGCGGCTGGAGTGTCCTATTGTGATCAACCCAAAAAGTCAAGCAGCCTATATTGATACAAGTGTTGAAGTGTGGAGATGAGTGTGCGTTGATGTAACCGTTGTAAATGGAACAACTTTTGCTGCAGGTCAATGTACCCTCTTACCTCAACCGCACCGACACTTCAACGACAATTTCCCAATACAGATGTAAGGGACCAAGTCATCACAATAGTGTAAGTGTTGAAGCGGACTACATTTGTGGGTTGTCTTTCCCGTTGTGAAACGCTTGAATCTTACTGTGGGTTAACATTGAGGTTACTATCAGCCTCTCTAACACTTTGAACGATCCAGGAAATTTTTCTCAAACCCAAACTGTCACATCCCAGGCCCAGGCCCGCTCATTAATGAAGAGGCATATCTGAAGTTATGATCCATGTAGAGAAAACCCTAGGGTTTTCCCCTTTCTCTTCTCTAAAAAGTGGCCCTTCGGTATATCTCTATAGAGAGAAAACACAGTGAGCCTTGCCCGACTGAAGAGAGAGTGGCCGTCGATGGAGGAAAAGCCACAAGAGTCACCATTAGTCACGCACCTCTAGAGAGTAGCCTCACCGGAGAGGAGATCTCGCCATGTTTCATTCCCTTCTCGTTATTTCCTTGAGTCTTCTTCTCTTTTTCTTCTAGATCCAGCCACTAGTGAGGGTAAGGAAACCTTAAACTCTATCTTTTAGTTCTTTCTTGTCTCTTTCTTCTTCTGGATCTCTGTTCTAGGGTTTGAGTGGAAACCAACCCTTATACTTGTAGATCTGGTTCGCGAGGAGCCGTAGAACGCAGATCTACTGTGTTTCATCTCTCGATCCGCAGATCTAGGCAAAGGTGAGGGGTTGTTGCAATCTCTATTTCCTTCAATCATTATCTCCTTCAATCACTATCTCATCATGGTAGAAGTGTCTAGGTTAATCATTCATCCCTTTATGTATCTACGATAATACACGTAGTTATTTTACCTAGATCTATATATACACTTATACATATGATATGTATATCTTAATGCTTGATGTGAGAAAGACATAGATCTACTGCTAGGTTGTTAAAACATGTTTGAATGATGTTTAGGAATTGTATGTAATGATTGTATTGATTGGGGTTGTGGCATATGCAGGTGGTGTATATGAATTAGAGAAAGGCTTACGGCCTATTTGTGTCGGTACAACATGGTGAAGGTACATATATCTTGGGAACTGAATCATTTCTTGACTGGATCATGTGGTGACCGCATGAGTTGGCATGATTCATCGCTGAAGTGGGCATGAGGCGTGCCTGTGTGTGAAGTAAGAACCTAGTAGCACTGTTCATGTGGAGACAGCGTGATGTGGCGTGAACGTGTGAATGTGGTGGCGCAGATCACGTGGAGATAGCATGATGTGGCCTGATCGCGTGAAGGCGTGGAACTCACAGAGACATCGTGATGTGGTGAGTTATCACCAACAACATGATAGGCATGGAGACAGCGTGATGTGTCGTGGTTGGCACAGTTAGGGTTTATCCTCGTTTCTTGTTGTTTCCTATTGAATTACTGGGTGTTTAGGTTAGGTATTTATGCTATGTTGTGTGATGATTGTGGGTGATTGATTTTGGGGATCCTAAAGCTTCCTTCACTGAGTATTTGTCGAAATGCTCACCCCTTCTTTTTTTCATGTGAGTTCGATGAAGTGCAGGAGTAGTCGCCTCGGTGTTGTGCTGGATTGGTTTTCATTTTTTATTTTAATTTAAGACTTGATGCTTTGGTTTTAAGAGTTTTCTAGTACAGTTTGTAAGAATTTTGAATTCAATCCTTGGAAATAAGATTTGCATTGACCTTTTTAAGTGTTTCTTGTTGGTTATGGCAATGTGAATACATAATGTCTCTTTTGAGTAAGAGGCGATCGTGACAAGTGGTATCTCAGCTTAGGTTATGGCCCTTGATCCTAACCCTAGAGGCGTAGAGAGGGAAATGTTTTTTGTCCGGTTTTTATAGAAATAAAGTTTAAGATCTTTGAAACATTTTGGATTTCTATAGATGTTTTAGTTGTTCAAGAAAAACAAATGTGGGTTTCAAAATTTAGAGTCTATGGAACCATCGAGACCACTTCTTCACTTTAAAACTCATTTGTTTGTCCTTCTATTATAGGGAAAGATCATACCTTAAGTTTTTGTTAATTGTTTGTCTCCAAACGGATAGAAATGGTAGGAACAAAGTTGTTGAAGTTACTTTAGCAGATGAGGATGTCCCATCCTTATGAAAGACCTTGAGCTTTGATATGTCATGGTTTTTACCTGATTTCACCCATGATACAGTTTTAA
Organism: Moricandia arvensis; assembly: GCA_905132765.1. Taxonomy (NCBI): domain Eukaryota; kingdom Viridiplantae; phylum Streptophyta; class Magnoliopsida; order Brassicales; family Brassicaceae; genus Moricandia; species Moricandia arvensis. Next base: position 400,964 of record CAJHQP010000014.1, on the reverse strand, counting down.
AGTCTTTATTATGCATTTCGTATGGTTTTACAGTCGTTACAGATTCATGTACTCAATCGAAGCAAATGGAGGTTTTAGATCATTCAGGAGCATTGAAGAGTTCTCAGCGGAGAATTCGAAGTTAGAATAAAGAAACGCTAATACCATCGATCGACAACTCGCCTTGAGTGTCGATCGACGGTCAATACTTCTGCCGGGTTACTTAAGATTTGAAGAAATCATGATTATGCCCAGACGTTCCATTATTTGCAAGACAAGTCCCTGGCCGACTTTTAGGATATTTATTAGGTTAATTAGATGTTTTGCAAGACACCACTTTTTTACTCAACTCTTTTGATACTTGCAACCTTGACGGCTACCTTTGGAGAGAGAGAACTATTCGATTATCAGAATAAGATCTTGAACTCCCTTGTTTCATTATTGTTATTCCTTATGCAATTTATATTTCTATTCATCATGTTTATTTCAATCATGTCTGAGTAATCAATTGTTAGATTTAGGGTTCTTCTAGGGTAGTTAATTTCTTGCTAATGTTATGAAATTGTTAGGGTTATAATAATTAGTTCTTTGCTTAAGTAGATATTAATGCTAAGTTGAATTTGATCACTTCAACCTTAGATCATAGGATGTTATGGCGCAAGCGAGAGATTGGTTATACCCTGGAACATATCTTAAACAGTCTAAAACTCTGGTAACAAACAAAAGTTGAACTAGAGAATTAGAGAACATATCAAAACACATGAATCGTTTCTGTTTAAAAGTAGCGTCGATCGATGCCATGCAATGGCCCTCGATCAACGCTTCGTTAAGACTCACGATAGTAACTTATATAAACCCTAAGTTTGAGTTCAGAACAAGAGCTTCACTAAAACCCTTAATAATCTAATTAGTTTGTATTGCCTAGTCTACTGCGAGTTCCCTAAGTTTAATCTATATTAATAATCTTTACAAACCAAACCAATTCTTGATTCACTATTAATGAATCTATACTTTCATCTAGCTTTATTTCAAAACAAATATATATATTGTGTGATCTTAGAGTCTCTGTGGATTTGATCCCTAAGTACTACACTAAACCTCTTATTTGAGAGAGTAAAGTAGCTTATAGGGCTAATTTGAGAGTGCATAATAAAAGCTACATCAAGCTTAAAGGAAATCTAGTGGAGATGGATTCAAAACAACTACGAGGTAAGCTTAGGAATGGTTTGTTGACTTATCACAAGGCCGTGATGGATTTCCCTAAAGCGTGTGTCTACATTCCCAGGACCAAAGGAAGAATCATTTTTCAAGGGATAAAAAGATGTAAGGGAGTTCTGATCATATCAATGATGCAATCAGAAGATTTACTAGGAAAAGGAAATGATGTGTATCTCACCACTATCAACATCAAGGGGTCGGATAAGAAAACCGAATTAGACACTATTTCGGTTGTAGCAGAGTATACCAATATGTTTGAACCCTTGAGAGGGTCGCCACCAACATGAGGTGATGCATTTACCATATAACTGGAACCTAGTAAGACACCTGTGTCGAAGGCACCCTACCGTTTGACACCAGCATAAATGGCTAAGTTGAAGAAGCAACTTGAGCATCTAATTGACAAAGGATTCATTAGACAAGGTAGCTCACCATGGGGAGCACCTGTCCTGTTTTTAAAGAAGAAGGACGAAAGTTTCAGACTTTGAATCGATTATCAAGGATTGAACAAAGTAACAATAAAGAACAAGTATCCTCTGCCAAGAATCAATGATTTGTTGGACCAATTACAAGGAGTGTCGTGGTTCTCAAAAATAGATTTGGCGTCGGGGTATCACCAGATCCTGAATGCTGAGGAATACATAACGAAGACGGCCTTCCGAACACGTTGTGGTCACTGCGAGTTTGTCGTGATGCCATTGGGACTGAGTAAAACACCAGCAAAGTTTATGAAGTTGATGAACAATGTGTTTTGGGAATATTTAGATAAGTGTGTGATCGTATTCATAGATGATATTATGGTATACTCTACGATTAAACGAGAGCATGATTGGCACCTGAGAGTGGTATTAAACAAGTTGCTGGAGCAGCAGCTGTACGCGAAATCGAGAAAGTGTAGCTTTTGGTAACGCGAGATTGGATTTTTGGGACATATCGTATACGAAGCCAGAATGGCTGTGGACCCGGATAAAATTATCGCAATCACAAAGTGGCCTACGCCTGGAAGTGCTATAGAGGTTCGTAGTTTCCTTGGACTAGCGGGTTACTACAGGAACTATGTGAAAGGATTTGCAAGTAAGACTAAGCCTATGACCATGTTAATGAGAAATGATGTGAAGTTTGTGTACTTAGAAGCGTGTGCTAAGAGTTTCGCAAGGCTGAAGGAACAACTTACCCAAGCACCAGTATTGGTATTACCAAGGCCAAGTGTAAAATACATGGTTTATATAGAGGCTTCTGAGACAGGACTAGGATGTGTGCTTATGCAAGAAAATCAAGTGGTCGCCTATGCAACGAGACAGTTGAGGCCGCATGAGGTCAATTACACGACACATGACTTGGAGCTAGCTGCAGTTGTATTTGCACTCAAGATTTGGAGGTCATATCTCTATGGAAAGATGGTGCAAGTATTCACGGACCACAAGATTTTGAAGTACATTTTTACCCAAGGAGACCTGAATTGGCAACGCAGGAGGATAGAGTTATTGGTGGACTACAAACTCGATATCGTTTATCACCCGGGTAAAGCAAACCAAGTGGCTGACGCCCTTAGTAGACGTAAGGTTGACGTATGACATGTGCGGGTTAAGGTTTATTTTAAAGCAGACAATCTATCAGATTAACCCTATGAACTACTATTTCCAAGAGAGTTCTAATTGTAGTACTTAGGAATCGAATCCACATAGAGCGAGGACACACAATAGATTTCTGTATTCTAATAGTTAACCTATACAAGCTATAAATAGGAGGTTTATTTGTAGGTTTTATTGCAAAAAGGAAATTGTCTAAATAAGTTAAGTTGACTCAAATATGGATAAGATTGATCTAGGGTTTCAGGAAAGTGAACTATAGTAGATAGGATGCAGGGAATTATGAGTATGCAAGGACCTTAATCAACAAATTTGACCCCCTCTCGTTCCAACTCTCGTATGCAAACAGAGGAGTCAACCAACGATCGATGGCTAAGACCGAGTGTCGTTCGACGGCTAAAACTGAGTGTCGAACGGCGGTTATAAGACATGAAGTTCGTCCGCTAGGTTAATTAAACCAGCTCTCACATGTATCTAACAACCTATCTCAATGGAATTAATTCTGGCACATAACCTACTCTTGTAGTTTTCCATGTCCTAAGTTCAGGTTTCTAGTTAGCTACTCTAGAACGCAAGCATGAAACACAATTCCAAAGATTGATATATCTTCATCCTAGCAATCCTATTTTTTTGCTAATTCATCAATACCATTATAAACCCTAACTCTAACAAGAGAATTACTCATACATAATCATAGAAAGCATGATAACTGAATAATATAATGCATAGAATAAATAATGGGGTTCCAATACAAAGCTCTGAAGGAGTTCAGATCTTCTCCCCTACACTACTAAGAATACTCAAAGCTGTAAATAATACTTTTTGTAATATGCGATATGTCTCTCCATGCCTAAACAATGGCAGGACCTTTATAAACTAGATCAAAACTCACTCAGGAGCATTCTCCTAATTTTTCTTGACTTGGGCTTGAAGTTGGCCAATGCTTCTTCGAGTAGTCCGTCGATCGACATCAACGATGCTCCATCGATCGATGGTCATGCTTGACTTCGACTCTGACTTAGCTGATCGTGAACAACTACTGAATATCTTCTCTGGATGCTCTAACATGCTCCATTATCTCCATAATGCTCCAAAATGTACCTTGACCTGAAAAGACGCTAAGATATAGTCTAGACATACATAGTAGACTCCAAATAGGGTCTAAATGATAGTTTTAAACTGGTAAATAACAAGGTATATCAACTCTCCCAGACTTAACATTTTGCTTGTCCTCAAGTAAAACAAAGGTAGTTTGTGAAAGAGATTTGAAAAGTGGAGACTCACATAATACATAAGCATAACTCTCACCCCTACCATATCACAACCACATCAAATAATGCTAATCAAAGAGAAACTTTATATGCTTTAGCAACCAAATCCATTCTATCAACAACTCAACAAATACTAATTTGACTCACCCCTCTGATCTCATTTCTTTGCATAAAAATAAAATGTAAGCTTTACCTTGGGAGTATTGATCAAAAGACACATGGACTCAACTCTGCAAACCTGCATGTATAGGTATAAAGCCTTCCCTGGTCCCTTTCTTCCCTCTTTTCTCTCAGAATCCTTTTGGATTTCAAATTCAATGGACAATGATGCTACTACATTCTATCTTGCCATCTCATTTTCGATTTTTTTTGAAACAAAGTTGTAGGCGACTAATGGGGTCATCCGTAATGTACCTACCCCTCACTTCCAACAATGTGTGATCATTCCTTTGAATTACAATAATGGGGTTATCGGTAATGTACCTACCCCTCTACATCTCAGGAAATCATCTCAATCTTTTCTATTATAGATCCTGAAGAGAGAGAGAGAGAGAGAGAGAGAGAGAGAGAGAGAGAAGGGAAATAATAAATACACATATTAGTACCTTAAAGACTTGCAGAAGGAATCTGATCTCATGTATACGAAGCCCCAAAGCAAGCAAAGTAGTCAGTATTAGGTTGGAGATCAGCTTTGGTTCCTTCAAACTTTCTTAGTAAGTGTGATCTAATGGCAGGGGTATCCACTTTGGCATCTCTAGTAATCCCTGCAATCAAAATGTCTAAAAATGGTGCTATTATGTGGTTAGTCAATAGATAAGTTATGATCATAATCCCCTACTTGACTCTATAGAAACTATTTGAAAAACTTAATAGATAAAAGCATCAGTAAATCTCCCCTAGACTTGAATAACACTGTCCCCAGTGGTATCCCGTCAGGATTGGTTAATAAAAACTAAAGAATAAGTAAAAGGTTGAGGGAAAGTCGATGTTACCAAACTCCTTAAGGAGTAGCGATCGATGGTGAGTGTTGAGTGTCAACCAATGGTGAACCATCCAAGACGTCGACCGATGGTGTGGTCCTGGTGTCGACCGATGGGTGTTTCGAACTTTTCTACTCATCCTTTGAAAACCTAAAGTAATTAAATAAAAACCGTAATTAATAACTAAATAATGAAAAATCAAAATAACCCATAATACATAGTGGGTTCCCCCCCCCTACTGAACGCTTGGGTATAGTCTTAAGCTCGATTTTTTGACTTCTGGAATAGGAAGGTGGTTCATCAAAACAATGTGGAAAGCAAGTATCCACATACTCTCTGCTCGTCTCAAACCATGCACTGATAAAGCCTCTTACAGCCTCATCTGCTCTGGTTTTCTAATTTTCCATCTTCATTTGATCAAACACCAATTTTCTCATCCTTTCTTTGAGTGCCTGAATGCATCCCATCAATATGCTAAGTATGGCGTTTGTGGGCTCTGGAATATCGTCCAAACTATGGTTGATACTATCCCTCATCAAGTCCTGAGAAAAGTAAACTCCATCAAGCTTGTGTTGTAATAACTCTTCTATTACCAGCCTCTGCCCAGATGCTGCGTGGTAACTGTCAATTGATGGTCGACTGTTTCCATCGATCGATGGCCAACTGTTGCCATCAATCAACGCTGAACTGACTGCCCCAATTGATATTTGTTTTCTGAATAGATTCCTGATTTGTTGGCCATAGCCAGTATGTCTGCGATATCGTCCTTGGACACATTGAGAATCCTTCCATCCATTGCTCGTGCATATCCATCTGGGTCCCTCATAATTCCAAACTCATCTGGTCTGAGGTAGCCATAATCATCATTGCATCCTGTCGGGTTGTCGTCGATCGATGGTATTGAGCCATAGTCGATCGATGTTGCATTCCAGTTTCCATATGATCCTCTGAAATTTCCACTCTCTTCTAGTGTAAAAGCATGATACTCGACTGCTTCTTCTTCAAAGTAAGAATCATCGTACTCTGGGTTATTGGTTTCTGGTATCATCTCATGGTCTATTTTCCCAATGTAGACTATGTATTCTTGACTTTCTTCGTCATTCTAATATGTGGCATAACTGTCGACCGATGGTGGAGAGTGAGTATCGATCGATGCTGGAGGGTGGGTTTCATGCAGGTTCTTGTTGAAGCGACCGTCGGCCGATGCAAGGGTTGGGTGTCGATTGATGTGGTGTCCGCAGGCTTGTCTTCTTGATCTTATTTGAAGAAGCATGCAGCAATCAAACTTGGATCATTACCCAATTCTGTCTAAGTACACTTGTTTTAGACTTTAACAAGTTCGTAAAAGTTGTATGGATCAATCAAGGATAGATACAACATATTTGTCTTCATGCTGCAGATGGCTCCCACTGTTGCCATGAATGCTCTTCCAAGGAGTAAGGAAGAGTTCCAATAAATCTTTATATCCATCACATGGAAGTCTACTGGAACTAAGGGGTTGCAAATCTGCGCTAGGACGTCTCTGGCTATCCCTCCTGAATTGACTTTGGAGCAATCCACAAAGGTGAATGAATCACTAAAAGGCTCCATGTTCAGGTTTTGCTTCTCTGCCATCACTCTAGGCATGATGCTATTTGCTGATTCAGTATCGCATAGGGCGTTCGGATACTCGTGAGCTTTGACAAAACATGGAATCACAAATTTCCCAGGGTCACTTTTCTTCTTTAGAGTAGTCCTCTGCTTCATCTTCTCTCTGAGGTCATTGAACATGCGCCCTATGTTCTTTTCTGTTTCCTTGGATTCCCTGAAAAACATCCATAATCTATGAGTACAATATGCTTCATCAAATTGAGTATCTAAAAGAATTTTAAAAACTCTTTTGGCAAAGCCATCCATGTCTTTCAGTTGCTTCTCTGCGAAGATGTTTTGGAATCTTCTGCTTCCTTATGAAGTGCCTTTCAATTGTCATAGGATTAAGTGTATTGGCGTCCTGTTCTTGAGTCTCCATCCTTGAAGGTCTGACAAATAGGCCAGCACTCAGACTTGGTAACCAAATTGGTTCTGTCGTTGGGGACTGTCGATCGATGCTAGCTTCTCGACGTCGATCGATGTTAGAGGATTCACATGAAGCAACCGATTCTGCAGGTTCTATTGATCGATGTTCCGGTTCGGGTGTCGATCGACACCAATGCGAACTGCCGAACGACATGACACTTTCTACACAGAAATCTTCTTGTTGGGGCTGTTCTTTATTAACTTCTTACCAAAAATCTTCACCTATCAATGCACTGATGTGGTGCTATTGACTAGCTTCCCCTTCCTCCTTAATCAAGGTCTCATGTCTTTCAATGGCCTCACTTGTTTGGACCACTTGATTCTCCAACTTCTTGACATGAGTGTTGAAAGTTTCAAACTTTGTGTTGAGTTTGATGTACAAGGAATCTATCTTCTCATTGAATTTCAGAGTCATCTGCTGATGCTGCTCCAGTATTCTATCAACCATAGCTTCCAACTTGCTCTCATGAGGCTTATGCTGCTGTGAATTCTGATTGTAGTTACTCTTGTTGCCACAATAGGAGTTTTTGTTGTAGCCTGGATTTCCTGGTCTCTGGTAACCGTTTCCACCAAAAAAGTTCACATCCTCTTCCTCATTTTCTTCTTCTAGGAATTTTACTTCTTGCTTCTTGAGAAATTTCTGAACACTGTCCAGATTTGCCTTGCTTCATCTATCTGCTCCTTGCTCAAAGATGAAGCTGGTTTCTTCCTATCATAGTCAGTGTTCTTGGTGCTATTGCTAGATGTCAAGTTCTTAATAAGCCTTGCTGCTTTTTCTGGACTCCTAGTGTTGAAGTTCCCTTCAATAGCTGTGGCTAAAGCCATCTAGTACTATAGATCAATACCTCTGAAGAAAGTGTTAAGTAGTTGCACATCTTAGAAACGGTGATGCCGACAATCTCTCTGGTAGGACTTGAAATCTGAACCAGGATCTTCTGAATGATTCTCCAGGCTCTTGTGTGAATGTAGTGATCCTGCTCCTCAAGTCTTCTGCTCGTGCATCATCAAAGAAATTGCGCAGGAATGCATTCTTGATGTCTGTCCTAGATGTTAGAGATCCTGGTAGTAGTTGCTTAAGCCAATGTGAAGCATCTCTAGCAAGTGAGTACTTGAAGAGCTTGCAGAATATATAGTCCACAGAGACTCCATTGGCCTTAATAGCAGATACTAGATCCTCCAATCGCTCCAGGTGATCCATCGGGTGCCCAGGTCGCAATCCATGGTAGGGTGTCTGCGCAACAAGTGTGAAGAATGGTGGTTTGATCTCAAAATCATTCCTCTGGAAAGTTGGAGGACGAATAGCGGATCTCTTAGCATAGAACTAGTTTGGACGATTGTATTATGCCAATTTTCGTTGAGCAGCTTGAGCAGAAACTTCAGATCGAGCTATTGCAGCGTATGCTTCTGGTTTATGGATTAGAGCCCCCTGATCGTCAATTCTCTGACATGTTGCATTATGAAGATGACCCTCATGGTCATACAGGTCTCCTCTCTCATCTCGAACCACAACTAAAATCGCAACCATCTTTCACGAGCTACCGTCGATCGACGCGTATGAGTATTATCGATCTATGTTGGTGAATGAGTGTCGATCGGCGATTGAGTGCTACTGTCGATCTATGCTTGTCGTATCTGTTTGCGGATGGAACGTTTAATTTTAACGAGGAATGAGAAGAGTAATTCCTTGTTCTTTTTGCTTCTAGTACTGCTGGGCATTCACCTAAAAGACAAGAAAAAGAAATTCTCGGTAACCTGCAATAAAAGAAAAAACCTAGAATAAACCCTAAAAAGAAATCTAATGGCGATCATTTCTCCCCGGCAACGGTGCCAAATTTGACAGTGTGCGGGTTAAGGTTTATTTTAAAGGAGAGAATCTATCAAATTAACCCTATGAACCACTCTTGCCAAGAGCGGTCTAATTTTAGTACTTAGGGATCAAATCCACAGAGAGTGAGGGCACACAATAAATTTTTGTATTCTAATAGTTAAGCTAGGCAAGCTATAAATAGGAGGTTTATTTTTAGGTTTTATTTAAAAAAGGAAATTGTCAAAATAAGTTGAGTTGATTCAAATATGGAAAAGATATATCTAAGGTTTCAGGAAAGTGAACTATAGTAGATAAGATGCAAGGAATTATGAATATGCAAGGACCTTAATCAAAAAAAAATCTAACCCCTCTTGTTCCAACTCTCGTATGCGAATAGAGGAGTCGATCGTCGATCGACGGCTAAGGTCGAGTGTCGATCATCGGTTATCAGACGGTAAGTTCGTCCGCTAGGTTAATTAAACCAGCTCCCACATGTATCTAACAACCTAGCTCAATGGAATTAGTTCTGGCACATAACCTACTCTTGAACGCAAGCATTAAATATAATTCCAAAGATTGGTATCTCTTCATCCTAGCAATCATATTCTTGGGATAACTCATCAATATCATTATAAACCCTAAATCTAACAAGAGAATTACTCGGACATAATCATAGAAAGCATCATAAATTGAATAATATAATGCATAGAGTAAATAATGGGGTTCCAATACAAAGCTCTGAAGGAGTTCAGATCTTCTCCTCTAAACTACTAAGAAAAATCAAAACCTGTAAATAATACTTTTTGTAATATGAGATATGTCTCTCCCTACCTAAAAAATGGCGGGACCTTTATAAACTAGGTCAAAACTCATTCAAGGGCATTCTCGTAATTTGACTTGACTCTAAAATACAGTCTAGACATACATAGTAGACTCCAAATAGGGTCCAAACTATAGTTTTAAACTTTTAAATAACAAGGCATATCAACGTCTCAGAGTCAAAGGAGGTACAAGAGTTGGTTGCCACTTCTGCTAGTTTGTGCCTATGTGCTACTGTCATTGAGGATATAACAGCCGCTTTGGATGCCTTAGATCAAGAAGACTTGTTAGGAAAGATCAGTAGAGCTCAACAAGGAGATGAGTCGCTGCAGAGACTTATTGCAAAGTAGGTTGTTGGATATCGCACTCCAACAAATGGAACTTACATGTTTAAAATAGGGTCTGTGTGCCAAACAAGAAGGATCTGAAGGTGCACAACTCTCAGTTTTCCATACATATGGGAGACACCAAGATGTGTGAGGACCTGAAACTCTATGAACATTGGGATGGTATCAAGTGGGATGTTGCCACTTGGACTTCATAGTGTCAGACTTGCCAGATGGTAAAAGAAGAAAGACAATTACCGAGTGGGCTATTACAAGAATTACCATTACCCGAATGGAAGTAAGATATGGTGACAATGGACTTCGTTATTGGGTTTTCAATAACAACCGAGAAGAAAGACGCGATTTGGGTAATCATGGATAGACTCACCAAATCTGCACATTTCCTAGCTATTAAGAAGACTGATGGAGCAGATCACTTAGCGCAAAACTATTTGGAAGAAGTGGTACGATTACATGGAGTGCCAGTATGTATCGTATCGGACTGTGACCCAAAGTTTACATCAGCATTCTGGCAGAGCTTTCAGAAGGCATTGGGTATAAAAGTACACATTAGCACATCTTACCATCCCCAGACCGATGGACACTCTGAGCGGACGATACAAACGCTGGGGGACATGTTAAGAACTTGTGTGCTTGTGACATGAGGTGTTTTATTGTTCTAACATAGTATAAATATCCTAAACAATTAACTATCAAATTAACCATAGTCTTAACACATAAATAATACTCTTGCCAAAAGAGATCTAATGTAGAACTTAGTGATCAAACCCACATAGAGCAATGGTACACAATAGATTTCTTATTTCTAAAGACTAAGGGCATCTCCAACGGGCCTTTATCCCCTCATTTTTTGAAGGGTTTTACACTCCAATGACCCCTTATCCCCTCAAATTTTAAGGGGGGTGAACAGTACACCCTCAAATTTGAGGGTGCACTGTTCACCCCCTTAAAACACTATTTACTTTTCACTTTATCCCTTCTATTTATGTATGTTTAATTATTGTATACTTATTATTTTCATGCTATATTTTAATATTATAATTATACTAACCCTTAAATATTATAATACAATCTCATAAATTTCACTTTAAATAATAATAATAAGTTAAAATATTACATATTAAAATAAACTAAAATATTACACATTAAAATAAGCTAAAATATTACACATTAAAATAATAAACTGAAAGATTACACATTAAAATAAGCTGAAATATTACAAATTATAATATATTAAAAAGTATGATAAAGTTGTCTCGAACCTTAAAAATCACCAAAATATTGTCGACATAAATTTGGAAGCTCATTTATCACTTAAAAATAAGGAAGCTCATTTTCAACAATTTTTAGCACGTAATCTTCGAATTAAAAATAAGGAAGCTCATTTATCACTTAAAATATATTGATTGAGAATATATGGGAACATTACGGAAATAATTATATTGATTAGTTTTGTATTTTAAATGTATTTTGTAATTTGAAATGTATGTGTTTTATTATTATATGTAATTTTATGTTTTTTTTATAAATAATCTGGTGTTATTACTAAATATGTTTACTAATTTTGTCAATATCACATATTAGTATGTATTTATTATTTAATTATTAAAGTTTAATGATTATAATTAATTACTAATAAAATTGAGGACTAAACTGTAAAATAAGAGAAAATATTTGAAGGAACACCATTGGAAAACTACACTCTTATCCCCTTATTTTAAGGGTGGACCTCATAAAAAATGAGGGGGGCTGGTTGGAGATGCCCTAAGCTAGGTGAATATATATATATATATATATATATATATATATATATATATCAGTGGTAAACAATCAGTTAAGAAAATATTTCTTATCAAAAAGTAGATATGCAATATGGAAATATGCTAATAATGCAAATATTGAAATATTCTAATAATGCAAATATGGAAATATCCAATTAAACTTACTAGATGCAAATGTAAATATGCTAGATCAAGGATTTCAAGCCTAATGGATTATAGGAAATAAGAAGCACAGAAATGTAAATATTATAGAACTCAAATATTAACAATTCTAACCCTTTTAACTCCAATTTTCGTATGGGAGCAAAAAGAAAGACCATTGATCGACGGCTAAGGCCTGATGTCAACCAACGGTAAAATCAGAAGGAAGTGTGAACAAGATTTGATAAGTCCACCAGACTTATTAGACCAGCTCTCGCATGCGCCTAATAGCCTAGTTAAATGGAGTCAATTATGGCATAGAACTTACTCGCATAGTCGTCCATGTCCTAATTTCGAGATCCTACTTAGGTACTCTAGAATTAAACACAACTCAATTGATGGATATTAACTTAATCTAGCAATCCTACTTTTGGGCTAATCCATGTTTGCTATCATTCAACCCTAAATCTAGTTGATAACTATTCAGACATAATGAAAGTAAGAACAATAGTCTGAATATAATGCATAGATAAAATATTGGGGTTCCAATACAAATCTTCCTAAGCAGTTATGAATCTTCCCTAAAAATCCTAAAACTATTGATAGAATAAAGCTCTGTAAGTTGTGTCAAGTGTAGCCTCAACAATGGTATAGACACACATAAATATAAAAACCCTACAACTTAAGTCAAAAATCGTCCAAGGCATTCTCGTCATTTTTCTCTAACATGCGATTTGGACGTCAATCGATGGCAAGTGTGCAGCATCGATCGACCTTGGTCTTTTAACATCGGTCGACTCCAAGGTTGTGTCATCGATCGACGACAGTCTTGTACTTCGACTCCTCAAATGGTCAGCTATGGATTGTTCTCCTCTAAATGCTCCAAAAGCTCCAAGTATCTCCATATATCTCCAAAACATTCCTGGAACTGTAAATACTCTAAAACATAGCCTATACACACATAATAAACCCTAAATAGAGCCAATAACATGGCCTAAAATGATAATAAATAGGTTATATCAACTCCCCCATAATTAACCTTTTGCTTGTCCCCAAGTAAACTAAGCCTGTGAACGAGGTTTTGAAAAGCGGAGACTTACATAATGTCTAAGTATAACTGTCACCTTACTCTGTTGCAACCACATCCAATCAAGTCAATCACATAGAAACTTTATATACACTATCCTTGTATAACAACCAAATTCAGTCTACCAACAACTTAGCAAATACTAGTCTGACTCACCCCTCTACTGATTTCATTTCTTTGCCTAAAATAAAAGTGTAGGCTTTACCTTGGGAGTATCGATCAAAGGACACATGGACTCTTACCTCTGCAAGTATCTGAACAACTAGGCACAAAGTCTTCTTTGATTCCTTTCTTCCCTCTTTTTTCTCTGAATCCTTTAGATCTCAAACTTAATGGACCATGATGCTGATACAGTCCATCTTGCCATCTCATTTTCGATTTTTTTCTTCTTCTTCTTTTTCTTTTTACTTCTTTTCTTTCTTTTGCATTATGGGCAAAGTTGTAGGTAAATAGTGGGCTCATCGGTAATGTACCTACCCCTCGCTTCCAACAATGTGTGATCGTTCTTCTGAATTAGAATAGTGGGGTCATCAGTAATGTACCTACCCTCTACATCTCAGGAAGTCATCTCAAACTTTTAAGCTTTTAGGTAGATGCTGAGAATAAAGAGATAGGAAAACAGAGGTGCAATGACTTGTACCTACATAATTGCAGAAGGAATTTGATCCAGTGTATACCAAGCCCCAAAGCAAGCAAATAATGTCAGGATTAGTGTTGGAAATCAGCTTCGGTTCCTTCAAACTTTCTAAGAAAGTGTGATATAGTGGCAAAATGATCCACTTTGGTATCTCTAGTAATCTCTGTAAATAACCTTCTAAAAATTGTGCTAAAGTGTGGTTAGTCAATAATAAATCTTACTCATATCCCCTTCTTGACTCAATAAAACTTTTTGCAAAACTTATATATATATATATAGTAAATAAAGCTCAAAACAAATCAAATAACATTAGCAAACCTCCCCCAGACTTAAATTACACATCCCCAGTGTAGTTCGTTCTGGTTTGGTTAAGAAAAAATAAATCATAAGTAAATAGTTTAAATAGAAACCTGATACCTCTCTTTGTGAGAGAGTGTCGATCGATGGTACGCGTGTGTGGTCGATCGATGGTCGCGATCCATTCTCGACTGATGGTGTCTTTATGGTATCGATTGATGGTGGACTCAAATAGTCTACAAAACAGAGTAAAACTCGAAATAAATAGTAGTATAACTAAAAATGAAATAAAAACTTACTAAAGAGTGGGTTGCCTCCCACTCAGCGCTTGGTTATAGTCATAAGCTCGACGTTGTGAACTTTCTGACTAGTATGGAGGTGGATCAACACTTGGAAAATAAGCGTCTACATCTTCTTTGCTCTTCTGGAACCATGTACCAATAAAGCTCCTAAATGCCTCATCTCCTCTGGGTTTCTCATTCCTTATAACCGCTATAGCAAACTCCATTCGCAGTCCTCCTTGTAATTTCTCAATACTACGCTGTAGAATTATAAGTCTGGCAGCTCTTGTTTCTGATATATCCTCCAATTGCTGAGAAATATCTTACTTCATCAGGCTCTGAGAAAAAGCAATCTCATCGAACTTATATTCCAATTGTATTTCTGTTACGGTATTCTGTCCGTTGTCTTCAGTGTCGATCGATGGCCTGATGTTGCCGTCGATCGATGCCAGTCCGTCTGCCCGAATCGCATGCTGTCTCTGAACAATATCCAAATCTAGCTTCATCTCATCCATGCGTGCAGTCAAACCGGTGAGGTAGTTGTATGTAGGATATTAGACATCATCCAGCCTCTTGTAGAAATCATCCAGTGACATATCTTGAGCTTTGTAGATCGCATGCACAATATCATCAATCTCTTCTCTGCTATATGTCTGTTGAATCTTCATAGATATAGCGATCTTTTCTGCATGTTCTGTAAACAAATGTAGCTCTGCTCAAACAAATTAGCTCTCTCAAGAACTGCTCTGATGTCTTCAGCTTGTACATTCACTACTCTTCCGTCTGTAGTTCGTGCACTACCATTCTCATCCTTGTATATGCCATACTCATCTTTCTTTTCCCAGTGGAAAAGTTTTTTGCCCTTAGCATCAAAAGCTCTTGTACCTTGTTCAAAACGCTAGTCGATCGATGGTGGTTTGATCCAATCGATCGATTTTGAAGAATTGTAGGCATTGGAAGGACAAAGTTTGTGTACCTCCGGAAAGGTGTTGTCGATCGATACATGATGGATTATGTCGATGGATGGCTGCTTGAAAGTGTATGGAACATTATTGATTGGCTCGTTCTTCTGCTCCTCAATGTCGACCGATGCCGGAAGATTTGCGTCGATCGATGGCTGTTGTTGTTGTCCAAATGAAGTACTCGATCCATTAGCCATAATAAGGGCATCTGCTACAGCCTCCTTAGATAAGTGTAGGATTCTCCCATGAAGAGCCCGTGCACATCCCTCTGGGTCTCTGAAAATTCCGAACTCATCCGGTCTAAGATTACCAGTATCTGTATTTTCTGCTTCAAGTTTGTGTTCTGGTTCGCGTCAGATGTCGTTTGAAGGCCAGGAGTAGCTGGTAATCGATGCTCGATTATCCACTGTCGCGTTCATCACCCAGCCAGCGTCTTTTGATGCTAGGTTGCGATATTCAATCTGCTCTTCCTTTCTGTTATCTTTGCTGTATCCTTCGTAAGCTTCACCATATCCTCGGCATGTCGATCGATGGTGTATGGTGACCATCAATCGATGCTCGATAACTAGATTGTTGCCCGAAATGGTTTCTAGCTTCATTAGCCATGGCAAGTATATCAGCTATATCTTCCCTCGTGACATTTAGTAGTCTGCCCTCTGTAGCTCTTTGCATGACCATCTAGACCTCTCATGATACCGAAATCTTAGGTTGTAGATAATCATATTCCTTCTCGCGTTCTGCAGCTTAATCTAGTTCGTACTCTGCTTCTACTTCAGTATCGATCGATGGCGTATGGTGACCGTCGATCGATGTCTATTTCACGCGTCGATGGGAAATGTGATAAACACCAGCCTCTTCCATAGCAATACCATGGTACTCGATTATCTCTTCTTCTCTATAGTCTTTGTCGTACTCGGGGTAGGATGGGTTGTAACCACCATTTGCATGGCAGTTTTTGATCGGTTATGGAGTAAGGTTTTCGATCAATAACGAAGGGTGGGTGTCGACCAATTTCTAAATAGCAAATGCGTCAATCGATTGTCTTGGATGGGTATCGATCGATGCTCCATCTTTCGGCTCTTCATTGAAGTCATAATCGCAGAAGCATGTGGCCACATGTTCTGCATCATTACACATTTTCGTGATGGTAAGTTTATTCTTATAAATTTCATAATAAACATTATGATCAATCAAGGAAAGGCACAACCTTTTTGTCTTCATGTCGCAGATAGCTCCTACTGTGGTCATGAAAGCTCTTCCAAGTAACAAAGAAGAATTCCAATTGATCTGGATATCCATCACATGGAAGTCTATCGGGACTAAGACATCCTGAATTTGCAGTGGAAGATATCTACAAATACCTCCTGAATCTACTCTAGAGCAATCCACAAAGATGAAATAATCTCTGGAAGGCTCCACTATCAGGTTCAAATTTTCCACCATAGCTCTGGGTATGATGCTCACCGATGATCCAGTATCACAAAGGGCATTGTGAAACTCGTTGCTTTTGATCAGGCATGTCACCACAAATTTTCAAGGTTCACTTTTCTTCTTCAGAATGATCCTTTGCTTTTCCCTGGGATGACCCTCGGTAGTTTTATCAACCATCATAGGCTCTGATGTACCCATCTTCTGCTCTAGAGTTCTCATATTCGTGATCTTTGGCAAATTAACCAGTTTTGCTGTTGGGAACCGTTGATCGATTCTACGATCGATTTGTCAAATGATGTTCGAAGATTTTCTCGATTCTGCTAACTCCACAGGGATCGTCGATCGATTCTCAGTGACTAGTGTCGATCGATGTATGTGCGAACTGTCGAGCAAATTCAAATTTCCTACACGAAATCCTCCCTCTTGCCTTTCTCTCTTCACTTCTACCCAAAAATCATCATCAATCAATGCATTTACATGGTGCTTCTGTCAAGCTTCTATTTTCTCCTTAATCTTTTGACTTGCTGCATTACGCAGATGACTGTCGAGGTCATGCAGGTCTCCATTCTCATCCAGAATCAATATTAAAGTCGCAACCATCTGAACTCGTCTACTTCTGTTGATCGATGCGGGTATGTTGTTGTCAATCGGTGCTATGTCATCAGTGTCGGTCAATGCTCGAGTTCTGATGTCGGTCGATGTTGTCCATAAAGAAGTGTTGGTAGACGCGGTATAGGTGTTGTCGATCGATGCTTGTCATCTTTCTTTGTGGATCGTACGTTTGATTTTATCGGGGTCAGAGAATAGTTGTTCTTGTCCTTTATTGCTCATGGTGTGTCTTTGCATGCACCTGGAAAAAAAAAATTTAGTAACTTGAAAGTAGTAACAAACCTAGACTAAATCCTAGAAATTGAATCTAATGGCGATCAATGCTCCCCGACAACGGCCCCAAATTTAACATGCGGTGTTTTACTGTTCTACTAGAGTATAAATATCCTAAAAAATTAAATATCAAATTAACCTAGTCTTAACACACAAATAATACTCTTGCCAAAAAGATCTGGTGTAGTACTTAGGGATCGAATCCATAGAGAGTAATGGCAGACAATAGATTTCTTACTTCTAAAGACTAAGCTAGGTGAATATATATATATATATATATATATATATATATATATATATATATATATATATATATATATATATCAGTGGAAAACAATCAGTTAAGGAAATATTCCTTATCAAGAAGTAAAGATTCAATATCGAAATATTAAAATAATGCAAATATGGAAATATTCTAATAATGAAAATATGGAAATATGCAATTAAACTAACTAGATGCAAATGTAAATATTATAGATCTAGGGTTTCAAGCCTAATGGATTATAGGGAATAGGAAGCATGGAAATGTAAATATTCTAGAATTCAAATATTAACTATTCTGACTCTTTTAACTCCAACTCTCGTATGCGAGCAAAAGGAAAGACCATCGATCAACGGCTAAGGCCTGATGTCGATCGACGGTGAAATCAAAAGGAAGTGTGAACGAGATTTGAAGTCCACCAGAGTTATAGACCAGCTCTCGCATGCGCCTAACAACCTAGTTCAATGGAGTCTATTTTGGAACATAACCTACTCTCGTAGTCGTTCATGTCCTACTTTCGAGATCCTAGTTAACTACTCTAGAATGCAAGCATTAAGCACAACTCAATTGATGGATATTAACTTAACCTAGCAATCATACTTTTGGGCTAATTTATGATTGTTATCATTCAACCCTAAATGTAGTTGTTAACTATTCAAACATATTCAAAGTAAGAACAATAGTCTGAATATAATGCATAGATAAAATATTGGAGTTCCAATACAAATCTCCCTAAGAATTTATGAATATTCTCCCCTAAAAATCCTAAAACTATATATAGAATAAAGTTATGTAAGTTGTGTCAAGCGTAGCCTCAACAATGTCATAGAAACACAAAAATAAAAAACCTTAAAACTTAGGTCAAAACTCGTCCAGGGCATTCTCGTCATTTGCCTCTAACTTGGGCTTTAAATGGGATGTCTGTGATTTGGACGTCGATCGATGGCAAGTGTGCAACATCGATCAACCTTGGTCTTTTAACATCGGTCGACTCCAAGTTTGTGTCGTCGATCGATGACAGTCTTGTACTTCGAATCCTCAAATAGTCAGCTACGGATTCTTCTCCTCTAAATGCTTCAAAAGCTCCCAGCCTCCATATATCTCCAAAACGTTCATGGACCTGTAAATACTCCAAAACATAGCCTAGATACACATAATAGACCCTAAATAGAGCCTATAACATGGCCTAAAACTGGTAATAAATAGGCTATACAAGCTTGACTGTGAAGGAAAATGGGGTCAGTTTCTACCGTTGGTAAAGTTTGCCTACAACAATAGCTACCATTCAAGCATTGGGATATCTCCATATGAGTCCATATATGGAATACCATGTCGAACTCCACTGTGTTGGACAGAAGTGGGGGAGAGACGAGACTTAGAGCCATAAATGGTTAAGGACACCATTGAGCAAGTGGAATTTCTCAAGGCTAGGCTGAAAGAGGCCTATGATCGGCACAAGAGTTATGCTGATCAGAGAAGAAAGTCTCTAGACTTTGAAGTAAGAGATAAAGTATACTTGAGAATGAGAACCTACCGAGTACCGCAAGTTGAAAAAGTTGGCCGAGGTTTTTAGGACCTTATCGCATCATCGAGAGGAATGGAGCAGTAGCATATCGACTTGAGTTACTGCAGGAGCTATCGAATATTCATAATGCATTTCATGTGTCAGTACTGAGAAAAGTACTCCGAGACCCAACGTTGATTCTCCAGCAGCCACCAGAAGATGTTAGTCGCAATCTGACGGCCCAAAGTAAACTGGTTAAAGTGTCAGAGATGAAAAACATGTATGTCCAAGGAAAAAGGACCACGATGATCCGTGTGTGTTGGGAGCCAGAGTCACAAATGAGATCGTCTTACCCAGAGTTGTTTATGAGTGTTGAATTACCACCGGATATTAACGTGAATTCTGGGGTGAATTCTTGTTTAGTGGGGGAGAGTTGTCACATACCTGGGCCAGGCCCACTCATTAATGAAGAGGCCCGTGATGTTATGGTACATGTAGAGAAAAGCCTAGGATTTTCCCATTCTTCTTCTATTAAAAGGAGGCAGCCCTTAGATATTTCTCTACAGAGAGAAAACACAGCGAAGACCTACCCGACAAAAGAGAGAGTAGCCGTCGATGGAGGAGAAGCCACCAAATCCACCATGAGTCACCGGATCACCACCAGTGACCGTGTAGCCTCAGCGGAGAGGAGATCTCGGCGTGTTTCAGTCCCTTCTCGTCTTTTCCTTGAGTCTACTTCTCTTTTTCTTCAAGATCCGGACACTAGTGAGGGTAAGGAAACCCTAAACTCTCTCTTTTAGTTCTCTCTTGTCTCTTTCTTATTCTATATCTCTGATCTAAGGCTTGGGTGGAAACCAACCCTTGTAGTTGTAGATCTGGTTCATGAGGACCGTAGAACGCAGATCTACTTTCTTTCATCTCTTGATCCACAGATCTAGTCTAAGGTGAGGGCTTGTTGCAATCTCTATCTCCTTCTATCATTATCTCATCATGGTAGAAGTGCTAGGTTGATTATTCATCCATTTATGTATCTATAAGAGTAACGTAGTTGTTTACCTAGATCTATATAATAACATACGTCTGATATATATCTTAATGCTTGATGTGTGAAAGACATATATCTACTGCTAGGTTGTTAAAAAATCGTTGAATGATGTTTTAGTATTGTATGTAATGATTTTTTTATTGGGGTTATGGTATATGTGGGTCATGTATATGCGGGTGGTGTATATGAGTTAGAGAAAGGCTTACGGCCTATATGTGCCGGTACAACGTGGTGGAGGTACGTATATCTTGGGCATTGTATCATTTCTTAACTGGATCATGTGGTGACGGCGTGAGCTGGCATGATTCATCGCCGGAGCGGGCATGCGGTGTGCATGTGTGTAAAGTAAGAACCTAGTAGCACTATTCATGTGGAGACAGCGTGATATGGTGTGAACGTGTGAATGTGGTGGCGCAGATCACGTGGAGACAGCATGATGTGACGTGATCGCGTGAAGGCGTGGAAGTCACAGAGACATCGTGATGTGGTGAGTTATGACGCGACAACATGATAGGCATGGAGACAGCGTGATATGGTGTGGTCTCATGTTGGCACCGTCGGGGTTTATCCTTGTTTCTTGTTGTTTTCTATTGAATTACTGGATGTTTAAGTTAGGTACTTATTCTATATTGTGTGATGATTGTAGGAGATTAATTTCGGGGCTCTTAGAGCTTCCTTCACTTAGTATTTGTCGAAACGCTTACCCCTCCTTTCTTTTCATTGAGTTCAATGAAGTACAGGAGTAGTCGCCTCAGTGTTGTGCTGGATTTTTGGGCTGTTGGTTTTTTCGTGGATCATCATGAAAAAAAAAGGAAGAGAAGGCCAAGAAGAACAAGCTTGTTGGTTTATTTTCTTTATTTGTAATTTCAGTTTTGTAAACCAAGTTCTAATAGGATTAGGAGTAGTAAACCAATCTTAAATTGGATTAGGACGACCTAAACCCATCTGGTTTAGGCTTAGGGCTGTAGTTTATTCATTATAAGCAGTCTTTCACGTTTTGTAATCAAAAAGCAAGTTTTAGCAATCAAAAACGTTTCCTTCCATCCCTTTTCTTGCTTTGGCGAGTTGAGACTTGCTGGTGAGTAACATCCAGCGTGGGTTCTCTGTTTTGGTGTGTCATATCCATATTAGAATCCTTGGAGTATCAGGAGACGAGCCATCTCTCTTGTGTCCCACATCGATCCACAAGCCTTGAAGCAGAATGAGTCCTTGATTCTCTGTTTGCAAGGATTATCAAATGATTTATCCACCTACAAGAGATCCAGGGAGTTACAGCCTATCCAGGGCCGTACCAAGTGGTATCAGAGCCTCTTGAAGGTTAGGTAAGAGATCTTAATATGGTTTCATCAACTGCACATGATTTTTGTCTCTTTGGTAGCTGATCTACCACCAACTTCTTTTGGAAGAGGAGAAGAGTGACAGAGAAGAGAAACTACCACAACAACAAAATCAATAAACCCTAGGAGGTAGGTTGACACCACACACGTCACAATGATCATTCCTGAGGTTTTTGTTGGAGGAAGATGTCCCACAGGTTTTATATCATGGGCTGAAAGCATAAACAACTTTATCCTGCAAAATCAAGTACCTTCACAGGAAAGTCTAGCCTTTGCTATTAGTCTATTGAGAGGTGAGGCTAAAGCATGGTGGAGGGAAGAGGAAGAAGCACGCTGGTATGAAGAAGAACAACTTTAAACTTGTGATGAGCTTAAAATAGCCATGAGTTTTAGGTACATACCTGATTTTCAATGGGAGGAAACTGAGCGACCATACTCACCACCAGAGACTCCTTTACCCACGGTTGCAGCTAATAAGGAAGAAGAAACACAAGTGTTGTTTGGACACGTGCCTGATCAAACATAGAAAGATGAGGGAGTGCTTGGAGAGTCATCTACAGCTTCTGAATTGGCGCTTGCTTTGGTTGATCAAGGAGGAAGCTTGTTTGTGTCTGGAAGAAGTAACAAAAGTCTGATCCAGAAAGCAGCTGCATTCAAGCTCAAGTTAGAAGGCTCAATGACACTTACAGAACGAGATTTGTGGTCAAATCTTTTTGAAGGGAGAGAGGATGGTGTGATCCAGGCCATATGCAGTGATAAGAGAAGAGAGTCAGGAGGTAACACGTTATTGATCAAGTCCATAACTAGTCAGAACAAGCTCATAAGAGAAAAGGAAGAACTTGATCATGCTGAGAACAAAACAAGGATCACAACAGAGTATGGTGATCACATTACTCGTCCTCCTGATTATATTGAATGTAAAAGTCCAGTGGAATGGAGATGGGCATGTGTGTCTTGGAGAAGTAGCAGAAGCACTATCCTTCTTGACTGCAATGGGTTATTTAGACCACAAGACTATTCAGTAAGCTTCTTGCAAGATCAGAGAGGATCAATTTTGGATTCTTATGAGTCTATGCAAAAAGAACATGGCAACAAGTCTATAAGGAACACGTGGTTCGAATACACCAGGAGGAAAGCAGTCAGCTTCAAGCTAAATGAATTGGAGACACCATCTCCCTTAGGAGTTGGTTGTAATGATCAATGCTAAAGGAAGTTTTTGAGGCATGAAGATGGTCTACAATACTTTGTATTCAAGCCAGGGGAAGAGTTGTGTGTGTGCAAAGACATGAAACAACTTGTGGTAAAAAGAGCCAAGAGTTTGGAGTTGATTGTTCAAGGTACTGGCATCTTACAAGACATGAATTTGAGGACAAATCCTTTTGAAGGGAGAGAGTATGGTGTGATCCTGAGCAGGATCAAACTCAGGACATGGGATCCAATGTATTGGCTAGCTCATCTACTGATCAAAGCTTGGTTGAATGGGCAGTTTCAATGTCTCATTGGAATGGTCTATGAAGTATTAGACTGAGAGAAGGATAAGAGACTTGACGCGGCCTCTGATAGTCATGGGATGATCATGAATCAGTGTGGACGTGGAGAGGTCAAGACGGACGAAGCAACAGCACGTGGAGGATCCAAATACTATCAGGAGACACTCCAATACTTAGCTAAAGTCGTGGATCATCATGAAAAAGAAAGAGAAGGCCAAGAAGAACCAGCTTATTGGTTTATTTCCTTTATTTGTAATTTCAGTTATGTAAACCAAGTTCTAATAGGATTAAGAGTAGTAAACCAATCTTAAATTGGATTAGAATGAACTAAACCTATCTAGTTTAGGCTTAGGGCTTTAGTCTATTCATTATAAGCAGTCTTTCACGTTTTGTAATCAAAAATCAAGTTTTAGCAATCAAAAACGTTTCCTTTCATCTTTTCTCTTGCTTTGGCGGGTTGAGACTTGCTGGTGAGTAACATCCAGCGTGGGTTCTCTTTTTTTGGTGTGTCATATCCAGATCAGAAGCCTTGGAGTATCAGGAGACGAGCCATCTCTCTTGTGTCCCACATCGATCCACAAGCCTTGAAGCAGAATGAGTCCTTGATTCTCTGTTTGAAGGGATTATCAAAGGATTTACCCACCTACAAGAGATCCAGGGAGTTGCAACCTATCCAGGGCCGTACCAAAATGGGACTCTATTTCCATGGATTTCATCACAAGATTACCCACTGCTCCAGGTAGATCGAACAACTCAATCTGGGTAATTGTGGATAGTTAACCAAGGTCACACACTTGTTGCCTATGCGGGACACTGATAAGTTGAAGTATTGGCCAAGCTGTACATCAACCAAATCGTTAAGTTACATGGTGTACTTCAGACATCGTCTCAGATCGTGGCCCTAGGTTCATAGCTTCCTTTTGGGAAGCATTACAAGAAGCCTTTGGAACTAAACTGTTCAGAAGCACGGCATTCCACCCAGAAACTGACGGCCAAACGAAGAGGACCATCCAGACAATTGAGAACATGCTTCGGATGTGTATTCTAGATTGGGCCGGGAATTGGGAGAAGCACCTACTGCTGGTTGAGTTCTCTTATAACAACAGTCATCATTCGAGTATATGGATGTCACCCTATGAAGCGCTGTACGGAAGGCAATGCAAAACACCTATATGTTGGATGGAAGTGGGACAAAGAAGAATGTTTGGATCGTCCATCATCCAGGAGACCATGATCAAGCTGGAGACGATTCAAACCAACATGAAGAAGGCTCAGGACCGTTAAAAGAAGTATGCAGACCTGTCAAGAAGAAAGGTAACTTTTGAGATAAGAGATTGGGTAAATTTGAAGGTTACTGCACAGAAAGGGAAGGACAGATTTGGCAAGGTCGGGAAACTTGTGGTCAGGTTCATTGGTCTGTACAAGATCATCTGGAAGATTGGTTAGGTAGCTTATCGATTAGATCTGCCAAAGGATATGCATCTTCATCATGTATTCCATGTTTCCATGCTTCGGAAACATATACGGGATCCAAGTGCTGTTGAGCCTGAGAGGATCGAGGAGTTGAGGACAAACCTTACGTATCCGGAAAGACCAATACGATTGGGAGAAAGGTGTATTCGGAAGCTAAAGAAGCGTGAGATTGCTCAAGTACAAGTATTATGGGGAAGACAAAACAAGATTCATGTCACTTGGGAGGATGAAGAAAGATTTAAGGCCGATCACCTAGAGTTTTTCCGAGAGAACGTTGTGATGGAGGAAGAAGGCCCCTCAGAACCTTAGAATTCGAGGACGAATTATGTTAAGGGGGGAGAATGTAGAAATCCTTAAAAATATTGATTAATATAATTTGGAACCAAGCTTTTGGGGATCAAAGTTTGATGAGGAATGTTGAGTTTTGGTCATATAAAACTTGACATGGTTCGAAGAAAATAGAAGATTGGTCGACTATTAACTTGGTGGTCGAGTCGCAGGAGATAAGGATTGATCGAGAAGTTCAAGTATGAGGTGGTCGAATAATTGATAGTGAGTGAACCATGATGAATAAGCTGCTCGACCATGGTTAGACAATGAGTTTGATTGACCAGAAGAACATTTTGGAAGCAAAATTATTTTTGAAGCACGACGTTTTAAAAGCACGACGTTTCCAAAGCACGACGTTTTCGGAAAATTTCCATATCGGTAAAATATTGTTTTGGAGACATATAAAGTCGAAAGAAGGACGGGAGATAAGAAGGACGGGAATTAAGAAGGACGGGAATTAAGAAGGACGGGAAGTAAGAACGACAGGATCGAAGCACGAAGGGAAAAACCAAAGTTGAGCTAAAAGCCTAATTTCAGTATTTTTCGGGGAAGCCAGAGGTTTGGGAAATATTTTCCGTCAAAGTCGGAATTCTAATGGTGTTTATTAAAAATATTCAACATATCAGAACGGCCGTCCAAAAATATTCGGGATTGATCGCGGGCAGGAAATTTATCCGAAGAATCGAAATCAAACGATTGGACCGAGAAGCACGAGGTGGCTCAATGGTTGTGTTCAGGACTTAGTGGAAAATTCCTGGCAGTGTATGTGGCAAGAGAAGCACGAGGTTTTGCAGTACCTGCAGTCGAGACATGCAAGTAAACATGTGGAGCACGAGGTGGATCGACCAAGCATGTCGGTGTCGCGTTGCATGCGACCGGGCCATGTGGCTAGACATGTGGAGGACGTGGTGTCTCCTTGCATGCAGCCATTCCATGCATCCTGACATGTGGAGTACGTGGTGTCACCTTTTCAGGCCACCTGGTCATGCAAGCTGACATGTGAAGCACGAGATGTCACCGCACATGAAACCGGAGCCATGCGGACGGACACACGGGCTGCCACACGGCCTGGATCTGGTTGGCTGCTGATTCCTATAAAAAGGGTCAAAATCCCTCCCATTTCAACTCATCCATAACAGTTCAAACCAACCTAAAAACGTGATAGAGAAAGGAAAGAAAGAAAGTTAGAGTTTCGATCATTTTTGAACGTTTTTGGCAGTTTTTGAGTGTTTTCGAGAACAGTTACTCCGCCAGCTTTGGTTCAACATCTGAAGAAGGTCCTGCTTGACTGAATATCATACCAGACGTGATTCAACTTGAGAAGGTCGGGAATGGTTTCGGATCGCAGAAGAGGGACACAGGGTCAAGGCCACGTTCAGCCAAAGCACTGTGAGTTATGATCAATTGATTGCTGACTTGTTTTCATGCAGGTTCCCGTTATTTGAAGTTAGATCATGGCAGGAGGCCAAACTTAGTAACGGTTTTGTTAGTTAATTTTAAAGGTTAATTAATCTTGATTGGTGGATTTGATAGCATGCATAGTTATTGCTTGAGTTTAGTAGTAGCATGTTAATGGTTACGTTGATTGGTTAGTTAAGAACACTGAATGCTTAGATAATATCGCTAAGTTGTGGATAGTTAGGTATTCTGGAATTACTCTTTATACTAGATTCTGGAATATGTTTGATTGTGTTAGTAGTGATTAATACTAGGAACCTTGTGTTATTTTACCGAGTTTTGTATTAGTCATATATTGGCCACATAGCATTGTGTAACCAACAATGTTAGGCATATTAGGGGTGAGTTAGTGTTCCTTCGTACCTCGTACTCAGCAAGTTCAAGGAAATCCCATATTCGCTGGATCAGGTAGACTCAGAGAGATGGGTTCATGGCCTAGGGCTGAGTGTTACACGACGGTGTAACGTCCGGCAGTGACCCGAATGACTGCTGGCTATCGCGCGGTGATCCGAATGACTGTGGGCTGCGGTCGGTTGAAAGTTCTTTCTTCTAGCCTTTGTGGTAGGAAGATAGGATATTGCTGATAGTGAGGAGGAAAATTATGTCACCAGGGCCCTAGCTAGTTATTTATATAGTAAATCAGGTTTGAATCTGGTTGAGTTTGGTGGTTAGCCTGTAATTAGCATAACACTAATTATCTTGCTATCATTTTCCTGCTGCGTATTTTTCTCGTATTGCTTATCCATTAAATTACGTATAATCATTTTTAGGTGAACCTCTCGCTTTTGATTGTTTGGGGTGGGATAGAGAGGGGTTGTATTTGTTAGACGGGGATTATAACTCACTGAGTAATGCTATATTACTCACCCCTCACTCGTTGTTGTTTTCAGGTGACCAGTAGATCGAGTCAGCCATAGAGGTCGGGGGAAGCTAGGCCGGCTGGTGTAGAGTTCGCATCTTTTTGCTTAAGACGTTTTCAGATTATAAGTATGTACTGTTGGACCTTGGCATGCCACCGCTTGTAAATTATGTTGTGTGTTGCGAACCATATAATATATAAGATAAATAAAGCGATGTTTTGTGTAAACGACTTGTTGTTTCTAATATTAGCTTGTCCGAGCTAACACAATGCTAGATTCACGGGTTGTAAAGCCTTAGGCCCTAATCTGACGGGACGTGTTAGTGGGTGGACTGGCCTGGTCATGAATTGCACTTTTTGTGAGCTTGGCTGGATCGCCCTTAATCCGGTCATGTAGCGCTCCCGGTCCTTGGTAGACAGTCGGTCCGTCGGTCATGTTCTTGTTTGATTGTTGGCCGGTGTTTCGACCTATACCTAGAACAGTTCGGGGGTGCTACAGTCACCCCTCTGGTGAACTCATCCGTAGGTCAAGCTACACATACTGCAGCGCCCATAGCTAATGGTGTAATCAGGGAAAAGCCGAGGTGATCGAGATCGATCCTCTGGTAAGGGCTGTAAGAAAGGTGGACTATCTGAGCCTGTTGGAACACATTTCCCGTCTGGGAACCCGACACTTCTCAGGTAGCACCGACCACATAGTGGCAGATGAGTGGAGGAGTAGGCTGGTCTGAAACTTCAATTCAACTCGTTTTCCAGAGGATTAAAAGAGGGACATTGCGATCCACTTCCTGGAAGGGGATGCACATAATTGGTGGTTGGCTTTAGATAAGCGCACCAATGGAAGTCTCTAGAGTTTTGCGGAATTCAAAGTAGAATTCAACAGCAGATACTTTCCTGTAGAGGCATGGGACAGTCTGGAATCCAAATTTCTAGACTTAACCCAGGGCCGCAGGACCGTACGGAAGTACAAGGAAGAGTTCAACCAACTCAGACGGTTCGTTGGGAGGGAGCTTGAAGACGAGGCAGTCCAAGTTCGTCGATTCATCCGAGGCCTAAGGGCCGAACTGAGCACGCACTGCTCAATCCACACCTTCAACACCGTGAATGAGCTGGTTGAACGTATGGCCCTTTTGGAGTCTAACTTGGCTGAGGAGGCTAAGCGTAAGACTCGGTCTCAGTCTGACCCGACCAGCAAGACTAATGACCGTAAGAGGAAATGGGACCAGGTGGACGGGGGTAAACCTTCTGGAGATAAACCTGAATCCCCTAAGTGTGGAAAGAACCATTTTGGTGATTGCTGGAAGTTCATGGGAGCTCTTGGTCGATAAGGCAGTATGGTTCATGGAATCAGAGACTGTCAACGACCCAAGCAGGGACCTGGCCAGATCGGAGGAAGCGGCTCTCTGACTTGCTTCCATTGCGGCAAGACCGGACACATCCAGAAGGAGTGTCCAAAGCTGCAAGGAGGACAAGGGAAGGGTCGTGGGGATGCTGGCAATTCGACCCAGAGAATGCCTGTGGGAACCAAAACTCGCACTGTCAATTTCCGTTGAATTAGAAACGTAGGGTTAACCCTAGTTTCCCAGAGGTCCCGGATATCTGCTAAAGCACACGCCAATAACTCAGAATACGAAGTAAAGATAGACAAATAAAGTAAGAATCAAAAAAATAGATGTCTTATTCCAAATTTGTGTATGAGTGTTTACAATAGGATAGGAGCCTTGGCTATGGGAGCTGTCGGCGAGATATCTAGTTCTAACAACCTAAGACTGTAAAACCCTAGTTGAGTTGGAGCTCGAATAAAAAAACAGAAAGTTGCCTAAACGCTCCAAGTGCTATGTTTGCTCTAAGTAGAGATTTTCGCGTGTGTCTTGCATCATCACCCTCGAAGTCCTTACATACTCCTCTAGAGGCGGTTTGCACTTTCCCCTTCAGCCCTTGGTCGAATTTATCGCTTCGCGGAAATATTCCTTTTTTCTTTGATCTTCATGATTATCTTTGGAAACTTAACATTTATCCTCCGATCTTGACATTTATCATCCGAACTTAACATTTATCCCTTCCTGCAAAATAAAAGATAAACCTTCACAAATTTTGGGCTCGATTATGGATAAAATCGCAAGTGGGCCTTTAGCCAAGTTTTAGACATTCTAGGGCTGTTCTTTGACTTAAGCGTTTTGAAGATTTTACTGAAAGAGAATTTCTAAGACGACGATGTCCGAGATTTAGGATCTTTCGTATGGGGCGTGTGACTCCAGGTGTTTAGTTAATCGTTACCATTTCATACGATCGACCCGATCCTTTCACAAGAAGATGAGTTCTTTCGGTAAAGTTCTGATGTCAATCCCGATCGAGACGAAACAAAGATAAGTTAGATCAAGTTACGAAAGAGGGATTTACGAGGAAGAGGTGAAAACGGATTGATTGATCCAACTCACCAAACGGGCAAGTGGGATTGCTTGTGCTACCTAACTCGCCTGTTTGGCGACTTGGGCTTGTCCAACTCGCCTAACGGGCGAGTTGGTTTATCTTGTTCCATCCAATTCGCCCGTTTGGCGAGTTAAGCTTGTCCAACTCGCCGAACAGGCGAGTTGGTCATCTTGATCGACCAAACTCGCCGAGTGGGCGAGTTGGTGGTCTTGATCTACCCAACTCGCCCGTTCGGCGAGTTGGGCTTTTCCAACTCGCTGAATGGGCGAGTTGGTTGAGCCATGCTGTCCAACTCGCCCATTCGGCGAGTTGGTCGATTCTTGTGGTTCGATTTGCCTGTTCGACGAGTTGGACGTCTTGCTCGGCCAATTTCTCCGTCCAAGGAGTTGGATGATCGAGTCTTCTAGTCAATTTATCGTGTTTCCATTCGGGGATACGTTGACCCGAGGTCTTAAGACAAACTCTTCGTGATGGCTCACTTTTGCAGACCATTCCTTTGTTGTCAGCCGAGATTTGACTTCGATTTTTCCCGTTCCCTTTTTTCCGAGATATTATCTCTTTTTCACAAAGGGCGCATTTCCAAGTAAGTTTTTGACGTTGATTCCGTCGTAACTGATTTTGACCCAAATAGTTAGCCCCCCAGCTCGTCCGAACTGTGATGTTCTTGCGAGCATTTCGGGCATATTGGAAAATTAGGCGGAATCCGACGTCCGAAGCCTGGAGGTGAAATAGTGAATCCTTTCTTCTATAAGTATGTGCAGTGGGTTTTCAAATTATTCACTTGCACATTTCCACAAACGTTTTTTCAAGAACCAAAAGAATTTTACCTCTCTTTCATTCTTTTGGTAAAAGCAAAGTTATGTCTTCGAGAAGAAAAGTTTCCTCCTGGTCTCGTCACTACCGTTCTGTCCTTGATGGTTCCAGCTTGCAACACAATGATGCTGGGCCAAAGGTGGAATTCTCGGCTCACTCGAGTGATCCTGAAGAAGCCGAGACCTACTGGGCGGCTAGGGGAGAATTGAAACCTCCCAGACCTGGTACGTTGGCCTTGCCTCTGTTTCATGCCAACCCCGTGGAGGGTTGCCCCAGCAGAAGCTGTACGAATGGGCTTGCTTCCATCAGGAGCCATTGCCGAGTTCCTGAGTTAGTCGACTTTTGTCTTCCGGAGGTTGGAGAGGCCACTAAGTCTCCGCTCGAGGGTTACTTCATGTTTTATGACGCGTACCTGATGCAGTGCCATTTGTGGTTTCCTATTCCCGAGATCATGGCGCGACTTCTCAACTGTTCCAAGATATCGATTAATTAAATAAACCTGTGTGGTTTGCAGCATATTGTCGGGATTCTTGTTCTGAGTTACCAATTAGGTATGACCATCGATGCCAACAATCTCGAAGCTATGCTTAAACCGGTCGGGAAGTCATTCATTTTTCAATTGAGGCCTCGGTCGGGGATGATGATCATAAGGGAATTCGTGTCGAACTATCATAACTGGCGGAAGCACTTCTTTTTCGTCCACGTTATGCGTCTGTGAAAGAAAATGGACTCTCCATCTTTAGGACTAAATGGGGTCGGAAAGGTATCGTTGATCAAGTGTCGCCCCCTCTCTCTTTTTTGGTTTTGGTGAAGTCCGGTCTCTAATATATTTTGTTCACATTTTATTTTTGGAGACTAATCTTTTCCCTCTAAGTCCAGAAGTTCTGGATACCATCTGAGACTTGCTTCATGGTCGCCCATGTTTCTGGGCAACCTTACACCCAAAAAGGGTTTTCCGTGCTGTTGCTCTCCACCGTTCTCGGTACCAGCCAGATCTGTCGATAGAGGAAGGGTCGGACGCGGCCATTGATGGATTTCGTTCTTAGCGCGGTTTGCACGAGAGAGGAAAGATTAAAGACTCGCAAGGAAAAACACATCGTTGTCGAGGATGAAGCAGCTAATGAGCGGTGATCCTCCGACAACATACTAAGAGACTACCTAAATAGTCAAGTAGGCGGGAGTAGTGGTGAACGGGAAAATATCGATGAGCTGCTTGTTTTGACTATCCTCCGGGCGTAGGTGGGTCTAGCAAGACCCCTAATTTTACCCAGGCATCTAGGATGGTCAACGGGGTAAGTTTTTATTGTTCTCTTTCGAGGACGAGCTTTTTCTTGACTTTGAGATACTTTGCAGGGTCACCTTATGATGAACCGAGCACTTGACGCGAGCTGCCAGGAGGCACGCATGGCTCAGTTCAGGGCTGAGACAACCAAAAATGAGATTGCTCGTCTGAGAGATGAATTGGAAAGTTCTCGTCGTCGTGAGAGGGAGTCGGTTGCGAAGGAGGTTCGTCGCGCGTATAGGCGAGGGAAGAGAGAAATGGCTGACGTCATGAAGACCTGTCGTGAAAAGTTCTTGTATGAACTCGAGGAGCTTACGAAGGATTATAAGGACTTCAGGGATTATCGCGAGTGCCACGCCGCTGTGTGCGGACTATACCTCATGCAGGCCCCTGATTATTCGTTTGGTGCCGAATATACGACGCAGACGCGGCGCATGTACGAGAGGGATAGGGACTTTGTGATTCCTTAGATCGAGGACATGATTTGGGAACAGTGGGACCCGATTCCTATTTCTCCCGATACAGTGGAGGCCGAGGCGGGGACTGCTAATGAGACGGGTGAGGTAAACCAGCCGACGGCTCCTCTGGATGTCAATGACTATTCGCTCGGTAGATCAGTGACTGGGTGCTTTGATTTTGATGAGTAATCGCGAGGTCACGACTTATTCGGGAATGCATTCTTTTGCATTATTGTATGTTTCTGTTTCGTTCGTTGTCGGCCGACTATGGTTGTATGTAGCGGGACTGGCTGAGTGTGGCCTTGAATCCCTATCTTTTATGAGTTTTCATTCAAACAATGGTTTTTATGATAAGTGGGTGTTTAAAAAGATATTTGGAATCTGTTTAGTGTAGAAAGAAAACTCGAGTTGTCATCTCGACGTCCTCCCTTTTTTGAGGATCATCCTATTCATTCTTCGGACGAGATGTTCGAGGAGTTTTTGAAGTTTCGAGAACGTTATGATACGGGTTAAGAGACATACTTTTAGGATCTCGTATCTTTTTGATATCACGCCTTGAGACGTTAGAGACCGGTGTGATGGGTTTAGGGCAAGACCTAGGTTTACTTTCGGTTTAAGGCTTTACGATGACTAATCGGCTTTCATTTTGCTTGTTTCGATTTTCACCTGACTCCGTTCCGATTTAAAGTCCGCGATAGGTTCTCAGCTTATATTACTTGTCTGGTCGGAGTCGAGCATCTCTTCAGGGACAATTTTAAGTCTCCCGAAAGTGCTGACCAAAATTTCCGATTTCTTTTATAGCGCGCTATTTATCCTAGTCGGATGTGAGAGGATCTGTCCTTAGGACGTACCTGGGTGCGTTGCATTTAAGACGGCTAAAGTGCTCAGCGGGCCAAGTGCCGAGTATTTTTTAGTTACAATAGAAAATTTAAAAAATTATAAAGAAGTCCTTAAAAATTTCGAGTACAATGCCAAATTTTATTTCTGAATGTGGGAATATACGAGTCTTCGTATATGTACCCACTCCCCCCCCCTTTTTAGGGAGGGGGATAGCTGAACTCGTCTTTTTGACGAGCTGCCTATGTACCTCTATCGAGGATCAAGCCATCTCGTAGTTCTGCTTGTTTGGGCGAGTATGTTTACTCGGCCGTTGCGTTTATGTCGACTGCGTCAGTTAATGGGTTGACGTCTTCCGCTGAACTTGTCTTCTTCGATGGGCTTGGCGCGTCGGGCACTGGAACTGGTTGTTCACTGGCCGTTGCTAGAGTCGACGGTTATGGGTCGTCATTGCCCGAAGTACTTTCGGCTGATGCATGGGCTATATTTGGGCGCTTGGTCTTTGCCATTGCGGTGTTCGTGATTTCTCTTAGCTTGTGCTCGGCCAGGAAATAGCGTCTCGACTGCTTCTGGAAGCCCCAAATCACAGCAGTCCCGTTATGAGTTGGGAACTTAATGCCTAAGTGATAAATCGATGGGACTGCCTTCATGGCGTTTAGCCAAGGCGTGCCCATGATGACGTTGTGGATGGTTGGGTGGTCGACGACCGCGAAATCGACGATCTTGGTGACTTCTTTTGCCGCAACGGGTAATTTGATCGATCCGAGGGTCATTGACGTCGTGGCAGAGAAACCGGTTACCGGCTTAGGTGATGGTACAACTTCACTTAACTCAATGTTCATCCTTTTGAGACTGTCCCGAAAGATGACCTTGATTGTGCTTCCCGTGTCGATGAGAACCCTGGAGACCTGAAGATCTCTTATGACGAGATCAATTACGAGTGGATCGCAATGTGGCTGATCGATTCCTCTGGCCTCTTCCTCATCGAAAGTGATTGCTTCTTTCGGAGTGTCTTCGATTGTGGGCCAGATTGGTGATTTTTCGCTTGTCTCGGCCTTGCGTTGATAAGCTTTGATGGCCGAGACGGTATCGCTGCAGAATTACGATCCGCTGATGATCATGTTTACCTTGGGACGGTTACTGTCGTTTCCCTTCTCCTCCTCCCTTCTTCCGCGCTTTTCTCCCGATTGGTCCCCTTCGGAAGTTTTCTCCGTTTGAGGAGTGCTGTCATTTTTTGGGGGCTGATCCGAATTGCGGATGGGATCTTTCACGCTGGAAGCTCCGGCGAGTTCTCCGGAGAGCAGCTTTACCGCCAATCTCGCACCGAGAACTTTGCAGTTATTGGTCGAGTGTCCGCGCGTTTAATGAAAGTCGCAGAAGGCATTTTCGTCGTAATTCAGATTTCGGGTCCACGTGTTACCCATCGTCCTTCCTTGCTTTGATCTGAAGTTAATAGCGTAGATATGCGCTCCCTACGTTTCTTCATCTCCACACTGGATGCTTTTATCGTTGCGAGGGTTTTCCTTTTTTAATTTCTGATCCGAACCCGGATCCTTCGACGCATTTTTTGTTGGCTTCCATTTATGGGACAAGACCTTCGTCTCTTCTTCGATGATGATGTAATCCGTGGCTTTGGGAAGCGCGTCCTGGATTGTACGTGGCTTCTCCAAAGTTATCCACTTCCTGAACTTCGACTTGAACCAGAGCGTTTTTCAAAGTGCGTCTATCGAGACTTTGTCGCTTATCCCCCTGACTCTAGCCATGACGGTTTTTAACCATTTTATGAAGTCACGAAGAGTTTCGTCCTCTCCCTGGGACAAGCTCCAGAGGTCCACATCAGTGGTTTATCAATCTATGAACATTGAGTATTGTTTGAGGAATTCTGAGGCGATCTGGTAGAAGCTTTCGATGGAGTTTCGTTTGAGGCGAGAGAACCATTCAAGCGCTGCTCCGCGGAGGTTTTCTACAAAGAGACGGCATTCTCTGACGTTTTTCTCGTTTTCTCTGAACTTGGCTCTACCCATCGCGACCTGAAAAGCCTGTAGGTGTGCCTTAGGATCAGTAGTTCCATCGTATGGCATCACTTTGACCTTCCTAGGATCAAAAACCCTGGTTTCGGTGATACGAGTAGTAAAAGGTGTTTTACGACCCTCTTCAAGAAGCAGATCGATCTCCGGTGTAGTGCTAGTAGCGTGGTGGATTTGGGACTTCACTGCCATAACTTCGGCCACCATTTTCATGAGATCATCGCGGAGATAGCAAATTTCGGAACTCTTGCTAGCAGATTTCTGAATTTGTTGGCGTTTACTGTGAGTGTTTCGATTTTGCTCCTCGTCAGTTCTTCATGTTCATTCCTAAAGATAGCTTCTTCCTCTTCATTCATAGGGTTGTTGAACTGGGATTCGTCCCGAGCCACTCGACTTCTTATGCGGCGCGGATGTATGTATGTGTCTTCGTTCGTGGGTTCGGACTGACTGCTAGATTCCAGGTCAACGTGTTCGACTTCTCCTCTTTCTTCATCTTCTTCAATAAGAGGAAAATCTTCCGGGTTTTTCTGTGTTTGCGTGGGGGTCACTTCGTCAGGCTTTTGTCTACACGGTTTTCCTTGCGCGTTGTCAGACCGGTCCGAAGGTGTTGCGAAGTCGAGTCTTTTTCCGTGGATTCGTGTTGTTCCACGCGGAAAAATGGCCTTGTTCCTCGCTGTAAGGGTTTCAACCTGTTTAGCGAGGGAGTTCATGACCTTGTCATGTTCTGCCAACTTATTCTCAAAAGTTCAGAACATCTTTTTTACCTGCTCAAACGCTGCGGTGTTTGCGTCGGCGTTAACCGCAGTGACGTTCATCGCTGGAGTGTTTTCACGATGTTTTCGTCACGAGGTTGTTGGCTCTTGAGATCTGAAATGCTTTGATTGAGCGTTCATGGCTGAGAGTTAGATTGATCCGTAACCCCCCCCCCCTCCTTCTAGAGCCAAACTGTGGGAACGAAATTTTGCACTATCGATTTCCATAGAATTAGGAACGTATGGTAAAACCTAGTTTCCCAGAGGTCTTGGATATCTGCTAAACCACACACCAATCAATCAGAATACAAAGTAAAGATAGAAAAATAAAGTAAGAATCGTAAAGAGAGCAAATAGATGTCTTATTCCGAATTTGCGTTTAAGCGTTTACAACAGGATAGGACTTGGCTATGGGAGTTGTCGGCGAGTTCCCTACTTCTAAAAACCTAAGACTGCAAAAACCTAGTTGAGTCGCAGCTCGAATAACAAAAATGAAAAGTTGCCTAAATGCTCTAAGTGCTATGTTTTCTCTGAGTAGAGATTTGTGTGTGTGTCTTGCATCATCACCCTCGAAGTACTTATATACTCCTCTAGAGGCAGTTTTCTCTTTCCCCTTTGGTCCTTGGTCATTTTTATCGCTTCGCGGAAATATTTCTTTTTTTCCTCGATCTTCATGATTATCTTTGGTAACTTAACATTTATCCTTCGATCTTGACATTTATCTTTCCAAATTTAAAATTTATCCCTTCTTACAAAATAAAAGATAAACCGTAACAAAGTTTGGGCTTGATTTCGGATAAAATTGCGAGCGGGTCTTTAGCCGAGTTTCGGACCTTCTCGGGACGTTCTTTGACTTAAACGTTTTTACGATTTTATTGAATGAGCATTCCTAAGACAACGACGTCTGAGAGTTAGGATCTTTCGTATGGGGCGTGTGGCTCAAGGTGTTTAGTTAACTGTTACCGTCTCATACAATCGACCCGATCCTTTCACGAGAAAATAAGTTATTTCGGTTTCCAATGTCAATCCCGTTCGAGAAGAAACAAAGATAATTTCGATCAAGTTTTGAAAGAAGGAGTTACGAGAACGAGGTGAAAATGGATTTATTGATCCAACTCGCCTAACGGGTGAGTCGGATTTCTTGTGCTACCTAACTCGCCCGTTTGGCGAGTTGGTTTATCTTGTTCGATCCAACTCGCCCGTTTGGCGAGTTGGGCTTTTCCAACTCGCCGAACGGGCGAGTTGGTCGTCTTGATCGACCCAACTCGCCCGTTCGGCAAGTTGGGCTTGTTTAACTCGCCGAATGGGCGAGATGGTTGAGCCATGCTGTCCAATTTGCTCGTTCAGCGAGTTGGGCTTGTCCAACCCGCCGAATGGGCGAGTTGGTTGAGCCATCCTGTCCAACTCGCCTGTTAGGCCAGTTAGAATGGTCCAACTCGCCGAACGGGCAATTTGGTCGGCCCACGCTGTCCAACTCGCTCGTTCGGCGAGTTGGATTAGTTTAACTCGCCGAACGGGCGAGTTGGTCGGCCTGCATTTCCCAATTCGCCGAACGGGCGAGTTAGTCGGTTCGTATGGTTTGATTTACCTATTCGACGAGTTGGACGTTTTGCTTGGCCAACTTCTCTGTCCGAGGAGTTGGATGATCGAGTCTTCTTATCGTGTTGCCGTTCAAGGATACGTTGACCCAAGGTCTTAAGACAAACTCTTCTTGATGTCTCACTTATGCAGACCATTCCTTTGTGGTTAGCCGAGATTTGACTTCAATTTTTCCCGTTCCCCTTTTTCCGAGATATTATCTCTTTTTCACAAAGGGCGCATTTCCAGGTAGGTTTCTGACGTTGATTCCGTTGTAACCGATTTTGACCCCAACAATGCCAACTACAACTCCTCGAGAGTACGAGCTACCCAGAGATGAAGGCGCTTCAGGAATGTTTGAATCGATCACTTGTAAAAATCAGAACTTATCTTTTTAAATTCAGTTGGAATGCTTGGTCTGGAAACTAGAA
The DNA here is from genome assembly GCA_905132765.1 of Moricandia arvensis. Lineage (NCBI taxonomy): Eukaryota > Viridiplantae > Streptophyta > Magnoliopsida > Brassicales > Brassicaceae > Moricandia > Moricandia arvensis. Next base: position 363,034 of record CAJHQP010000014.1, on the reverse strand, counting down.
TGGTTAGGACTTGACATGGGGTCTCATGTAGGGACCCTAATGGTTGGAAATGTGGAAACAAATGTCCTCTTCGATACAGGCGCTACACATAGTTTTTTGAGCCCGGGCCTGATTGGAAGAGGATCATTTGTTCTGTGTAAAGGGGATCATATGGGGGTAGTGAATACAGCCGGCGGCCAGGTTATGCATCCAATAGACCTTGTCACAAATGCCCTAGTGGTCATACAAAATAGGGTACTACATGTTGACTTGATATGTGTCCACCTTAAGAATCATGAGATGGTCTTAGGCATGGATTGGCTAAGAAAGTATCGGGCCACTCTCGATTTCCACAATGGTCACGTTCGATTAGAGAGTGGGGATCTACGGATCGATTTCCAATGTGAAAGATCGAATCTAGTTGTAGTGGTGTCAGAGATCAAGGATGCTTGACCAGGGTTGTGAAGCCATTCTGGCCACAATAACCACTGCAGAGTGCGGTCAGTCTGATAGCTTATCTACGACTCTGGTGGTATCTGAGTTCGAAGATATGTTATGTATGCTACATGGTGTCCCCCCTGATAGGTCGGACCCCTTCACGATATAACTAAAACCTAGGACAACTCCACTGTCCAAGAGTCTATATCGGATGGCTCCTGCCAAAATGGCCGAGCTAAAAAAGCAATTGGAGGAAATATTGGAAAAGGGGTTCATACGTCCGAGTCATTCCCCATGGGGTGCACCAATCCTCTTGGTAAAAAAAGAAGGATGGTAGCATGCGACTGTGTATCTACTGTTGAGGGTTGAACATGGTTACTATGAATAACAAGTACACGTTACCTTGGATAGACGAGTTGTTGGATCAATTCAAAGGAGCCAAGTGGTTTTCTAAGATCGATTTGGCCTCTGGGTATTATCAAATTCCTATTGAGCCACATGATGTTAGGAAAACAGAATTTAGGACTAGGTACGGCCACTACGAGTTTGTGGTTATGCCATTCAGTCTTACCAATGCACCTGCAGCATTCATGAAAATGATGAACAGCATGTTCCGAGATTTCTTGGATGAATCAGTGATCATCTTTATAGATGATATCCTGGTTTACTCCAAGGATGATGAATCTCATAAGAGACATCTGAGAGTCGTGCTGGAACAGTTATGAGAGCACAAGCTTTATGCCAAACTCAGAAATGTAGTTTTTGGCAGAAGAGTATTGGGTTCCTTGTTCATGTCGTATCCGACCAAGGTGTCTCAATGGATCCTGAGCAGATCAGGGCAATCAAAGATTAGCCCCGACCATGCAGTGCCACAGAAGTAAGAAGCTTCCTTGGGCTAGCAGGTTACTATAGAAGTTTGTGAAAGGATTTGCAAGCTTGTCCCAGCCTATGATGCAGTTTACTGGGAAGTATGTGAAGTTCACATGGTCTGAAGAGTGTTAGAGATGCTTCTCTGCACTAAAGAGCATGCTGACCATCGTACCTGTCCTGGTACTTTCGGAGGCCGACCAACCATATGTGGTTTACATGGACAGGTCCATAACTGGACTAGGTTGCGTGCTGACCCAGCATGGGAAGGTCATCGCTTATGCATCAAGGCAGTTGATGAAACACGAGGGAAACTACCCCACCCATGATCTCAAAATGGCTTCGGTAGTGTTTACCTTAAAGATATGGCGTTCATACTTGTACGGCGCCAAGGTCCAGGTACTTACAGACCATAAAAGTCTAAAGTATATATTTACCCAGCCTGAGTTGAACTTAAGGCAAAGAAGGTAGATGGAATTCATGGCTGATTACGATCTAGACATCGCTTATCATCCGGGCAAGGCCAACCTAGTGGCTGACGCCTTGAGCCGGAGGCGAGCAGATGTATCGGCCAAACGGGAGGCGTAAGACCTGGAATGGATTGTCCGTTCTCTGTAGTTGAATGCACTGACCATGGAGAGCGAGCCACTGGGACTAGAGGCGATTAACCAAGCCGACCTGCTTACCCGAATTCGGTTAGCTCAAGGTCAGGATGAGAACCTGAACAAGGTTGCTCAGAATGATAGGACGGAGTACCAGATCCCGAAGGATGTTACTATCCTAGTCAATGGAAGGATCAGCGTTCCTAATGATAGAGGTCTGAATGAGGAAGTTATGAGGGAGGCTCATAAGTATGAATTCTCAATCCATCCTAGTACGACACAGATGTATCAGAACCTCAAGAAATACTATCATTGGATTCGAATGAAGGCTGATGTTACTGAATGGGTGGCCAAGTTTCCTACTTGCCAACTCATCAAAGCAGAACATCAGGTTCCTAGTGGGTTTTTGCAAAGCCTGCGTATTCCCGAATGGAAGTGCGATCACATCGCAATGGACTTTGTGACTGGATTTCCCAAGACCAGGAATAAAAAGGATGCGGTTTGGGTCATGGTAGATCGCCAAAACAAATCAGCACACTTTCTGGCCATCAAGAAATCGGATGGGGTCGATTATATTGTACATATATACATTGATGAGATCGTCTGATTGCATGGTGTTCCGGAAGGCATAGTGTCAGATAGGGATCCATGGTTTACCTCTCATTTATGGGGGCTTTTTAGAAAGCCCTAGGAGCAAGACTAAACATGAGTACTGCCTATCACCCACAGACGGATGGACAATCGGAACGTACGATTCGAACGTTGGAATATATGTTGTGAGCATGTGTATTAGACTGGGCTGATTCCTGGGAAAGGCATCTACCCTTGGTAGAATTTTCTTACAACAACAGCTTCCATAGGAGCATTGGCATGTTGCCAGACGAAGCTCTGCACGGGCGTCCATGCAGGACACCCCTATGCTGGACCCAAGTGGGGGAGCGTAGCATGATTAGACCGGAAATTGTCGAAGAGACAACCGGGAAGATCAAGTTCGTGAGGGATAAGATGAGGGAAGCACAAGATCGCTAAAAGAACTATGAAGATCGACGTAGGAAAGATCTCGAGTTCACGGTTGGTGACTTGGTGTATCTCAAGATGATTACCTTCAAGGGAATGGTCAGAATTTCCAGAAAAAGGAAATTAGATCCAAGATACTTGGGGCCGTTCAAGGTCATATAAAGAGTTGGATTGGTGGCATACAAGTTGGACTTACCAGCCAAGATGGATGTGTTTCATAGTGTGTTCCATGTCTCCCAACTCAAAAAATGCATGTCGGACCAAGACATTGTACTTCCAGCTATTCTTGATGATCTAGGAAAGGACCTAATCTTAGAGACAAGGCCGGTTTCAATAGTAGATAGGATGGAAAAAAGCAACAAGGAAGAAAACAGTCCAGATGATCAAGGTCATGTGGGACTGCAGTGGGAAGGAGACAATCACTTGGGAAACGGAGGCAAGGATGAAAGCTGAGTATCCTGAGTGGTTTGAACAATTTGTTTCTGAGGAAACAATTGATTCGGATTCGAGGACGAATCCATCGCAAGTGGGGAGACTTGTAGCATCCCCAATCTTGAATAAGATCATGTGACTGACCATGGTTCGAAGAAACAAGCTGTAGATCACTTTGATCAAGAGGCAGGCTTTCGATGGTCAAGATAAGTATTTGAGGACTTAACCAAATGAGAGGGAAAGAAACGAGTTAAAGGAGCTAGACGAGTGACTTGGTAGCTGAACAAAGTAAACGGCTGCTCGAACAGCTAAACGTTACTCAACCAAGCTCAGTATAGATCAGTCCTATTTAAGTCAGATCATTTAGCTGAGCTACCAGCTCACTCAGCTGGGCCAGCTGGGAATCAGCTCAACTCAGTTGGACGGAGTGTTCGAGTATTGGGTAGTTGGTCCGGGTTCGGGCCGGTGGTGGGCCGGGTAGTCCGGCCATGGTGGCTAGGGCCTGGTGGACCCTTCGGTAAGGCTGTGGGCTAAGACTGGTGGGTCTGGGTCTCTGTTTGGGCTAAGTATAAACCCAAGAAGGGTCAGATGCAGGCAAAAGGGGTGCACACGGTCAAGAGGTGCAACCTATCGACCAAGTCATGCCCATTCGCTAACAAGTAATGGCTGCTCGTGGGGCAAGACTTACCCCTTTGTTCTCTATAAATAGGGGGCCTCTCCATACGTTTTTATAATTCAGTTTCAGAGTAAAGTACTCAGCGATAAACGTGAGAGAGAGAAAGAGAGAGTTTTCGGCCAAGAGCAAGGTCATTTGTGGTGATTGTCTTTCCGGCGACTAAGATCGTTTGTGTTAGCATCTCCGATCAAGAATGGGAAAGTCTGATAAGGGGAAGAACATGGAAGACCTTAACGTAGTTTCCAAGGTAAGAGATGGACCGTGGGTTCATCAGTCTATACGGTTAACCCTGGTGGCCAAACTGATGGTCTGGTCGGTTCCATAGTCTCATATGTTTCTCTTAGCCTATTTCCATTCATTCTTCATCTTCTATTTCTGGTTATACACGAATGGATTTGATGGTTGGATCCAAGGGTTTCGTCCCTAGTCTTAACCCATCCACATCCTAACCGCTAACTAGACCATGGGTCGGTTATGCGGATCAGTATGGATCGTGCCAATGAATGGGTGGTTGGGCTGAATGGTTGGAAAGTCCCAAAGGGTACAAGTTTCCAAAGTGTACGAGTTGCCAATGTTCATGAGTTTCCAAGAGTCATGAGACTCCAGAGAGTACGAGTAACCATAAGGTACGAGATACCAGGAGTTACGAGTACCAGAAGGTACCATAGACCAAAGGGTGTCACTGACCAAAGGGTGCGAGTTACCAAAGGGTGCAAGTTACCAAGGGGTGCAAGTTCTAAACTGTTCCATTCGATGCAGATTCTGTCCGGTCCATAGGGATCAGTCCACGGCTTGTAAAGCTAGGACATGTACACGGCTGTCTAACCGAAGTAATGAGTCGAAAGGTCCGATCGGTTGTAAAACCATCCGAATTGGGCTTGAGCCTTACTCGCTTGTATAGATCCAGGCCCAGTGCTGGATCAGGTAATAAAGTCTATTAGGCCTTTGAGCCGAACTTCAAGAATGGCCGATTGTACCTAGACATTGCCCGGATGGACGGACTGGTCTTTGGGCGATACGGTTATGATCGTGTTTCTTTTTATTTTAACAGGACTGTCTATCTATTTTGAGTCATGTGGGGCGGTTGGATGATTGAATTAGGGTATGGTAGATAGGTCCGACTTATTATATGATTGTCTTATTTCAGGTTTATCATAGTTCAAGGGACCCAGCCAAGCATTGTAGAATCTATCCGTTCTGACTTCGGTTATGATTAATGCTTATGGGTTATGGTTTCAGGAACTGAGGCTGGTTGTAATCAAGCCAAGGAGCCGTGAAGACTCAGTTAGTGAGAGGCTGTGTAGCGTGTGGCTAGATGAAGTTAGGGAGGAACTAGTTATTGTTTATGAGACTGTTAAAAAACTATGTATTGGATCACATGTTTCTGAATGATACAAATAAACTTATTAATTATTCTGATGTGCTATCTGTCGATTGTTTATCAACCTCATATATGAATATGACTTAGTAAATGAAAGACTTAAAAATGAATCAAACAAGCAATGAAAATATAAAGTAAGTTCGCGGATCCAGTTGGGTTGAGAGGCCAGGATTGGGTCTTACATTGTTCCATATCCCTCTACAGTTCCAACTTATTGTCTTCAATGATTAAGATCTAGCGGATATTTAGAATCCACCAAACCTTTCCTTATCTGTTTTGTGCCACCTTTATGACTCTTCATGTTTCCCTCACGCACTGGTACCCGTGATGAAGAGCTCAAGCCCCCTCTTATACGCGGAGATGCTCTACGTGGTGGCTGGGTGTCCGGTTTTGCCGTCTCAGAAGGAAACATCACATGAGTAATACTTCTTGTCTTCATCTCTGACACCGAGAGACGTCGTGAGACCTGTCGTGGAGCATAACGAGGACGTTGTGTTCTTTGAGAGGGGGTGAATTGTAATATCCCGAGTTGTGATATATGAAAAAATGTTTAAGAGAATTGATTTGGCGACCTATGTCACCAAAGTTGATTTATCTTTTCTGACACACATCCGTTTAGAACTCTAGGGTAAAGCGTGATTGAGCTGGAGTAGTGAAAGGATGTGTGACCTACCGGGAAGTGATTCGTGATACCGTGCGAGTGAGGTGAAAACACGGGAAAATGTCAGGTGGTGATTGTAGAGCCAGTAAACAATGATTTTGAGCTAGTAAACAATGATTTTGAGCATTGGAAGGTTTACACACCGACCGTTGAAACAGGATAGGACCCACAGACCGAGAAAACAGCCGTGTGTAGCCCATTAGCCGTGGACGGTCGGAGTATTACAGTTTCACTACACAGTTATATCGATATGGCTGATGTCGGTCAGTTTTGTTAATCCAAACAAGAAGGCTAGTAACAATGACTAAATGAAAGTTAGTAATAATGTCTAATTACCAAACGATGTTCCTATTGATTCCTCCCTTCTCTCATATCTTCTTGACAACGTTTTCCTTAAGGCCACTATCATCTCAGCTCTTCTTAACTTTAAAAAATAAAACTATCGAAGATGATAAATGTATCAAAGTTAGTGCCACGTGCTTCACACACACATATTACGAAGTCGTTTAGTAGAGTAAGCGTGACGGCCACAAGCTCTCCGCCTCTTTACCTTCTACATATCTTCTTTCTTTCTTCATTAATAAATCTTTGTCTCTCTTCACCAAATCGCTGCCACACATAGAAAGAGAGATTACAATAGTTATCAGCATGAACACGTTTGGCGCAGGACTACGTTTTTCTCTCCGTGAAATGGGGAAGAAGCAGTAGAGAATGGTGGTGGTGAGAGCAGAAGGAGATGGAGGAGGAATAAATCCGGAGATCAGAAAGAACGAGGAGAAGGTGGTTGACTCCATTTTTTTTTTCTTTTGCCGTTGAAAAGCTGTTCTATTACTTATACTATAGGTGGCTTGGGTAACCAGGTCGGAATAGAACAACCAATAAAATAAAGTTTCATGTGAAAAAAATCTAGCAGTCCTAGCTAGTGAGTTTGAAACTTGAGTTTTTGCCCTCGGAACAGAGGAGATCTTGAGATCCGGAAAGCAAGTCTTCAGTATCTTTATCTTCTCAGCTCCGTTGCGAATCCAGGCTATTCCTGAGAATCCTTGATTATGGCGATCAAAACCTTGCAATCCGTTCCAAAGCTCTGACATGTCGAATGTTGTAACATATTCTCCATCGCCCAAACTAGAGCGTTCAACTCAGAATGCAAGGCTGATTCTCTGTAAATCCAATTCCGTGTACCCATAAGTCCAGCCTTTCCCAATCCGTCTATCCAGGCTCATCCACTTCCACTAAACTGAGCTGTAGGCGTCCATGATTCATCTATCATACAGATATTCCTCAAGCTTAAGACTTGGACCTCTTTTGCACTATTACCCGGAGTGGTTTGTGATTCTCTCTCATTTGCCTTGAACCATGCTTGACACTCACTTTCAGCATAACGAATTAGCTCCAAAGGATCTCTGTTTGAGTCTGGTTCAACAATGTTGTTTTTCTTCCAGAAGAGATAATTCATATTAGCATAGATGCTTGGGAGAGGGAAAATGTCATGACTTGTTGGTGTTGCTGATATACACCAGGATTTTAGAGCTGACAGGCATTCAAAAATCGCATGAGTAACAGCTTCATCAGGTTCTCCACAACATAGACAATAGTTATCACATTGCATGTTCCTCCTTATCTAGTTCTTCGTAACCGCCACATGGCCGGTTATCAGTTTCCATATAAGATGACATATCTTCTTTGGGGATTTAATCTTCTAAGCAAAGGCTTGTAGCATAGAAATACTAGGTTCCGCTATCTCCTTTTCTATCTCCACAATCATCAATTTCTGAGACACCCAATAACCAGATTTGACTGTGTACTAGCCATTTTGGTATAGTTCCAACAGAAGGTATCGCGACGATGAGTCGTACTATGGCGAGGCTTCTTACATAGTGAATATCAGCAGGGTCAACATAACCCTCAAGTAGACTAACATTCCACTCATTCAGATCTTAATTAATCAAATCACTTACTCTCATGTTTGGGTTTAAGACTGGAGCCACCGGTCTGGGAGGCCTAGCTGATAAAGTGGGGATCCAAGGATCCTCCCACACCTTGACCTTGTATCCTGAATGTATCTTGTGTCTGATTCCCAATAGAAGTAACTTCCTTGTTGCTGACATACTAGTCCACACATATGATGCTCTGCTTACAGTAATATTTCACAAAGGCGAACTCAATCTGTAATATCTTCCTTTTAACACTCTTGCCACCAGCGAATCGGAGTTCTGGACCAGTCTCCAGAATTTTTTTTGCCAGAAGAGCAAGGTTAAATTCATGGATTATACGAAAGCCAATGCCACCTTCTTCCCTTGGTAAGCAGACTTTGTCCCACTTTTCCCACTGAATACCTCTCTTTGGGGGGTTTGAGCTCCACCAAAATTGTGCAATGGCACTAGCTAGATTTTCACATATCTCTAGTGGAAGTAGGAAGCTAGACATTACATATGTCGGAAGAGCGAACAAGATTGATTTAATCAAGACTTCCTTTCCCCCTTTTGAAAGCCATCTGCCCGTCCATCCATTCACTCTATGCATTTTTTTTCCTTCAAGAAAGCGAAAAGCTTGCATTTGAAGCCACTTATGTCTTCTGGGATACCTAAGTAATTCCCCATTCCTCCTTCATTTTGGATTCCAAGAGTATCTTTGATTTGCTTCCTATGATTTGTTTTAATCCTCTTACCAAAGAGTAAAGATGATTTAGCAAAATTAATGCACTATCCAGATGCATGTTCATATTTCATGACCACTTTCATCACTTCTTCACATTCGGGTTTCGCCTTACATAAGAAAAGGCTATCATCAGCAAAGAGAAGGTGAGATACCGAGGGACATCCGTGTGTAACTCGCATCCCCATTTTCTTCCATTTATTCTCTGCATGATTAAGAAGGCTAACGAGCGCTTCCGTGCATAGAATGAAGATGAAAGGAGACAAAGGATCTCCTTGGCGTAGGCCTCTCCCTGGAGTAATATTTCCCCTAGGTCGCCCATTCATGAGCACCTTATATTTCACCGATGTAATACACCTCATTATCTAGGAGATACAGATTTCCGAAAAACCCATCTTACGCATTACAACTTCAATAAAAGACCACTACACTCGATCATACGCCTTACTCATGTCTGTCTTAATGGCCATTTTTTTGTTTCTTCCACTTGGCTTAGTTCGTAGTGCATGAAACATTTCCTGGGCAATCATGATATTATATGTATTATGTCTTCCCGCAACAAAGGCTGACTGGATTTTTGAAATTCTATCAGGAAGAACCTTCTTTAATCTCTGGCATAAGACCTTAGAGATAATCTTGTAGCTTACATTACACAGACTTATGGGTCTGAACTGGGACATTTCATTAGGTTTCGTTGTCTTCGGAATGAAACATATATTTGTATCATTTAGACCACTCGCCATTGATCCATGCAAAAGGAATTGATTAACCATATGAGATAATTCGTCCTTAACAATATCCCAGAATTTCTGATAAAATAGAGCTGTCATCCCATCTGGTCCAGGAGCTTGTTCCGGATGCATAGCAAAAAGGGCCAATTTAACCTCCCATTCCGTGACCGGGGCAGTAAGCTCATTATTTATGGACTCCGTGATCGTAGTATTTACGTCAGAGAGTGCCTCCTCTATATCATGCGGACTTGAAGATCCAAATAGGTGTCTAAAGTAATTAGTAGCAATGGCTACCAGTCCTTCCTCAACCTCAACAACACTTCCATTTGCATCTATTAGCTGTGTGATCTTATTCCTAACTCTCCTTTGTTTTCTCAGTGCATGAAAGTATTTTGTATCTATGTTCTCTTCTCTTAACCAAAAGATTCGACACTTTTGCTTCCAGAAAATCAATTTGGCCTTAAGGGCCTTTGAGAGATCCTTTAGAGCTTCAAATATTTCCTCTGTAGTTGCATCATCATTTGAGTACAGACTTTGGACCTTTTCTTTAAGTTCCTCCACCGATTTTTCTGAATTAAATTTTGTTGTCTTCGCCACTGGCTTTAAGCTTTACGACAACTCGAGATATGATCCATTATGCTCGCATCTTGGGGTAATTCTGAAGATTTCCATCCCTCAAGAATCACTTGTCTTAGTTCCTCATTTTCCAGCCATCTCTTGTCAAATTTGAAACTTTTTGATTTCCTTGTCGGCTTTGTGAGGATGTCTGCTAAGATCGGTCGATGATCGGATCCCCATAGTATCATATATTGATCAACTGAGTGGGGAAACTTTTCATGCCAGTCCTCATTTCCAACTGCTTTGTCTAGTCTTCACCTAACTGTTGTTTTTCCAGCTCTCTTTCCAACCCATGATAACATGTCTCTAGTGAAAGGGAACTCCAGCATCTCGCAGTCACTTAGGATTTGCTTAAATGGTTTAAAAGAACTATGTGTCCTTCGGCTGCCACCCTCTTTTTCTTCATGCCCTATAATTTCATTAAAATCGCCTCTCATTAACCATGGTTCATTTCGTGTTTTTGAGAAACGCGTAAGACGTACCCAAACTATATCTCGTCTTTCTAAAACATGATCCCCATAAACAAACGTCATAAAGACTTTTATTCCATCAATGACTGCCTCAATGTCAATCATTCTGTTATTCGAAAATAATACATTAACTTGAAATTCATCCATAAGAAATAAAGCTAAACTTCCGCTAAGGCCAAGTGGCTCAACGGTAAACAAATGATCAAATCCTAAGTCGGCTTGAATGTTTTGCAACAGCGGCCTTTTATTCTTCATCTCATAGAGGAACACAAGTCCTAGGTGATGCTTCTGACACATCTCCTTAAGGCGTCGAACTGTGAGGTCGTTCCCAATCCCTCGACAGTTCCAACTAATTGTCTTCATGGGTGATGGTGGGAGGTTTTGTTTGACCCCTCCAACCCATTTTGTCGTCGATAGTTGTGTTTGGAAGCCTTAGATGACCCAGTACGATGTACCCCATGACGCTCCTTTCCTCTATAAGATGGATTGTGTCTTCTTTGAGCTTCCTGATGAGAAAGCTCCTTCTTCTTTTGATGAGCATCCAAAAAGACTCCAGTCTCTCTCCTAAATTTAGAAGACGATGCTCCCTCTTCATTTCCATCCCCTGCATGAACCTCTTATGTTCCATTTTTCTTCCCACTCTCCAGCTCCATTAGTTCCGCCCCAAGTAAATCCTCATCCAAATCTTCATAATCCATTGCCGCATCCATACGTTTGTCATGTTTATTACTCAACTCATTAAGCTCCATGTCATTTCAAGCCCCAATCATTTGAGCATCAGCAAGTAGAGCTTTCTCCGTAGGAGAGAAAGTCAAAGATCGAGCAGCTCCTTTATCTCTTTTCACGACATGAGCATCATGATGAGTAGCCAAATGTGATGGAGTAAAAATTTGACTAGCGAGCCTCTTTCTCCCCAAATGACTCTCCACTACCTTCTCTAGTTGATGTAGATGAGGAGGTTCATCGTTTTTAGAGGTAGATGGCCGTGATTCTTGAGCATAAGGATCATAGGAGGCTGTCAGAGTATCCACTTTGCTTTCCATCTTTTCCTTATCTCTCATCCTGCATGGTTAGTCCTCAAATATGGATCATAGTGAGTACCATGACGAGAGGAGCTTGTGTGTAAATTATCCCTTTAACCCAATTTTCCAAAGTGATTTTCGGGATAGGGATCTCTTTAATCATTCTCAAACGTTGCAGCACGTCTGAAGCCCTTATTAGTAGGACGATTGGATGTAATCTTCATGTAATCTCTTTGATCCCTTCCAGTGATCCCATCTTTTTCCTGATCTCGCAGCAAAGACTAACGAGATGAATCTGAAGCTGGCATTTGCACTCGAGAGAAAACACCTGACCTGCCTCTCTGATTCTCCATCCAATGATCTTTTGAAGGACACTATGATTCTTCATGGGTCATCATCCCACAAGAGGAATAGTGCTTGAAGAGTTTGTAATACTTGATCTGAATTGACCCCTCATGGAGAAATAATCTTCCTGTTAAACTTCAGTGGTTTCCTAGAATCCACATCTATTAACATCTTTGCAGCTGATAGGTCTACCGTGTCAATTCGCCCTAATCTGCCTCAAATATTCCTCAGATTCTTTATTGTCCAAAGGTGCAGCGGGATTCCTGTAATCTCCACCCAGAATGAAATGATCCATGGATAATCATCGTGCACTACTGGTTCCCATCAAACTAGCACGAACATACAAAATTTATAGTGAAAAGGCCCTTGGCATACGATCGATTTTAGGTCCTCTTCAGTAGCAAAGTTTAAGAGAAACTTTCCATTCCCTAGATCATTTGCAGTGACTTTGTCTTGCATCTCCCATTGAGAGATCATGGTGTTAATAAGCTTTTCCACTTTTTGTTTCTTGGGATTTAGAATCTTCCCAATCAGCGAAAGACGATAATACTTAATGATATGAGGACCATCTTGGTCAGTTAGCTGTATCGGTTCGTCATCATCATCGATGACAATCGCCTTTCCTTTCGTGTCTGCCATACGAGCTGAACAAAACTTATCCACATTGTCGAATAATGATAGTCAATTCCTTGTGAGAATGACCCTTGTTTGTTATACTGTAATAAACAAACTCCAAGCCCACCACTCCAACTCGTCACCCTGCTCCAAAAGACGATCAGACGTAACCAAGCGTGTATCACTGTGATCAACTCTTTCGTAATGTTATCAACTCCCATCCCACCACTCGAATAGAATGAAGTGTATTCGTAATAGGATCACACATAACCAAGCGTATACGATCAACTTCTTACGTGATCCCATAGCCAGGATAAACGATCACCTAACCACGTGTATACTACTGTCCCAATGAGATAATATCAGTTAAAAAGCCACGCGGTTGACAATGATCAACCACGGTTACTCCACAACAGACGATGGCCGATCGTTTCCGATGATCCAAAAAATCCCAACCAAGCAAACGAAACACGATCCCCGAAACCCTCCGCAACCACCGTGGCCCGTAGCGACAAGACAAGCTCTACATGACAGAAATCTAACTTCGTGCCCTTAAGAAGCACGGCGGTTTACACGTTAAAGAGACGAATGTACAAAGCCCCGACGGTTTACACGTCGAAGCCAAAGAGATCCAGATCCAGATCGAAGAGACGAAGAGTCGAGAGTCACCAGAATCAATGTTCAAAGCCCCACCGGAGTTGATGATCGCGTCTTCGAGATTGAGCAGCCATCGCCCTCCTAGTCGCCCTCTCCGAAAACCCTAGCGAGTTTCAGTTTTTTATATTGGGTTTCTGGTTGACTCCATTGTTGTCACTGAGCTTTCCAAAAACATATCTCCCTATTGCACGTGTCTCTTTTTTTTCTTTCCAAAAAAATATGAACATAGTACTTTGCTGCTCTTAAGAATTTATTATGAGATATATACCATATATCCGTGTATATCTACTTTATTAGTAATGTCGATCTCAATAACACAAGTTAATTCAGTTTGTCATGGTATCAGGGGTAGATCCATTCTTCTAAATATTAAATATTCATTCCTCTAAAAAGAGTTGCCTCTTTTTTTCATACCCGAGAACAAAACCGCTTATTCGAGTTTTCTAATTCAAACCAATTATGCGCAAGTTGTCTATCACTGACGAAACCGTATAACCTTAAAAGACGGATGATCTCACCGTATGATCTTACATCTGGGGACAACCCAAGAGCCGTTATTTCATCCTTGTTGCTCAATGATACGACTACAACGGATGTGCAATTAATATTAGCGTATGGCTTTAAGTTCATGCAAAAAATGTTCGGTTTCATTGATGGGAGTATCCCAAAACCACCAACAAACTCTTCTACACTTGGAGATTGGATTGCTAATAACAACCTATTGGTGGGTCGGATAAAACAGATCATAGAACTTAAAATCAGATCCTCGATCTCTACAACAGAGGTAGCTAAGGAACTTTGGGATATCATCAGAAAAAGATCTTCTGTGAAAAGTTGAGCTAGACTGCAGCAACTTCGTAATTTTTTAGCTACATGTAAATAGTATGGGTCGTCGGTAGATGACTAATTTTGGAGACTGGATAAAATATAGGATGGCATTAAGGAATGTATGAACACGAAACAATGTAGTTGTGGGAAGTGTGAGTGTGACCTTAACACAACATATGAAGCAGAATGTGAGGTACTTCGTGTTCATGACTTTATCTCTGGTCTTAATGATTCAGCTCACGGTGTCATTCGTTCTCATATATGCGCAATAACACATTTCCCAGATATTGATAGTGTGTACCAAATTATAGTTCATAATGAAACTATCTGCTCTCCACAGTGACTCAAGAAATTCAAGTCATGAGCTTTGCTTCTCAACTCAATCGTGCCAGACTCATTGTCCCAATGCAAGTATCCAGACATCGTCTGCCTATCCTGGTAACAAGTATCCATCGAGAAAGTGTACTATGTGTGGACGTGTACATGACATGAAGCAAGCTCGTGTTTTAGGGTGGTTGGTTTTCCAGTGGTATGGAACTTGGGGTCGTGGACGTGGAACGTTGAACAGAGGTTGAGGTGTGCAGCCCCGTGCCATTATTACACGGAACACTGGAGGTAATGCTGTTGCAATTTCATCACTGGTAGTTCTTACAAAGGTTGATAGGTAGGGACTTGGCAGAATATCGGATGACCAGTGGAAGATTATTTTTAAAAATGGTGGGCAAGACACCTAAGACATGCACTCTGAGCGGTAAGAATGATTTTATTGAATGTATATTGGAATCATGTGCGACACATCATATTACTGGAATATCCGAATGTCTGGAGGCTGTTTGCCTCACAATTCCAGTATCAGTAAGGTTGCCCACGGATTTAAACTTTCTTGCCTCTAAACAGGGAACTGTTCGCTTAAATGCACACCTCATTTTCCATAATGTTTATCTAGTTGATGGATTTGAAAAAAAATCTGATTTCTTTTGGTCAATTAGTCAACGGTAACAGTTTTGTGGAACAAATAACCGATAAATTGTTGTTGTTACAGGGGCCACATTACGAGGAAGCTGATTGGGATGGGTAAAGAATCAGTCTTATGACATCATCGTTTGGGTCATCCATCTCATTGCGTTGCTAGATTGCTTCATGTGTTAGTAGTAATAAGGATTCATTTAGAATTGTGATGTTTGCTTCCGCGCAAACCAATTCGTCAATATTTTCCAAACAGTTCAACTTGTTTTAATGCAATTTTGATTTAATTCATTGTGATTTATGGGTCCATATCATTCTATGGCTTTGTGTGGAACCTGATATTTCTTAACCATTATTGATGATCATTCCAGAGTAGTTTGAGTATATCATCTGAAAGATAAAACTTCTGTCTTACGTCACTTACAAGACTTTGTTGTGTTGATTCAAACACCGTTTTCGAAGAAAATCAAGACAATAAGAAGTGACAATGGAACAAAATTTCTATGTCTCTCACGATATTTTCAAGAAATAGGATGCAACATGAGACGTCATGTGTTTACACTCCGCATCAGAATGGATGTGTGAAACGTAAACACAAACACATACTCAGTATTGCTCAAGCTGTAAGGTTTGAGGCTCACCTTCCTATCAAATATTGGGGTGAGTGTGTCAAAACAATTGTTTATCTCCCGAACAGAACACCATCTCAATTCCTTAAAGTCAAACAGATTTTGAAAGATTATATGGTCGGATTCCCTCGTCTAACCACCTTCGAGTCTTTGGGTGCTTAGCGTACGCTCATAACCAGCATCGCCATGGAGAAAAATTTGCAAATCGCAGTCGATGTTATGCATTCCTTGGTTCTCCGATAGGAAAGAAGGGGTGGTTGTTTCTTGACTTGAAAACAGAAAGTGTTTTCACTTCCAGAGATGTGGTGTTTTGTGAGGATCAATTTCCTTTTCCTGTTATCATTGAGTCATTACCGATAACAGAGACGCCACCTAACATTGGTGAGGTTGCGTTTGATGAATCTGATTCAGATATTGCAGAGTTAGTAAAAGAAAAAATTGGATGTAGAGAAGACACAAGTTGACGAGAATCATGTAGATAAGACAACAGTTGTGGCTTCTGAGTCTCAAACTCAAACAATAGAAACTTCACTAGTTGAGAACCTAGATGCACATATACAAGAGGTTGTTGACGTAGAAGGTATGGGGCAAGGTCATAGACAGAAGATTACATCGTCTCGTCTCTGTGACTATCTTGTCAACACAATCTCTCTTAATGCCTCTATCTCTCTCCACATCATCACCGCCCCATCAGCCATCCTCAGGTTCGTTATATCCTATCTCTGATGTACTCACTTGTACAAAATTTTCAACTCAGCATTGCAGCTTCTTGGCGTCTATTGAGTCTCTTCATATACTGTGTACCTTTCAAGAAGTTGTACGTGATAAAATCTGGAACAATACAATGGGTACTGAAGTTCCAATTCTCGAAAAACAACACATTTGGGATGTAGAGGCTCTTCCTCCAAATAAGAGAGCTTTTGATGGTAAATGGGTTTATTCAATCAAGTATAGATCTCATGGAACTATTGAACGTCCCAAAGCGAGACTCGTTATGTGTGGTAACCAGTAGAAGCATGGGTTTACTATACAGATACATTCTCTCTGGTTGCTAATATGACAATGGTCAGTTGCTAAGATGACAAGCGTCCCCTTCAATTATTTTCTCTTTGTGTATTCATAGCGTGGTGTTTCTATCAGAATATTAGCTTATGCGGATGACTTGATTATATCACGAATTAGTTCAGCTGGCATTCAGTTACTTAAAATTATCTATCCATGTGTTTTCACATTAAGGATTTGGGATTTCTTAAATATTTGTGGGAAATCAAAGTTGCTAGGAGTTCTTCTGGGTTCTATTTATGTCAAAGAAAGTATGTGACTGATACTATTACTGAAATGGGATTGCTTGGTTGCAAACCTGTTGGGTCTCCTATGGATCAAAATCATCAACTAGGTCCAGCAGAAGGTCCGGTTATTGCTGAACCAGGAAGGTATCTCAAACTGGCGTGTTGGCTTATTTATCTTGCAGCCACACGCCCGGATCTTACTTATTCAGTTCACATTCTATTGCAGTTTCTGCACGCACCGAAGGAAGAACATTGACTTGCAGCATTGAAAGTGGTCCGATATTTGAAGGGGGTGCTTAGTCAAAGCATTCTACTTAGCGCACAGTCGTCACTTCATATCCATCGCTCACTCTCCAGTTAGATAGTTCAGTTAGGGTCATCTCCAATCTCGTGGAAAACCAAGAAACATGACACTGTTCTGTGTTCTTCCGCAAAAGTGGAATATCTGCAATGGGTGAAATTACAAAGGAAATATTGTGGCTCAAATTTTTGCTTAAGGAAATGGGTGTCGATCATTCTAAGCCAATGAAATTGCATTTGACAGTCAGCCTGCAATTTATATCAGCTCCAATTCGTTTTTTCATGAACGTAGGAAGAATGTAAAGATTGAGTGTCATTTTATGCGCGAAGGAACAGCTTGTGGATATTCTAACTACAGCTCTGGGCCCAAGGGGTTTGATATTTTTCTCTTCAAATTAGACATTCAAAACTTACATGCTCCATCTTGAGGGCGTATTACGGGATATATACCATATATTCGTGTACAGCCATTTTATTACTTAGTTTCTTATTATAAAATAATGTAAATTTTTTTTTTGATAAAAAAAAAGAAAGATTTACATTATTTTCTATAGGTTTACGCTTTTGAGAAAATGACTATATATACTTTGAAATGTTGATCTCAATAACACAAGTTAATATTGAGCAATACATAAGTTTGTCAAATTTGAAGTATGTTAATATATTATATTATAATTTTTGACATATCTATCTTAATAAAATCCTTTTGTTTCGCTACGGCTGCTCTCCTTTCAAATTGCGTTGATCTTAAAATCTACATTATTAAATTTATCAACTAGAGCTTGACTCGCGCACTCGCGCAAATATTTGTTTTAACTTTTATAAATAAATTTCTATTTTTTATATGTGATAATATATATATATATATATATATAATTTATCTGTATTAAATAATTATTTAATATGACATTTTTCTTATAGTTTATATTGAATCATTTTATTTATTTTTTGTAAACCGTCAGTTGTATCACCCGCAGTTTTATAATATGATCCGTGCATTCATACAAAAGTATTTTTAATCCTGTATGGATCAAAAATTTATGATGATGTCCAGTAAAATTATTTATATACTATTTTAAATTTGATGCTATATATTTTATACTTTTCAACATTTATTATATTGAATTTACATTGTGCTATTGTTTATCTAAAAATGTATTTAAGATAATATATTTATATATTAATTTATATTTTATTTATATATTATAAAATGATTCCTTTTAAATTTTTGTATGTTTTATGGTTTTTTAATTTGATAAAAAGATAATAATGCTAAAAGTTAGGATTATGTAATTTTTAATGGTATCAAAGTGTAATTAAATAGTTTTTTTAGTTAATAATTAGTTTTGGAAATTTAATAATAAAATATATAAAAGATAAAGAATTCAAAATATAGATTTACTAGTTATTTCAGTGGCATTATATTGTAAATAAGTGGTAAATTTTAAAGGTACATTTTATTAGTACTTCTCTTTTAATAATATAGATGTGAACAAAAGAAAAGTTTAACGCATTGTATTTCTAAAATGTAGTCACAGGGGCCTAATAAAACAACATTTTTGTTTATAATTAGAAAATTTTATTTACAATGGTTGTGTTCCAAAGAAAAAGTATGCAATGGTTAAGTTTTTGGTAAAATTTTATATATATATATACACATATTCCCCTAAAAGGATCGAATCCTAAAGATTTATTATGTGAGACTTTGCTAGTTTGGTTTTACAATGGGACAAATGTATGAATCTAGATTTATATTAATATTGTTTAATGTATTGCAGGTGTTGGAAGTCTGGGACATTTCCATTGTGTGATGGGAGTCATGTGAAGCACAACAAAGCTAATGGAGATAACATTGGCCCTCTCCTTCTTAAGAAGCAGTAGTTTTTTTCCATTAATTACTTTCTCTTAATTAAGTTATGGTAATATATGTCAAATTTAAGCAAAAAAAGTTATGGTAATATATTATGTGTACGGTGTGTACCCAGTCCAAATATATCTAATGAATCATGTGAAAGAAAGTTACGGTTACGATTTTTTATCAACATAACTATTTTTTATGAAATAGTCTGGGTCCATTACTATGTTTAACTAGTTTCACAGGAACTATTTATATATGCTCATAATAGAATAATTTAAATAAGATATTTAAACCTTAAGACGAAACGAAAGTTTGAGGGAGAAATTGTTTTACTAGTGTCAAAATATAGCTTAGTCCATAATATGTTTATGAAAAATATTCTATACTTTCTTAGTAGTTAGTCTGTAGTTTTAGTTTTAGTTTTAGTTTTAGGTATTTGTATTAACTATACATCTCTCTCCAATTCAAAAAAAAAAAACTATACATCTCTGTTTTTTTTTTAACAAAGAAAAGGGAAGAACAGTATTTATATAGTTTCTGAATCATCTGCACCAGTTAATGTCGAAATAATACCATCATATTCTCTCCTTTTTTTTTTTTTTTGAAAAAGTGTTTAGTACCCTCATGTTGTCAAAACATTGGTCTTTTTACAATAAAAAGTATAAGTTCATTTTCGATAAGTTGCATCTAATATGCTTGTAATTGTGGAGAATATTTTGTGGCCTTACTGATTCAAAAGAAACGTATCATGAAACGAACCGGGACAAGAATGCACAGTCTGCCACTTTCCTCCAGCAATGACCTCCTAACCCCACAGCATATTATTTGAGCTGAATGGTTATAAACTTATAGCCGTTGGGTCATTATGAGGACACACATTATGGACTTTGTCAAGCTGCTTGCACGGCAGATAATTGTTGCATCATCTTTTAACCACATGCTTGTTCTACGTACCTCATCAGCTAATGATTTAATCGGTCCATTACCCAACAGAAGTTCTTGCAAACCTTTTGTTTTGCTTTTTGGTAACCAAGAAGTTTCAAAGAATCATACTTTACTCTCTCATATATATATATAAGTTGATAGTCTAAGAAAGCTTATTGTTCAGCATAATATTAACATTAAAACCAAAAAAGACAAGAAAATATCATTATTTGAGGTGATTGTATCAAAATGACAAATCCAATGTTATTCAAATATGAATTTAAAATCTAATACTATTGAACCTGTTATTTAATAAAATACTCTAAAATACACTGTTATTAAAATATTTTTAAGTTGTCAGTACAAGAAAACATCTCGATTCTGAGGGAAAAATGCGTCGGTATGTCGTCGGAATTAACGAATTCCGTGGACATACCGACGATACAGGTCGTCGGAAATATCTCCTCGGAATTTCACATTTCCTCGGAAATTTCTGAGGAAATTCCGAGGACAGAAAATTCCGTCGGAAATTTCCGAGGAAGCAAGTTCGTCGGAAATTTTCGAGGAACACTGCTTTCCTCGGAAGTTTCCGAGGACAACATTCAGACGAACAAGGCCTTCGGAAAATTCCGAGGAAGCCAGTTCGTCGAAATTTTCCGACGAAATCATCCGTCGGAATTTTCCGACGAACAAGTCCGTCGGAATTTCCGAGGAACAGAGTCCTCGGAATTTTCCGACGAATGGTGGTCCTCGGAAATTTCCGAAGGCCGTGTTCGTCGGAAAATTTCGACGAACTGGCTTCCTCGGAATTCTTAAAATATAATTTTTTTAGTAAAATTATAAATTATTTTTATTTTTAATTAAAATTCGAAAAAATAAAATAAAATTTCAAATTGAAAATATAGTAGATAATAGTTAGAGTTGTACAAATAAAAAAAACATTCAGAGTTTTCGAAAAAAAAACATTCAGTGTTTTCGAAAAAAGAAACTACGGAAACTGCTCGTTCGGGTACATCTTCCTCATCATCTCCATCATGCGCTCGTTAACCCTTCTCGTTTCCTCCCATCCCTTTTCTTGTTCCGCCATTTTCGCCTCTAACGCAGCTATGCGGTTATCCTTGTCCTGCAGCTGCTCCATAACCATCGGATCAGGAGGCGGTTGTGATGTAGAAGGAGGAACCGATTTGGCTCGACAACCCAAACCGACCAAACGTCCCTTCTTCTTTGGAAGCGACTGAAAAAAAAAATAAACAAATTTTAATAGTAGAAATTATTATAAAATAAAAATAAAAAATAAATTAATTGAATTTTTATAAAAATATCTTACCGATTCAACAATCTCGTTGATTCGAGCTGTGGACAGGGATACCGAGGCCGTCGAAGTGGAGTCGATCTCGGTTTGAAGCTGGGATAGACGAAATTCTTCGTCGTCCTTAAGAGTGGTGATCATGTCGACCACCTCCTTCATAAGACCATCATCAATCTCCCCGGTATGCTTGTTGGTATGCGCCTTCCTTAACAATGCGAACTCATCAACCGGCTCGCCATCATTTTCTTCCGCCTAGAAAAAAACATAAGTTAAAAAAAACATTATAAATCAGAATAAAGACATAAAAATACTTAAGTAATTAAAAAAAGAAGAGACTCAACTTACCATTATATCTTCGAGAGTGGCAATACTCCTGGCACCCAAGTTGTGCTTGGCTATGCCCTTCCCGCCACGATCGCTCTTGCGGTTGGTGGAGTTGGTGGCGGATGTTGCTTCTGTCTCGTCTTTCTCCCAATGCTCACACAATTCCTTCCAGACCGTCTCGTTCATCGACTTCGGGACCTTTTAAAAAATTAAAAAATATAAAAAAAGTTAAATAAATCTAAAGATAGATTAATAAATAAAAAACAAGTTAATAAATTTAAAAGTAGATTAATAAACCGGTACTTTATTGACGCGCCACTTCTTCTTCCACTCATACATCTGTTTTCCATAGTTGTCCATAACTTTATGGATGAAGTTGGCACGGATAAAAGACGTCTGAAGGGGATGCCAGGTGAGCTCTTGCTGAAAAAAATAAAATTAATAAAATATTAATATTAAAAATAAAAAATATAACTTAAAAACGTAGAATACTTACCGCAAACTGACGAAACCACATCTCCTGTTCGTGGGGAGGGAAGTGAGTGAAAGTCGTATATCCCTTCTTGAGGTCCGAGTACATCATCCGGTTGATCCATGCGCTGATCCCGTTCCCGGATCGGTTGAACCTACCAAAAAGGACCAAATTATTAATAATGGATCAACACTTAAAGGAAAAAAAAAGACTCTTTATTACCATGTTTGACCTGGTTCCGTAGGATACTCAGTGAGATAGGGAAGACGCTCACGACCGGGCTGTTGAACCAACTCCTCAACTCTCATCACTCCCGGAACGACCAGAGGATTGGGAGCATGATCAAAAGAGGGAGTTGTACGGTAGATACCCTGGGACGGCGACGAGTCATGAGAATCCCAAAACTGGCTTCCCGAACCACCAGAACCTCGTGCAACGGGACGACGAGGTCGAGATCGACTCTGATCACCAGTAGACCTATAAATTAAAAAAAAAATTAAAAATAGT
The DNA here is from genome assembly GCA_905132765.1 of Moricandia arvensis. Classification (NCBI taxonomy): domain Eukaryota; kingdom Viridiplantae; phylum Streptophyta; class Magnoliopsida; order Brassicales; family Brassicaceae; genus Moricandia; species Moricandia arvensis. Next base: position 340,462 of record CAJHQP010000014.1, on the reverse strand, counting down.
TTTAATGACACTAAAATCTAAAAATAGGTTTTAATCACAATTTTTTTTTAAAAAAACTTGTAATAATTTAGAATTTCAGTAATATAAAAAACCTTTTAATAAGTAGGAAAAAACTTTATTAATTTAAAAAATATGGTTTTAAATCACAAAAAACCTTATAATAAACAAGAAAATACTTTATTAATTAAAAAAATAGTTTTAAATCACAAAACAATTTCAGTAATATAAAAAACCTTTTAATAAGTAGGAAAAAACTTTATTAATTTTAAAAATATGGTTTTAAATCACAAAAAACCTTTTAATAAATAAGAAAATACTTTATTAATTTAAAAAATAATTTTAAATCACAAAATAAATTTCAGTAATATAAAAAACCTTTTAATAAATAGGAAAATACTTTATTAATTTAAAAAATAGTTTTAAATCACAAAAAAATTTATAATTTCCAAAAATTAAAATTTCAGAAAATTAAAATTGATAATTTCCGAAAATTAATATTTATAAATCAACCACAACAAAACAAAAACCAACTAATTCCCCTATTTACCAATCACCCTAACAAAATCACAATCTAAAACATCTAAAATCCTTAAAACTAAGTTCAAATCCTAATCAAAACAACTAAGGATGATGGGGATTAAGGACTTACATGATTTGGAATGAAGTAGAGGAGATTGGAGAAGGTTTCGTGGCTGAAATTCCGAGAGAGAGGGGGAGAAAATCGCGGCGGCAGAGAGGAAAAGAAGAGAAGAGAAGAGAAATGAGGAAGAAGAACTCCCTAGGGTTAATAAAACCAAAATTCCGACGGAAAAGGGATCCTCGGAATTCCGTCGGAATATATTAATTTAATTTTCGCGAAAATATTTGGCGGTTTGAGTTCCCGGGTACTAAAAATTCCGAGGAAATTCCGACGGACATGTAAATGTCCGTCGGAATTTCCTCAGAAAATATGTTCCTCGGAATTTCCTCAGAAATTTCCGAGGAAATTCAGAGGAAACATTGTTTGAGGTTTCAAAACCTAAACTTTTGATACGGTAAATCATTCATTGAACAATTTGATAGATTGTCAATGGATAACATGACAATAGATGCCTATAAAGCATGAAATTAAAGAATTATTAAAACGAGTATACGTATTCTCGTTTTTGTTCATTAAAGTGTATAAGTGTTTATGTTGTAGTTTAAGGATTTCGTTTATACAATCGGAAAAGTGTCTATAATTTGGGTACCACACCAATTTTTTGAATTCATAATCAAGTCAAGACACTAACAAGGTTTATACAAGTCTTATTCAATCTGTAAATCGCTGTTTTCGGGTCCGAAACCCTGTTTCGTCGCAATGTCCTCGGAATTTTCCGAGGAAATTCCGAGGAATTTCCGACGGGTGCTTGTTTTCCTCGGAATTTCCTCGGAATGAAGGAGGAAATATCTTCTCAAGGTTGCACTTGATCACGGCTATGTTAGTCTTCAAATTTTCAATACCTTCAGGAGTCACTGATCTCGTGCATAAATCGCGGAAGAAAGCACTTATCCCTGCAATTGCTTCATGAACATTCCTTGGTAATAGTTCCTTGAAGGCAAATGGAAGGAGGCGCTGTATCATTACATGGCAATCGTGACTCTTCAAGCCGATAAACTTCCCTTCGTTTATGTCGACACAGTTACGCAAATTAGATGCGTAACCGTCTGGAAATTCCACATCTTTTGAAATCCAATCAAAGAACGCAACTTTGGCTGCCGCATCAAGCCGGTATATGGGAAAAGGAGCCCTACCATTCTCATCGACATGAAGTTCTGAACGAGCACATATATCAACTAAATCCAGCCTCGACTTCAAATTATCCTTCGTTTTACCTTGAACGTTAAGGATCGTGTTCATGAGATTGTCAAAAAAGTTCTTCTCAATATGCATAACATCTAAACAGTGCCGTAACAAATGAGTTTCCCAATAAGGCAAATCCCAGAAGATACTCTTCTTATGCCAATTATGATGTTCCCCTACAACATAAATCGGTTCATGTCCATTTCCACCCACGTCTGGCGTTCTATCTGCACCAAAATCTCTTAGTTGTTCCTTCAATTTGATGCCACTTACTTCTTCAGGTGGACTGTCAAACACCCTCTTGTTCTTCGTAAACAAATTCCTACTCCTAAATATGGATGATCGGGTGGTAGGAATCTCCTGTGACAGTCAAACCAACACGTTTTCCTTCCGTGTTTTAGTTGGAAAGCATCAGTGTTATCTTGACAATATGGACATGATAGCCTTCCATGCGTTGTCCATCCAGATAACATACCATATGCTGGAAAATCACTTATTGTCCACATAAGTACTGCCCGCATTTGAAAATTTTCTTTACACGAAACATCGTATGTTTCAGCACCTTGAGCCCATAGTTGTTGCAACTCATATATTAGTGGCTGAAGAAACACATCAAGTGATCTCTTAGGATGCTCTGGCCCGGGAACGAGGATGGAGAGAAACAAAAACTCTCGACGCAAGGACAAGTTTGGCGGTAAGTTGTATGGTGTAAGAATGACTGGTCATAGAGAATACTGTCTCCCATGCTTCCCAAATGAGCTGAAACCATCCGTACATAATCCAAGGTAGACATTTCTTCTCTCATACGCAAATTCTGGATAAGTTGATTGGAAATGCTTCCAAGCTTTTGCATCTGACGGATGTCTAATCTCACCATCTGTTGAATGCTCCGCATGCCATCTCATTGGTTGCGTTGTGCGTTCAGATTGATACAACCTCTGCAACCTTTCCGTCAAAGGCAAATACCACATCCTTTTATATGGCACTGGAACTCTTCCACTGGTATTTTTATAACGAGCCTTCCCACAAAATTTGCATGTAACCCGCTGCTCATCCGCCCTCCAACATATCATGCAGTTATCCATGCATACATCTATTACCTAATAAGATAAACCAAGACCAGCTACCAGTTTCTGAACCTCGTAGTATGAACCAGGGGCTACATTATCCTCGGGTAGGATACCTTTTACAAAAACAGCAATCGCATCCACACAGTCTTCAGCCAAATTATAATCTGTTTTAATGCCCATCAGTCTTGTTGCAGATGATAAAGCTGAATGACCATCTCTACAGCCTTCGTACAAAGGTTGCGTTCCAGCATCCAACATATCATAAAATCTCCTAGCTTCTGCATTAGGTAAATCTTCCCCTCTAAAATGATCATTTACCATCTGCTCAGTACCTATACCATAATCTACACCCGTTCTAATTTGTTCTTCTAACCTATCCGCAGTCTGAGGTTCGCTAGTAATACCATATTCATAATCAGTTTCCCCATGATGATACCAAATTTTATAACTTCGTGTAAACCCTCTCAAATATAAATGAGTCCAAACATCTAACTCTTTTATAACCTTTTTATTTTTACAAGTAGAGCAAGGACATCTTAACATACCCGTTTTTGCTTCCGGTAGTTGTTGAACTTTCGCCATGAATTCGCTTAGACCTCTTTGGTACTCTTCCGTAAGCAATCTCGTGTTAGGATCCAAATGAGGTCAATCGATCCAAGAACGATAATAGTTAGAAGAAGACATGAATTTTTCAATCAAATTCGTGTGTGAATATAGTATGTGAGAGGATGAAGATATGGAGTGAATGAAAAGGATGAGGGGTGGTAGTATTTATAGATGAAATCTGCCGATAATTCCGAGGAATTTCCGAGGAAATTCCGACGACAACGGCTAGTTCCTCGGAATTTCCTCGGAATTTAGTCAAATCCCCAACGGCTATCTAACGGCTATAATATATCCTCGGATTTTCGTCGGTTTTTTCCGAGGAACAAAGGTTCCTCGGAAAAGCCTCAGAAATTTCCGACGGACTTGCTCGTCCTCGGAATTCCGTCGGTATATTCCGAGGAAATTCCGAGACACCACGGAATTTCTGGGTCCTCGGAATTTCCTCAGAATTTCCTCTGAATATTCCGAGGATCTCATTTTCCCTCGGAATGTCCCTCAGTATATTGATGTTTTCTTGTAGTGTGTGATTTTTACAATTTTTCTCCTAATTTGAGAATGTTTTGGTGAAGTTTCTATCTAGTTAAAAAATAAAGTTCAAATATTATAATTTTAAATGAGATTCTAGATTGATTAAACAAAAATACTATTAGGAGAACAATTCATTTCAAATCTATCTAGAAAATCATTAAAACCAAATCACTTCAAACTCTCTTTTTTTCTCTAAAATTGAGTAAAAATATGAATGAATATGTGTCCTGGCCATAATAACAAGGTGTATAAGCAACTGTCCCAATAATGATCATATGTGAGAAATATTATCTTATCTTTTTTAATCTAATCTTTTCCTAATCTTTTCTTTTCTAATCTTTTCACTACAATATATTTTACTTTGACCGCAATTGCAGTGTGTGCTAAACTTTAGGGTTTTTTTCTGTAAATCAAAAACTACAACGTTTGCTTTGGAGAGTTTGGAATAGATTGGAGTGCTCGAAAGATAAGATCAGAGAACATCCTATTTGATTTTATAACTATAGAAGACCGAATATTCAAAATATACTATATATATAGAGAAGACATCACACCGCGTGCGTACCCTAACAAACGCATTTTAAATTATTTTCCTTCATTTTCTGATATGTCTAACCAACGTATCTTCTTCTACAATTAAATAATATTGTCAGAAAAAATCTTTTAATTTAATTATATTGCTCAATCCTCTAAACTACAATAATTTTCAACTTTACATCAAAGCCTTGAGCTGTTCTTCTGAAGACTAAGATCAAACCAAGATCACAAAATCCCAGGAGATCAGATCTTGCTGTCTCATCATCATCATCATCAGGAGATAATCTCTTAAAAGAATTTTATACTACTAGTTAATAACATCATAGCTTTTTGATGGACGATTGTCGGGAGAAGAGAAGACGGTGTACGAAACTAAGAGTAAGTAATGATAATAACAACATGGAGAAGATGATGCATAGAGAAATCGAGGGACAGAGAAGACAAGAAATGGCTTCTCTGTATGCTTCTCTTCGTTCTCTTCTCCCTCTTAATTTCATTCAGGTCACTCCCTAATTCCTAAAACCCTAATCTTGATTTTGATTCTTGATAACTCCTTTAGATCTTATACTCAGTCTTTGTCCTATGACTTGGTCTTCCGTGTAAGAAAATCATAGAGGGATCACTTTCTTGTTTTGACTTTGCGCTTCTGGCATAACGATAGCGTTTCTCTTACAAGATTCCGAACCAGATCTATCACTTACTTGTTTCATGTCGTGTTATTTACTTTCGGTAGGGTAAGCGTTCGACGTCAGATCAACTGAATGAAGCGGTTAACTACATAACGTATTTAGAGAGGAAGATCAAGGAGCTTACTTTGAGGAGAGATGAGCTCATGTTACTGTCTAGAGAAACCCTCTTCGATAATTCGAAGGATGAGATGGAGACAATGAATCATGTTGTGGTTCGTCAGTGTTTGGTGGGTGTGGAAATAGTGTTTAGCAGCCGCTGTTGCCGTGGCCAACCGCGGCTTCCGAGTGTTCTTCAAGTTCTTAGCGAAAATGGTCTCTGCCTTCTTAACACCATCTCCTCTATTGTTGATGATAGACTGATTTACACAATACAAGCTGAGGTAAATTTATCTTATATATGTTGATTTGCGTTTGCATTTACATGTTACAATATATATATATATATATATATATATTTTGTAATTTTCAATTTGTTACTACTAAAACATAACAATTTTTAGTTCTCATTTGATACTTGTACAAAATGTATGTAAAGTTTTTTTCTCTTTTCCGTTTTGTATTTAGTTCATATTATTATTTTCATTAAAAACATGTTATGGATTCCTTTATTTAAAGATAAACACTTCTTTATGGTATATAAATCCCATCCGTTGTATACGAGTATACGACACTATGCATAAAATTTATGATATGTTCGAGGGTACAGCGATATATATGGCTTGTTTTAATTTGCAGGTCTACGATTCGACCTTGATTGACTTAGCAGAACTGGAAGAGAGGTTAACCAGAATGAAGTAAATGGTTTTTCTGTTTGTTAAATGATATTATGAGTGATGCAAATGGTTGTTGAGTTGGTTTTTCTTTTTTTTCTTTTTTGCCTAAATAACCTAGTTTCGCTTAACTTGTCAACCAACCACTAATATAAGTACGTGGTTATTTTGTTTGTACTTGTACTGTTATGTTGTGTTCACTTTGCATCTATTTGTCTGTATTTATCTATTCCATGTGGGTGTGATTAGCTGATATGAGCACGGATAGCACCCTTCTCAGACTGGATGTATAGAGGACAAGGATCAAGCTTCGGTTGATTGTTGGATGATGAGAATGGAATGAGACTTGTGGAGAGGATGGAATGAGATGATTCCGGATTGCTTGTACTTGAAAGGGATCTATGGAAGATGGGAAACAATAAATGGTCGTATAACCAACTTGCTATCTCACTGGATGGATGGTGGCGTGTAGATGAAGGATGGATCCAAGTTGCTTGTTCGTGTAAACAACTCAACAAGGACAAGAGATGGAGATGGAGATGGAGTGAATAGATTGATGAACTCAATCTGATGGATCGAAAGTCGCCACAAATTCTATGGAATGATCTTGATAAGACAAGGTTGCTCTCAATGCTGCTTCTCACACACACGGAAAGACTATAGGGTTTTAGTTGCTAGGAGAAAACTGACTCATATATTTCATAAAAGTTGAATGATACAAAGCTGCTTATAGGGGCTTATATACTAGCTAATGCAGCTATGCCCTTCTAGGGATCTTTGAAGCAAATTTATTATATGACTCAGTCTTAGGACCTAATGAAAGCAAAAGGCTAAACAATGCCTTGTTTATTCGAATTGAAAATAAAGAGAAGACCCCAAAATCGGCAAGAAAATCAAATAAATAAAATATTGAAATGTGCTTACCTTACTTACCTTTCTGGTGGGTTTGAGTTGTGGTAAGGTAGTCGTTGGGGGTTATAAGACGAGCAGAAGTTTGAAGTGATGTTGTTTAGAAGCTTGTCTCTTCCCCTTGATACTCACTGTTTCACTTAAGTGGGGAGATGGTGAATAAGGAAACCATCTCCTTATGAGGAATGATAGACCATAGGATAGTATTATCTTTTGGACCCTCTTGTATAACATAAGGTGGAGACTTTATAACCTCTGTTCCGGAAATGGAGAGCTTGTCTAGAAGGTTTGTGATGTCCTCTAAGTTGGGGTTGCTATTAGCCTTGGCAAACAATCCTTCAATGGCTTCACAGAAGCTTGCAATCACCCCCTTGGTTCCTGATCTTGTTTTGGGTGCTTGTATAAGGTCTGGAATGTTGATATCTGGTTCTATTTCCTCATCATTCTCTCCCTCTTGAGAAGGTTCTGACCTCGGAACAGTTTCATCTCCATGGAAATAAGATAGATCACACACATTGAAAGTAAAAGACATATTAAACTCACCTGGCAGCTCCAGTTGGTATGCGTTGTCATTGATCTTCTTTAGGACTTTGAATGGGCCGTCTCCTCTAGGAGTTAGTTTAGACTTCCTATGGCTAGGGAACCTCTCGGATCTCATGTGTAACCAGACCCAATCTCATGGTTCAAAGGAAACCTCCTTTCTTCTCTTGTTAGCTTGCTTCTTGTTCAGCTCATTATGGTGCTCTAAGTTAGTCTTGACCTTCTCATGAATCTTCTGAATTAACTCGGCCTTGGTTTCTCCTTCTTGGCTAACCATCTGATTCTTGTGGGGAATAGGTAAGAGTTCTAGAGGTGTTGTCGGCTTAAAACAATTCACAATCTCAAAAGGTGATAGCTTAGTAGCAGAGTGTGGAACTCGGTTGTAAGCAAACTCAATGAAAGGTAGAAAATCAAGCCAGTTCTTCAAGTTCTTACCAACTGTGGCTCATAGTAGAGTGGAGAGTGTGCGGTTCACAACCTCGGTCTGTCCATCCGTTTGGGGATGGCAGGTTATTGAGAAGAGCAGCTTAGTGCCCAACTTCCTCCAAAGGGTTCTCCAAAAGTGGCTCAAGAACTTTGTGTCTCTGTCAGAAACAATAGTTCTAGGAATACCATGAAGCTTCACCACTTCTTTGAAGAATAAGTCAGCAGTTTGGGATGTATCATTTGTTTTGTTGCAAGGAATGAAATGCGCCATCTTAGAGAACTTGTCTACTACACCAAAGATAAAATCCTTGTTTCTGATCTTTGGCAATCCTAGAACAAAATCCATGGAAATGTCTACCCAAGGCAGGTCAGGAATAGGCAAAGGAATGTATAATCCATGAGGATGTAACTTGGATTTTGCCTTGAGACAAATGATGCACCTTGCACATAACTTCTCTACATCTCTTCTCAAGTGTGACCAGAAGAAATGCTCAGCTACAATGCTTAGAGTCTTATCTCGGCCAAAATGTCACATGAGGCCTCCTCCATGTGCTTCTCTCTGGATCAGATCACGCATTGAACCTTGTGGGATACACAGTCTCTTATCCCTGAAAAGGAACTCATCTTGTTGGAAGAAGGACCCAAATGCTCCTTGCTACACTGCTTGTAGATGTCTCCAAAGTCAGGATCCTCTCCATACTGATCCTTGATGTGTTCAAAACCCATAACATTAGCCTCCATCAATGATATAAGCGCATGTCTCCTGGATAAGACCATCTTTAACGCAGGTCCTTAAGGGGGTTATTAACATTAATTTGGCATTTAATTAAATGAAAAACGAAGAAAATTAAAGTTATCGATCCTTAGTATAGGTGTTTTGAAACCGATTATTAACTTCAGTTTCAATACACGTGTCCACACCAAATTGAAAGTGTTTTTTTCTGTTTTGGTCTCTCTCTCTCTCTCTCTCTCTCTCTCTCTCTCTCTCTCTCTCTCTCTCTCTCTCTCTCTCTCTCTCTCTCTCTCTCTCTCTCTCTCTATATATATATATATATCTCTCTCTCTCTCTCTCTCTCTCTCTCTCTCTCTCGAGTCATTCCTCGTCTTCTCCGCTTCCTTTGATCGAAGACGACGATCGACACAAACCCACCACACCGATTCTCCACCTCAAATCCTCCGTCGTCGTTCTCCACGCTCTCATCTTCTCCGTGACAAAGGATGAATTGAAACCCACCACCGAATCGAAGCCCACCACCGATCGAAACCGACGACCGATCGAAACCCACCACCGATTCAAACCCACCACCGATCCAAACCTACCACCGATCCAAACCGACCACCGATCAAAACCCACCACCGATCGAAACCCACCACCGATCGAGACCCACCACTGATCCTCCGTCTTGTCTCGTTTCGATCCTCCGTCTTGTCTCATTTCGATCCTCCGTCACCTGGAAAAGGATCGAAACCCACCAAAGACGACGACTGTCTCGATCATGATGGCCTCTCCTCCGTCTTCTCTCGTCTTCTCCGTAAGAAGAAGGATCCAATCTAACCACAGACGACGTCTCTCTGGGTCTTGTCGGCTTCTCCTCCGTGGCTTCCCGTTTTCTCTGGCACAAGAATGACGCAAACCCACCACGGACGACGACTCCGTCGCTCCTCACGACGTCTCCACCGTCGTTCTCCCAGGTAATTAACTTTCTCAACTCAGCCTTTTGCTTTGAATTTCATCCATCCGTATTGTTAAATTAGTTAAGACTGGTTAATACTTGTTTTTGTAGAATCTGATATTCGTTTGTGTCGTTTGTGGAGTTTGTGTTTTGAGTCTTCCTCTTACCTTCCTCATTCATCCGTAGTTTGTGTAGTTTGTGTAGTATGTGTTTTGAGTTTGAGATGTGATTGAATCTTTTCAATGTTAGCATTCGTGAATGGATAAACAATTGGTCATAAAACATAATCTGATAAATTAGTTTGGGTCGTGTATATTGATGTTCCTCATTAACCACCTCTTTTTGTGTTTTCTGTTTTATTCTATGACCAAGCACAAGCTATTAAAGGAGCAGGCAAGGCGTGGTTTAGGATATGGACTACGACAGTGACAACAGCTGAGTATCAAGAGGTAATTGAACTGAACTTAAGTAATGAATGAGGTGGTTAGTCAGTGTAATAAATGGTTGTGATGAATGCTTGTTAGCTTTAGGATGAATGCTTGTTAACTTTAGGATGAATGCTTGTGATCAATGGTTGTTAGGAGATAGTTAGTTAATAAATAAGTTAGATACATGTCAAGTCAGGGCAATTATACTCGACTAAAACATCTTCTTCTGTTTGCATCAATAAAAACAGCAGTGGTTTATCTATTTGATTAATCACTGCTTGTAACAACAAAACACCTCTTGAAACACATATATTCTTCCTTCTCTATTGTCTGAAAATTTAAGGTATGGATTCTACGAATCCATTTAGTCACTCCCCCAATTTTATTGACCTGTTGAACAGTCAACAACACCCATTCCTTCCTGAACCCACTCCCTATCCGAGTTTTTCCCATGTTGGTGAACTCGGATCATCACAAGTCCATGAAACTGTGAGCTTCGGTGAAGAGTCACCTACTCTGCGGAAAGAAAGGAAAAAGTGGACTCCCTCTGATGATCTAGTGCTAATTAGCGCCTGCCTAAACACCAGCAAGGATCTTGTGGTCAGCAACGAGCAGAAAGCTGGAGCCTTTTGGAAGCGGATTGCTGCTTACTATGCTGCAAGTCCAAAGGTGCAAAGAGGTGAAGAGAGGGAACCAATTCAGTGTAAACAAAGATGGCAAAAGATGAATGATCTTGTATGCAAGTTCTGTGGTTGTTATGCCGCTGCAGCAAGAGAGAAAACATCAGGTGAGAGTGAGAGTGATGTTGTCAAAGTGGCACACGATATCTTCTTCAATGATCACAATATCAAGTTCAACCTCCACCATGCTTGGGAGGAGCTAAGGCACGACCAGAAATGGTGTGAAGCTTCTACAAGCAAGATTGAGGGAAAGAAGAGAAAGTGTGATGAAGGAGCTCAATCAGAAAGCTCGCAAGCAACTTCCAGACTCGGTGAGGAACCAACCACGCGTCCACCTGGTGTTAAGGCAGCAAAAAGAGCATCTGGAAAGGGAACTACAGATGGTGTCAAAGCTGTGTCCGAGTTTCAGAGCATGTGGGCTATTAAGGAGAAGGATTTGGCCGTGAAAGAGAGACTTTCAAAGATGACTTTTCTAGACAGTCTGATTTCGAAAAAGGAGACACTTTCTGAACCTGAAGAAGCACTAAAACAGAAGTTAATATCAGAGATGCTGATTAATTAGCATGTTTCCTGAGTTTCATGTTCTATTTTCCTAAGTTTCATGTGATGTTATCCTATGATTTAATGTTTTGTTTCATGTTCTTGTTTCAGTTTCTTGTTTCGGTTTATTGTATTTGTTTTCATGTTCAATGTGATCAGTTTCCTAAGTTTTACATGTCATGTTCTTCTTGTCCATTGATTAATGTTGTTTGTTCCTATCTTGTTTCAGGTTTCATCCTCTTCAGTAGCTTGTCACCGAGTATGAAGAGAAAGGGTAATGGGATCAAAGCTGGTTGTAGTTGTATGTTTCTGTCACGAGTATTGCAAGTGTAATAGGGCCTAGTGTCTGTTTTGTATGTTTGTGTCACAAGTAGTGTAATTGTTTTGTAAGTTTGTGTTTGTATGTGTCATAGGTCTAGTGTATGTGTCTGTCATGAGTGTAAGAAGGCAATAGGGTCAAGTGTGTGTTTGTATGTTTGTGTTTGTATGTTTGTGTTTGTATGTTTGTCTGACCAAACACAAAATTTTAAACGAGCGTATACTTCTTTATATAAGAGAAACTCACCAAGCAAAACTTCATTCACCAAGCAAATATTGTTCTCTTCTTCTCTCAAACAACTATTGAAAAGAAACATTCAAAAAAAAAACTTCTAAAACTCCTTTATCCAAGCAAAAGAAACATTCACCAAGCACAAGTTACATACTCCTTTTGATCACATATATGGCTTCTTCTTCTCAACACACTTTTGAGGGAGTCGATGATGAAAATTTTGATCAATATTTTGATCAATATTTTGATCAACATTTTGAGCAAACTTTTGAGAATTTGTCTATTGATCACGAAGAAGGAAGGAAAAGAAGGAAAAAACGCATTCATATCGAAAGAAATCGTTAAGAAGGCGATGTACATTTATGGAATGATTATTTCAGTGAAACTCCTACATATCCTGAAAATCTTTTCCGGCGACGATTTAGAATGAACAAGTCATTGTTCATACGTATTGTTGACCGTCTCTCCAATGAAGTTGAATTCTTTCGACAAAAGCATGATGCTCTCGGCAGGCGTAGTCTCTCTCCACTTCAGAAGTGCACAGCAGCCATTCGTGTCTTGGCATATGGTTCTGCGGCTGATGCTATTGACGAATACCTCCGACTCGGTGAAACTACTACTCGTTCATGTGTGGAACATTTTGTGGAAGGAATAATATATTTATTTGGCGATGAGTACCTAAGAAGACCAACACCGGTTGATCTTTAACGTCTACTTGATATTGGTGACTATCGTGGATTTCTCGAAATGATAGGAAGCATCGATTGTATGCATTGGGAGTGGAAGAATTGTCCCACAGCTTGGAAAGGTCAATATTCTCGTGGTTCGGGAAAACCCACAATCGTTTTAGAGGCGGTCGCTTCGTATGATCTATGGATATGGCATGCTTTTTTTGGACCTCCAGGTACCTTAAATGATATAAATGTTCTTGATCGCTCACCCGTATTTGATGACATAATAAAAGGTCACGCACCGCAAGTCACTTACTCGATCAATGGAAGAGAGTATAATTTGGCTTACTATCTCACCGATGGTATTTATCCGAAGTGGGCAACTTTTATCCAATCTATTCCAATACCACAAGGACTAAAAACGGTTTTATTTGCTCAACATCAAGAAGCTGTCCGAAAAGATGTCAAGCGTGCTTTTGGAGTATTGCAAGCTCGTTTCGCGATTGTTAAAAATCCAGCACTTTTTTGGGATAAAATCAAAATTGGAAAGATTATGAGAGCATGTATCATACTCCATAATATGATAGTAGAAGACGAACGAGATGGATATACTCAATTTAACGTTTCTGAGTTCGTAAAAGGAGAAGACAACAGAAGTTCACATGTCGATCTCACGTATTCTACAGATATCCCGACAAATATCGGCAATATGATGGGTGCTCGAAAGAAAATTCGTGATAAACAAATGCATCAACAACTCAAAGCTGATTTGGTTGAACATTTATGGAATAAATTTGGACATGGTGAAGACGACAACTGAGTTCGGAATGTTTCTTTCAAATAATTCTCGTTTATTTTATTAATCCTTGTATTTTTTTAATATATGTTTCTAATGTTGTCTTTTACTATGTTTTATGTAATAAATTTTATGTCATTAGTAATTTAAAAAAAAAAAATTAAGGATCCCTAATTAAGAAACCCCCATTGGACCTCATTTTCTTATAGTTTCTTAACTAAGTTTCTTAGCTACAATGGTAGTACAATTAACTAATTAAATAATGCTTAAGAAACCCAAGAGGGGTAATAGGGTTAAGGTTGCTGTAAGGCATCAGCTACAATGTTCTTTTTCCCCTTGTTGTACTTGATCACATAGGGAAATGATTCTACAAACTCTAACCAACGAGCATGCCTCTTCTACAAAATTGTTTGTCCCCTCAGATACTTGAGTGTCTCATGGTCAGTGTGGATCACAAACTCCTTGGATAAGAGGTAGTGTTGCCAAGTTTCCAATGACCTCACTAAAGCATACAATTCCTTGTCATAGGTAGGGTAGTTAGGGTTGCTCCATGTAGTTTCTCACTGAAGAATTCTACTGGTTTTCCCCCTTGAGTTAACACAACTCTTATACATGTTCCTGAGGCATCACATTCAATCTCAAAAGTTTTGTCAAAGTTAGGCAAAACCAAAACAGGAGCATTAGTTAAACTAGTTTTAAGTTTCTGGAAAGCTTCTTCCTGTTCAGTTCCCCATTTGAAGGCCACATCCTTCTTGATCACTGATGTCAATGGGGGCTGCTATGGTGCTGAAGTCTTTGACAAATCTCCTATAGAAACTGGCCAAACCATGGAAACTCCTCACATGGCCGATGGTTGTTGGGATAGGCCAATCTTGCACTGCCTTGATCTTCTCTTCATCTACCTTCAGTCCCTGTGAACTAACAACAAAGCCTAGGAATACTAGTTGATCAGTGCAAAAGGTACACTTTTTAAGGTTAGCATATAGATGTTCTAGTCGCAGTGTTTTCAAAACCTTTTCAAGATGTTTAAGATGATCTTCTAAGCTATTGCTATAGATTAAGATATCATCAAAGTAAACAAAACAAACTTACACATGTATGCCCTTAATACATGGTTCATGAGGCGCATGAGGTGCTTGAGGCATTGGTGAGGCCAAATGACATGACTAGCCACTCATAGAGACCTCTTTTGGTTTTGAAGGCACTCTTCCACTCATCACTTTCCTTCATTCTAACCTGATGATAACCACTCTTCAAGTATATCTTTGAAAAGATAGTGGCACCACTAAGTTCATCCAGCATGTCATCAAGTCTTGGTATTGGGTGTCTATACTTGATGGTTATGTTGTTGATGGCACGGCAGTCAACACACATCCTCCAAGTCCCATCTTTCTTTGGTACTAACAGAACATTAACAGCACTAGGGCTTAGACTCTCCCTGATATATCCCTTATCCATCAAGTCTTGCACCTGCTTCTCTAGTTCTTTGGCTTCCTCCGGGTTCACCCTATAGGGGTGTCGGTTTGGTAATGGAGCTCCTGGGATGAGATCAATTTGGTGTTCTATTCCTCTAATAGGTGGCAAACCAGTGGGTATGTCTTCTGGGAATAGGTTTTGGAACTTCTCAATTAGTTGGACTATGGCTGGGGGAAGTTCTTGATCTTCATAACCTGTCAACACACCTTCCTTAAATATCATTAGTAGCACATGTGTTTTACACTCTAATGATTTTAAAACTTTTTGGAGGTGATGTAAAGGTTAGTCTTACTTGCCTTGTTACCTTTGTCCATCTCTTTTTGCATGTCTAGGACTTGTTGTGGAGTTAAAGGAGCAAGGTTGTGCTTGCGGTTGTTGTGAGTGAAACTGTAGTAGTTGGTGCTTCCATTTTGGATTGTCTCCTTGTCAAACTGCCAAGGTTTTCCCAGCAGAAGATGCCAAGCTTGCATAGGAACAAGATTACAAGTCACCTGATCAGCATATCGGCCTATGCTGAATGGAACCACCACTTGTTCACCAATCTTCAACTCAGTCTCATCATTGAACCACTTGAGCCTATATGGCTTTGGATGCTTGGTCTTCTTGAGGCTTAACTTGTCAACCAAGTACTAGCTAGCAACATTAGTACAAGAGCCACCATCCATGATCAGACTGCGTACCTTAGAGTCAATGGTGCATCTAGTGTGGAAAATATTTTCCTTTTGAATGGTTTCTGGCTCAAACATAGCACTTAGGGCTCTCTTGGTCACAAGTATCTCTCCCTCATCTGGATAGTCAGTGATCTCGTCATCAGTAACAACCGTTTCTTCTTCAGCCTCTTCTTGAGTTTATTATCCTCCATCTTCTCTAAGGATCATAACTCGCTGGTTAGGACAATCTCGAGCATAATGACCTTTCCCTTGACATTTGCAGAAAGTAATGTCACGGTTCCTAGGTGCAGTAGCCTTCCCTTGGTTAGTTCTATTGCTCTTGGAAGTCTCTGGTGCAGGATTCTTCTTGAACCGGTCTTCCACCTCAATGGACTTGCCTTTGTCCTTGTTCTTTTGTACTGGTGGAGTCCAAGTACTCTTGTCTCTACTGGTGGATATGGTCTTCCTCTTGATATGTTGCTCAGTTGAATAGCATAGTGCAACAAGTCATGGAAATGCTCATAGTTATGCCTTTCCACCTTTCTTGTAATCTGGTCTTGTAAGCCATCTAGAAATTGTGCCATCAAAATCTCTTCAGAGTCTTGTAATTCCAGACGGTTCCTGACTGCATCAAAATCCTCATAATATTCTTCCACTGACTTGTTCCCTTGAGTGAGCTTCCTGAACCTCTTTTGCAAGTCTCTATAGTAGTAACTTGGCACATATCTCTTCCTTAGTAAGGCCCTCATGTCATCCCAAAGAACATTGGGATCACGCCTAAGTCTTCTCCTCTCTGAAGTCTCCCTATCCCACCATGACAAAGCTGTGTCAGTGAGTTGAGCAGCAGCTAGAGAGATCTTCCTTGCTTCCGTGTAAATATAGTAATCGAAGATGTACTCCATCCTTGTTTCCCAATCAATGTAGGCATCAGGGTTAACCTTTCCAGCAAAGGTTGGTGGCGTGAGCTTCAAGTCTTTGCCTCCCTGCCATGGGTTCTCATCCTCTTGTTCATAGTCTCTTCCTCGGTTCCTTCCTCTATTTCTGCCATTTCTCCTAGGTGGAGGATGGTGCTCTTTTCTTCCAGACTAGGCATATCACTATCAGTCTCATCTTCTTCTGGTGGGTTCTCTTGTTGTCATTGCTGGCCTCTTGCCTGATTGTTGTTTGGTTATTGGCCTGAGCTTGTCGGTTCTGCTCCAAACGAGTCATCCTTTCATTGATGGATTGCATGGCAGCCAGAAGTTGTGCCATGGTTTCAGCGTCGGTTGATGAGGTGCTATCTCCCATTGCTTATCCTGAAAAGATCTTTCAAGAACAAGTGAAGATATGGGAATTGGGATGTCTTAACGAGTAACAATATGCAAATATGCAATAAAATAAGTAACTTAGAGATGGAATGGACCGTCCTTAAGACAAAACAGAATGCACGGTTTGTATGCAGCAATAATTTATAACCCAAGTTCCAAATATGGAAAGTCGACAACTCGATATGAATGTGTATAGATTTTTTGTTTATATAAGTATATGTAATACAATCCGAAATTAAACTAATGTGAAAAACTAAAATAACTGAGGTAACTAAGTAAATCTTTTGATCTCTTTACGAAAACTTCGAATGCAAACTCAAAAAGGAAACCAAGAATATCCTGGATATGAAATATGACAGAAGAGAGAAAAACTGGATGCAACAATAACTCCTAACACTTTTATTTTTATTTTTCTCCAAGGTAATCGAATCAAATAAGCTAACTAACCCGTCTCCTATATTTTATTTTCTGTTTTATGAACTAAGAACTTAAACAACCAACAATGGCAGGAATCAAACACGCAAGCAAAACACTAACTTTTTATAGTTTTTCTTAACACAATGGGGCGATCTAAATGAATAAAAAAGAGATAACCTGAAATGGAGCCTTTCGTCTCTGATACCAAAATGATATGGGCACGGATAGCACCCTTCTCAGACTGGATGGATAGAGGACAAGGATCAAGCTTCGGTTGATTGTTGGATGATGAGAATGGAATGAGACTTGTGGAGAGGATGGAATGAGATGATTTCCGGATTGCTTGTACTTGAAAGGGATCAATGGAAGATGGGAAACAACAAATGGTCGTATAACCAACTTGCTATCTCACTGGATGGATGGTGGCATGTGGATGAAGGATGGATCCAAGTTGCATGTTCGTATAAACAACTCAACAAGGACAAGAGATGGAGATGGATTGAATAGATTGATGAACTCAATCTGTTGGATCCAAAGTCGCCACAAACTCTATGGAATGAGCTTGATAAGACAAGGTTGCTCTCAATGCTGCTTCTCACACACATGGAAAGACTTTAGGGTTTTAGTTGCTAGGGGAAAACTGACTCATATATTTCTTAAAAGTGGAATGATACAAGGCTGCTTATAGGGGCTTATATACTCGTCGATGCAACTATACCCTTCTAGGGATCTTTGAAGCAAATTTATTACATGACTCAGTCTTAGGACCTAATGAAAGCAAAAGTCTAAACAATGCCTTGTTTATTCGAATTGAAAATAAAGAAAAGACCCCAAAACCTGCAAGAAAATCAAATAAATAAAATATTGAAATATGCTTACTTTACTTACCTTTCTGGTGGGTTTGAATTATGGTAAGGTAGCCGTTGGGGGTTATTAGACGAGAAGAAGTTTGAAGTGATGTCGTTCAGAAGCTTGTCTCTTCCCCTTAATACTAACCGTTTCACTTAAGTGGGGAGATGGTGAATAAGGAAACCATCTCATTATGAGGAATTATAGACCATAGGATAGCATTATCTTTTGGACCGTCTTGTATAACATAAGGTGGAGCCTTTATAACCTCTGTTCCGGAAATGGAGAGCTTGTCGAGACGGTTTGTGATGTCCTCTAAGTTGGGGTTGCTACTGGCCTTGGCAAACAATCCTTCAATGGCTTCAAGAAGCTTGCAATCACTCCCTTAGTTCCTGATCTTGTTCTGGGTGCTTGTCTAAGGGTTAGAATGTTGATATCTGGTTCTATGTCCTCATCATTAGCTCGCTTAGTTGTGTTTATGACCAGCATCACGTTCGCATGAGGAGTAACTATAGTTATATGTATCTGGCCGGTGTGAATTTGAGTTTCAGCCCAAGGGGCTAACATAGTGGGTCCTAATAGACGAACAGTTCGCCCTTTAACATTAGTCACAAGATATTCTAAGCTTAAATCAGACAGTGTATTACGCTTCCAGGTTGATCGACTTTATAACACTAAGTATGTTATTCTTGTTAAAGTGATTAGTAACTCGTGTGTATAGTAACCAGAATGAATAGTAAAGTAGATATTTACTTTTATTTTATCTTCTTTAGTAAGACAAGTTTGTTTGGTTTCCCTAGAAAGCTAAATCTATTTAATCTCTTGTAGCAATCATTGTAAAAATTAAGGGAATTAATTTTCTCTCTTTATTCTTTTTTTTCATATTCTCTCTATAGTCTTTTCATATTCTTTGGAGTGTTCTTCATTCAATTCAAGCTAATATCATATTCTTTCATGGTATTAGAGCAATAAACTCTTATTCTCTTCCTATCTTCCGCATCCAATCTATTATATTCTTTGTTTTTTTTCTAAATCTGACCATGGAAAACCCAACACAAGTGGTTGTTCCAATCATCCTGAGAGGGGTAAACTATTTGATGTGGTCTAGGATGGTCATGGTTTATGGAGTCATATAATTGAATATAAAGCTCCAAGACAAATGATCCAACAAAATGGCAAGAAGATTGTAATACCCCTCATCTAGGGTATCAAGTCAACATAAGTCAACATAAGTCAACAGATGTAGATCAAGCCACCCAAGTATGAAGAAGCTTTAAAAAGACTTAATTAGAGGGGTCGAAGCAACTTAAAGAATGGTCGAGACTCTAGCTGGAATAGACGACATGGACGAAGGTGATATTTTGAAGACATGTGAATTAGGAGTATCTCTGCTTAGTTCACTCAAGAGAGTAGTATTAGGACATATGGTCGTGATAAATTCAAGATGGTCCAGGAGGAATCAAGAGTTGGACGATGATCTAGTCTTTTTGGTCAAATCAAGAGCGGACGAGCCGAGTAACGATTTTCAAACAAGGACATGGAATGGAAGCATCTTGGGTTCGTTTTTCTACTCAACTACATTCAAATCAAGACTTTTAGGAGTTAGTGACGTGGCAAGAAAGTTGTGACCAATGATGACATGGCGATGACGTGGCACACAATCATTGGTAGCGGTTGATGATGTGGCAATGTACACATGAAGATTTCTCATTGGCTGGAGAGGTTACTTGGCGACCAAGCTACTGAGTTTCTAGGTAGAGAATACTTGCCCTGCAATGTTTGAAGACTTGCCCTGCAATGTTTGAAGACTTGGAGACAAAGCTAGGAAAGGTTTTAGAAGAGGAAGCTTGCAAGTTAAGTTTAGTAAGTGGGAAACATGTCCTCAAAACTACATGAACAAAGTCCACATGTCCCACCAACCTCAGCCCCCATTTTCTATAAATACCAGACCCTTTACCTTCATTTTTCCCATCCCAAACTGTGAGTAACCCTTAGAGAGAGAGAGAGAGTGGTGAGTTTAGAGAGAGTGGTGAGTTTAGAGAGAGAAACCAAGTTTTTAGAAAGTTTTTGGTTTCTTTAGTTTAGAGTGTTTAGGAGTCTTTCCAGAGGTTCTAGGTAGTCTCTTTAGGCGTCAAACCAGGTAGGTTCCGAAGCCTTGTTTATATGTTACTAACCGTGTGTGTACAGGTTGGAGAGCTTTAGGCATGATGGTTCATGAGCTTGAACCTCATTTACCGCTTGTGTGTGTGTGTGTATGGGAGATTGGTAGTCCCCATATTTGAGTATTTATTTTTATTGCGTGTTATAATGATTGTTGAACCGCAAGAGATTGAGTGATACTCTCTCTTGTCGGGTGTGTTGCTTACTTGCTTAGTTAGTAGTTAGTAGTGTAGTCAAGATTAGGTTGTTGTGTCTAGATTAGGTTGTTTGTTTATTTTTATTGTGTGTCCTCGGTCTAGACTAAGCATTGCATGTTGGTTAGAGGTGGAGCTCCCTCATGCGTGTTGTATTCAGGTCTTGGTCTAGACTAGTGGAAGATGGCCGTCCCGGTGGTATATCCCTCGCTGTGGGACTCTCCGGTGATGTGCTTGGGACCCTGGAGTTAGAATTGGGAGTGAACTAATTCTCCAGTGGTGGAGTGACCTATCCACCATGACTTGTCAAATGTAAAGTGGGTCACACTCATGGACAAGCGCTGCATGATGATGCGGCCCGGTGGTATATCCCTCGCAGTGGGACTCTCCGGTCATGATGTTTCTCGGCCACGTGACTCTTGTGTTTGTGGTCGGGAGTTTTCAGGGAGGGGGATCAGGACTCCGTGTGTTAGGGCCCGGGATATGTGGCATGTGGCCCGTCCTTAGTGTGACTCGAGTCTTTTCCTTTTTTGTTTGTTGAGTCTAGGATCGAGTCTAGATTGCTTGTTTGTAATTAGGTCTTAGTGGAGAGACTAACTCCCATTGCTTGATTGTTTGTTTGCTTGATTGATTGTTTGATTATTTGTTTGTTTAAGCATGGCTGGGGAGGGTTAGTTGTTATTAGAAACTCACTGAGTAATCTCGATTACTCATCCCCTCTTCTACTATGCAGGTAACCATTAGGTGGAACCTTTGGAGCAGCGGAACGCAAGGAACCGGTGTGGATTTGGTGGCATAAGCATAAGCAAAGACTAGATTTTAAAAGTATTTTTACTTTACTTTTATTTTGGCCTTTTGGCCGAGCGCTCAAACTCTGATATTTTGTATTGTTTTATGAAACGCTTTCCATCTACTATTAATAAAATGAATGTTTATATTCGTTGTTTTTGTGCTAAATGATATAGACCTTTTCCGGGTCAACACAACTCGGAGACCGTGGTACGGGTTACAAAGCCTTAGGCCATGGCCTGCGAGGACATAGAAAACCAGGACGGGTTGGTCGAGGGTCTTGATTCGTTCTTGATCTTTGGTCGATCCGACCCGGCGAGCTAAACTTGTGGCGCTTCCGGGCCGTTCCGGTTTGTCTGTCCTAGGACGGTTTGGGGATGTTACAAATGGTGGTATCAGAGCATGGTTTTGATCATGCTCATAAGCCTCCACTTTTCAATGGTTTATCGAGTCAAAATTAGTCGCTTATGCCACATTAGGAAACCGGTGTGCTCTGCTTAGGTATTAGGTATTAGGATTAGGTTTAGGATCAGAAATTAGGATTAGTCCTTTAGGGAAGTTTAGGTTTAACCATTATAGCTGTGAAAATGTCTAACCAAGGATAAGGAGCAGGCGGGTCGTTCGGTATGTCGGGTCATGATGGGTCGAGGTACGCAAACTACCACAACTTTTGGGATGTTCTGGATTCAGCAAACCAGACAGGCGACAGTGGACCAAGACCAGTGGAAGGTGTGGAACGTGCACATAGTGAGGAGAATGTATGTCCAGAAGCTTGGAGATTGTTCGTATCACCATCCAACACTCATTGTGCAGAATCAGAATCATCCGATGGATTGCGGCGACCCCATTCAGCTCAAGCGGACTCTACATGATCTACATCAAGGAGTATAAGGGAGTATGCAGCAATATTCATCAAATTCAACTGATACATTTACTATGGGAATGGAGATGAAGCAACGATAGTTCAGAAAGCAGTCAGCATGGAGGAAATGCTGAAAGCTGAGCGTGGGTCAATACTTACAACTGGGTCGAACCCCAAGCTGCCGTCCAGCGGTAAGGAGGAGATAGGTTACGAATCAACATAAGAAAAGGAAGAATGGCTCAGTTCAAGCGAAAAGGAGAGACACGAAGGGCACAAGTGAAGTGCTACACGTGTGGTCAATGTTACTTTTAGTCCTAACGATGTGCACTTTAAGGATATTACGACCAGTAGGTTGCTTGGACAAGGTGTATCCAAGGATGGCTTGTATATGCTCAACGACATCAAGCCAACCTCTTATCTTTCTTTTTCTTCTAGTTTTGTTCATTTTATCGCTAATAATGCTATTTGGCATGCTAGATTAGGGCACCCTTATTTTCGTGCTTTAGGATTGATGTTGCTTAGTATTTCTTTTTAAAATGATGAATGTGAAGCTTATATACTTCCTAAGCATTGAAAACTAGTGTTTTCCAAGTCTGCAACTATATTATGAAAATTGTTTTGATTTTGTTCATTATGATGTTTGGATTTCACCTTGTGCATCTAGAGAATAATATGTCACATTCATTGATGAAAGATCGAAATATACTTGGCTAAATTTGCTTCCTTCTAAAGATAGCGTGATTGAAGCTTTCACTAATTTTCAAAACTATGTCACTAACTATTTTAATGCGAAGATCAAAATTTTTAGATCAGATAATGGAGGGGAGTACACTGGTCATGCATTCAAACAACATCTAGCCAAGAATGAGATTATTCACCAAACAAGTTGTCCATACACATACACAATAAAAAAGAGTGGCTGAAAAAAAAGAACAAACATTTGATGAAGGTGGCCAGATAAACGATGTTCCACAGCAATGTTCCAAAGAGGTTTTAGGGAGCAATGTTCCAAAGAGGTTTTGGGGAGATGATATGGTGTCCGCATATTACTTGATCAACTGAATTCCTACCAAAGTTCTCAATGATTATCATTTTTGTTAGTTATTTTATGATTATTTTTGAAAATCTATAAGTTAAATTATATATAATGTTTTGTTGTTGTAAGTTTACCATATTTGATATAGATTTATATTATATTTGAAATAAACGATTTGTTAATGTTTACATTTTTAGAAATAATAAATTAAAAAAGTAATTTGTCATAATATAATTGGTTGTTTTAAATTCTATGTGTTACATTAAACGGTTTATAGCTTCAACTTTTATATAGTATATAACACTTTTAATGATTTATAGCATCAAATTATATACAGTAAATGTAATTTGTGAATATTTCCAATAGCATATAACCTAAACTTTAAAAACCACATGTTTTAAATTTATATAGCTAAAATTGTTGGAAATTATTGCATTTTTAAAATAATTAGCATTGTTGTTAATTATTTTATGATTATTTTCAAAATATTTAATATATTAAGTTAAAATATATATAATGTTTTTATTTTTGTAATCTTATCATATTTGATATTGATTTATATTTTATTTTGAAATAAACAATTTTGGTAATATTAACATTTTTAGAAATAGTAAATTTAAAAAGTAAGTTGTCATATTTTGATTGGTCGTTTAACATCCTACGTGGACGCTCTCAACTTTTATATATTATAGATTTTTCTAAAAATACAATATTTAAAATGAATTTGCATTTCTCTAAACTTTATCGGGTTTCACAACCTAACAAAGACAAACCTAACATAAAAAAGTGTTAGACAAAAGCCCTCAAAGAACCGAGAGAATAAAAAATGGGAAATTGGGCTAGATAGCTATAAAACAAACCATAATTAAATATCTAACCAAAAAAAAGTACCTCCATCATTTATGGAATATATACTATATTACCCTTAGTATTTTGTTAATGAAAAATTAAAATACCGTCTTCTTCTTCGATTATCATTTATCACCATTCTTTTTTCCATCTCCATCACCTTGTCCTCTGTAAACATTACAGTACGATCATCACCAATTCCGACTAGGTTTTGTATTTGTCGTTTCATAAGGCATCAATCTTTTTTATAATCAATAATTATTATCATTTCATTCAAATTCACATTTAAACCACCAACATCATAGTCACCACAACCAACTCTTAATCTTTCTGCTAAATATCGTTTTTACAGCTACATGCTGAAATCTACAAATAACGATGACGTTACAGTCGAGGCGTCCTCATTTACATTGTAAATTATGGGTTGTACTATGCTATTTAAACAATATGTACTATGCTATTCATTTGTTACCATTCTATTTTAATAATGTTTCATACTGTGTACTATGTGCATATTTTGATATTTGGATTAGGGTTTATATTTTTTAAGGGTTTAATGAGTAGTGTTTTGGGTTTAGTTTATGGAAAGTTTAGGTTGATGTTCGGGTAACCATTACCTTATTCCATGCAATCATTAACATTTTAAAATTTGAGCAATATATACTATACTATTTCATTTGTTACTATTTTATTTTGATAATACTTCATATTATGTACTAACATATTTTAATATTTGAGTCAGGATTCATATTTCCTTTTAGAGTTTAATGATTAGTATTTTGGATTTAGTTTATAGAAGGTTTAGGTTGATGTTGGGGTAAACATTACTTCTATCTTACAATTATAGATTAATGTGAACTATACTATTTTGCATTTTCTATTCTATTTATATAATACTACCATACTCACGATCATCGTGGATGTCATAAATACTAGTACTCTAACAAAAAAAAATTATTTTGTTTTCATTAAGTGACAGATGCTATTACTGTCAACTGGCTTAGAAAAAGGACAAAACCGGAAGGAAATGAACAAAATGCTAGGAGATCTAATAATGTCAACATCAATGTCATATTCTTAATTTTGCTTCCAAAATTGGCTATTACACAAATTAACTCATCAAAATAGAGAGAGATCCGGACGCTTTCAGAACCCTAGCTCCGGCCGCCTCCTTGGCGTTGCCGGATGCTTTATCTTCTTCCCCTTCCTTATTTGATTTTGCTTTCCTCTTTGCAGATCCAAACTGAGTCGAGATGCAAGCTATGTGTGGTGTTGGACGGAGTAAGCGGAACTTGCTTGGAGTGACGGCGAGACTTTAGTGAGGTTGAGGAGAGGAGAGTCGGTTTTTAGGACTGGGGGTCTAACCAGATCTAATTTTTTTCTTCAGATCTAGGTGAAGACTTTTACGACGATGGCGCGTAAAGTAGGATAGAAGACACCTCTATCTCGGAAGTACCTCCTGGGTGGACGGTGAAAAGGGTGGAGGAGAAGTGTGACGAACGGTGACTAGTAGAGATTCATGCTCACAACGGTGATATGATTTAAACTTGGGTTCTGTCGTTTGGTGATGACGCTGCTTGGACACAAACCCGATTCATAACTCATGGAGACTTAAGTTCGAACTTAATGAGAAACCAGGTTTGATTATAGATGATGTGAATTCCTCGTCTTCACCCCACATGGTCTTTCGGTGTTTTGTTTCAGTCGGACTGCTAGGTCCGTTGGCAGCAGTGGCTTGTAGCACGTGTTGGTCAACTGTCCCAAGACTCTCTCGGGAAGCGCCTTTGGGTGAAGTTGCTATGAGACACGCACAGAAAGCTGATCCTTGGAGACCATAGCATGATGCTGAATTGTATAGCCTTTGGGGTCTGTTGAATCTTTTGTCTCTACGGCCTCTTGTTCCGCCTTTTGGTGTTAGGTTCGAAGGCCTCGACCCCGGTAAGGAGGTGATCGAGCAATAATCACCTTGGTGTTGAGTATGTTGATCCACGCATTTCACTCGAATTATAACGTGATCACTGCTAGTTTGGAATTGATGAATCAAATGCTAGAATGGGACACAAGGGGTAAAAAAAATCTGAAATAGACCTCTTCTATTTTCAATTAAAAAGTAAATTAAAAATAATTCAAAATTGTAGGGAAAAGACCATAAAATCTAAAGACTTAACATATTTACTAACTTATACCACTACTATGCTACCCAGATCTGACCCAGATCCAGATCCAAAATCTGACCCAGTTTTCTTCTTCTTCTTCTTTCTTTTTTCTTCTCTATTAATATTCTTTCACCTTAAAACAAAATCAAAATTTTTCTTTAACTATCCACCAAATTTCTCTTTTTTTATCTCAAATCGATTAACCCATAGTCATAATTAATTAATTATATCTTATCTAAAATCAAATTTCATCTTTTACTTACTAGATTCAAGATGAAGAAGAACGCAAAGTAATACTAATACAACTAGTACAACTGGTACAACTCAGATTAGTAAAACTAGTACAACTACAACGAGTATAACTAATATAAATAGACTGAGTATAACCATTATAACTGATACAAGTAAAACTTGTATAACTAGTACAACTTTACAATTAATATGGTGATCTTTTTTTTTAATGTTTTGAGCGTATGAAGATGCTAGAAAAAAAGATGATGTAGAACCACTAAGACATGTTGGTCTAATCTTCTCTCGCCTTCATGTATCAAATACATGGATAGTATATTTTAATAATATTTGATTTCGATAATGATTTATTTGCAAGTTGTACTAGTTATACTAGTTGTACTATTTTTAGAAAAAAATCATCTTCATATTTTTGCTCTTAATGCGAAAAAGTAGATGCAGAGCTAAAAAATATTCAACCATGGTTCCAAAAATACAAGTCACCTGAAAGGGAAGAAGGAGCGTCATCGATGACTAAGAGTGACTCACCGACGATGAACAAAAAGAAGGACTCCACTGTGAAGAAGAGAGATGATGCAACGAAGAAAAAGAAAGATGCAGTGAAGAAGAAGAGAAATGAGGCAAAGTAGAGTGAAGTCGTGAGGAAGAAGAGGAAGCTCGACAATGGTGTCCACTAGTTTTGAGATGTGCCAGTTTGTACGTAGTTGAACTAGTTTTTGAGTTGTACATATTCTTACATAGTTGTATTAGTTTATTAGTTGTACCGGTTTGTATATAGTTGTACTAGTTTTTGAGTTGTACCGATTTGTACATAGTTGTACTTTGGCAGTAAACTAAAAAATATTAGTTGTACCACATAAAATTTCAACTTAACTCAATTGTACTACTTCTTTATGTGTACATGCATTTGCCCCAATACAATGAAATCATCAATTTTGTTAATATACACTTGATGTATGTTTTCCAAAAATTATGTGGACAAAGACGTTAACAAACCTTAAAAGTATAAGGTAGATCATGCAAAATAATGTGATTGTGTTATAATTTTCTCATATAAATTAAAAGAAACTTTCTGAGTACATACCAATTGAGATATTTGATTGTTTTCTCATAAAGAATACCAAATTGGTTTTGTTAATTTCTGAAATATTAAATTTATACCAGTTGTACCAGTAATATTCGTCTAATATGTAATAAAAAATTATGTCAATTGTTTATATGTCTAGTTTTAGGGGTTGTGCCAATATTTTGACATCATGGCTATGTAAGAATATGTTCGATATTTGTTTATCATAATAATATGACTAATATAGTTAATAAACTTTGAAATATAAAGTATATAATGCAAAATTAAAAATGTAATATAATAATTTAATAAAAATTTGAAAAACCTCAAAGAAAATAGATGAATTTTTTTTCATTATATACCAATTAGAATATTTATTTGTTTATTTTATGTGTAAATTATACTAGTTATAGAATATTTAATATGTTTAGTTGTACGAGTTATACTAGTTGTACCTGTTCGAATGAAAGAATGAGATAAAAATGATTGTGTGGTTGTGAGTGATTGAAATTAAAAAAATAGAAAAAGATTATAAGAGAGAGAATGAGAGATGTGTAAAATTGTGTGGCTAAGAT
The DNA here is from genome assembly GCA_905132765.1 of Moricandia arvensis. Lineage (NCBI taxonomy): Eukaryota > Viridiplantae > Streptophyta > Magnoliopsida > Brassicales > Brassicaceae > Moricandia > Moricandia arvensis. The sequence goes on along the minus strand of CAJHQP010000014.1, from coordinate 312,592 downwards.
TAAAACATAGATATGATGATCCAATGGCTCATGTTGTCTCTTCATTAATGGCAAAATTGTAATTTTCTTTTATTTGGTCTATGTAGATTTTTTTAGGTTGTTGTAGATTTTCTTTTGACCATTTGTCTCATTTGAGATTTTAGTCCGGAATTGATGTCTCGTTAAGTACTTTAGTGTTATCGGTTTAGATCTTGTCTTCTGTAACTGTGTGGTGTAACTGTGTGGTTAAAGTGACATGATGTTGTGATATGGTAGCATAGGAGCCAAATGAGTGTTATTAGGTGATACTTGGGTCACATTGTGGTTAAAGCCTCTTCTGAGGCAATCTGATTGTACTAGAATCATTGGTTACTAGTTGGTTTTTGAGCAAAATTTCTGAAAATCAGACCAATTTTGCTATAATTTGTTACTCTTCAAAACGGTTAGAGGAAAGCGGTAGAAACAAACTATAAGAAAAAAAATTCCTCTCATTTTTTCAATTAATCAATATTCATGTCATTCAACTTATTTATCTAACTACTACCAGTTGTACTAAAGTTCAATCCGTTTACTCAAGTCTTAGACTTTTAAAATTTTCATACAAACAATTTGCAACAAAAATTTGATTATCAACAATAAAAAATTCTGCATAGAATTTTGCATCAATTTCTCGAGGTAGTTGATATCACCTTATTTTAGACCGAGTAGATAAAAATAGATTTACAAGTCATCTTCCTACTCAAAACTTTCACAATTTATTTTCTTCCAAAAGACTGAATATGACCGTTGCTATGATAACCAAAATCTATATATATATAGAGAGAGAGAGAGATTTATGTTATCGATTGCATGCGTATCTTTTCACCATATATATATATATATATATATATATATATATATATATATATATATATATCCCTTCTTGTATGTTCATTTCGATAAGCAGAATTTATCAATATAAATACTCAATAAAACTGTTTTCCCATTGTGAACGTAACTAAACTGAATTTAGCAAAAACAAAAAGTAACTGAGTGTTTGTGTTAATAGGCTAACAAATCTAAGTAAGAATTATAATTTCCATTGGTTCAGCTGGTTATTAGTTGTATTATTTGGTGCCTCTTTAAGAGGTTTGATTCTTCTCAGCAGCGTGCCTTTTTTTCACAACAAAGTATACGGTAGGTTTGGCCAACCACAAGAGCTGAAGAGCAACCTCCTCTACTTTTCTCTCTTTTTGGCGTATCACAAGAGCAACCTCTCTATTTTTTCTCTCATTTTAGGCGATTACCGGTATATCTAGACTTTCTTTTTTAGTTCTCTTAGACTTTCCTCAGTTGAGTGACTAATCTTTTCCGACAGCTAGCTACCGTAGTAAGAAAGGAAATAAGATCATTGCTCGTCCATAATTTCTTCCTTTCCTAAACCGTGAAAACCGAGATTTCATTCCTTGATGGTCTCCCTACAGATAATCACAGAATTCAGCAGCATTAGTGGTAAATTTACTACAATCACGCTTGACATACTCTCAGAGAAGTTGAACCTTTGTTGCACATCCGCCGCTACAAGAATTTTCTCGAGCAAGTCAATGGCTAATTTGTTACACAACACGATACGGGCCATGTACTTAAAGGAAGAAGAACCTCTTACGCTCCCTGATATCCCTAGGTTTAGGTCATTGATAAGAATGAAACAAGCCTCCTGGGTCGGCTTTTGAACCCGGACTGCCAATTTATGGCAAGGATGATTGAATACATGCCTACTGCATGGCGTGTGTATGGGAGGGTTCGGGGCATCACTTTATCCAGAGACCGCTTCCAGTTTGTGTTCCAAAGTGAAGTGGATTTACAAAGGGTGCTACATGGCAGAGCGTGGTCCTAGATGGTGCTTGAAAGATGGATTGCAAACTCCCAAGAAGGCTTCTTGCAGTCAATGGAACTCTGGATACGGATCCGGCACATCCCTACAATTTTATTTACAGCTGAAACGATACACAAACTTGCATCAAAAGTTTGGAAGGTCGAGGAGATAGCATATGATCCCAAAATATTCTAGACAAAGGATTACATCAGAGCTAAAGTAACCTTTGATGTGGATAAGCCAGCAAAAGCGACAAGGAAATTGAATGTACCGTCGGGTTGAACGGTGACAACTGAATTTGAGTATGAGAAGATCCATAAAAGGTGCTTTCATTGCTTGAGACTCACGCATGAGAAGATTCGATGCCTACTTCTGAAAAGAGGGCATGGCAATGATCAGAGAACCGTGCTACGGAAAAGGCAGTTGAACAAAACAAAGTGAGTGATACTCCTCCAAAAGAAGTCCGTTTGTATGGTCCTCCTAGCTTCCCGCCTCTATATCCTGAATTATCCAAAGAGTACTGGAAGATGGCTATGTTGTATATCTCTCATGCAGACGAAACTGGGAGACTAACTAGAATCAAAAGAGTGAAACAGGGGATTGCAGAGAATGCTTCAAAGTCTTCTCTCGCCTAACCAGAATCACCAATGAGTTGGATAAAGGGAAAGTTCATGTTTTATCTTACATTATGCCTATGCTTGGGAGCTTCAGAAAGCTTTATCTATGGCTGGACCTAAATACTCCCTTCACAATAATCTCTATTATGAAGGAGAATCTGGTTCTTCAGGATCACAACTCTCAACTCGATCGGCTCCGGTTCAAGTTCAGATGGTTTTTCATTTAGGTTCTTCTTTGGAGGGGCTTACTACCCGAAACGTTGGATCAGGAAAGGCATAAAGGAGAAGGCCTCAGGTCTGAAAAGGAGGGCATCTCCAAAACTATGGACCACTATGACTCAACATGCAACTTCTTTATCACTATCTCTGCCATCTGCTACGAAGAGAAAGTCAATGGCATCGTTACAGACAACAGAAAGTAAAAATCCAAAATTCACAAATACTACGGTGGCTTCCGTATTGAAGCTGCTGCCTCCCCAATGAGCATTCTCAGCTGGAATTGTCAAGGTGCTGATAGTATTGAGAGAGTTCATCATCTCCGAGGTTTGTGCATGAAGTATTTCCCGGATTTTGTTTTATTTTTTGAATGAAAACTAAACAAAAATACAATTACATTATGGGTTTAAAGAAAAGTCTTGGTTATGGTCATGTGTTTACGGTGGAACCGGTTGGGTTGAGTGGTGGTCTTGCTTTTTCATGGAAGGATAGCTTTCAGATTGATATTTTGTCAATGATAAACAATTAATTGATCTACAAGTGAAGTTTGGGTCGTCTACTTTCTTCCTCTCCTGCGTTTATGGTGACCATGTAGTCTCGACGAGGAAAGAGGTGTGGGATCGTTTGGTAAATAATGGATTAGTAAGAGATGAAGCATGGCCTCTGGCGGGTGATTTAAATGATTTGATCTCGAATGATGAGAAGTGTGGTGGATCAACTTGTAGTGGCACGAGCTTTTGGGACTTTCGTAATATGATCCAAAACTGCAAGCTAAAAGAACTAAAGTCATCTGGTAATTACTTATCTTGGGCTGGCGTGAGAGAAAAGGTATGGGTACAATGCAAACTGGACAGAATCTTGGGCAACATCGAGTGTTCTCATCATATCCTCGGTCTAGTTGTGCATATCTAGACCTGTGGGCATCTGATCACAGGACGATACATGTTAGTTTTTCTCTGGAAAAGAAAACTTGAACAAGAGAAGCTTCTTCTTTGATAAGCGTATGATATCCAGAGAGGGTTTCGAGGACCTACTGAGACAAAGCTGGGTTGGGAAAATAGGTTATCATAGCAGAACATTGGACCGTATTAAGAGATGTCGGCACAAGGTTATAGATTGGAAAAGCGTTCTGATCTGCACTCTCCGGTAGATTGGAAAAAGCGTTCTGATCTGAACTCTCGTGACAGAATAACCCAGTTGAAAGCAGCTCTGGAAGTAGAAGTATCTAAACGAACCCCATCGTTTATCTTGATCAAAAGCCTGAAACAAGAACTGGCAGAGGCGTTGCGGGAGGAAAAACTCTTCTGGAGACAAAAATGTAGGGAATAGTGGTTGCAAGCTGGGGATCGTAACACCAAATATTTTCGCAGCTGTGTGAAAGGGAGAAGGATACAAAATTGTATCTTGATTTTATTGGGTGACATGGGGAGAGAGCATTTCTCGGAAGGAGCTAAAAGCATCATAGAAGTGAAGTTTTATAGAGATCTTTTTACTAGCTCTAATCCTCATGACTTACAATCAAGTTTCAGAGGTTTCAGACCAATGGTGACAAAGAGTATGAAAACGCAGCTCACATAAACTGTTACGGCCGATGTGATCAAGCAAGCAGCATTTTATTTTAAAGGGAGCAGTGCACCAGAAGAGAACGGTTTAACATGCCTATTTTGCCAAAAAATTGGTATATCGTCGGGCCTAGCTTAACAGGAGATTAAGGATATTTCGGCTCTGCAATAATCCCTGATGGTTGGAATCATATCCAATTGAGCTTACTGCCGAAGATCGCGCAACCCGTCTAAGGTCCAGGACATGAGACCGATAAGTCTCTGCTCAGTCCAATATAAGATCATCTCTAAGATCCTATGTAACCGGCTGAAAGTGTTTCTTCATGAGATCATTTCAGATACGGAAGGAGCCTTTGTGTCTGGCCGTTTGATCTCAGACAATTTTGTCCTAGCTCAAGAGATGATTTATGGTCTGCGTACTAGTGATAAAATATCAGAGGAATGGATGGTGATCAAAACTGACATGTCGAAAGCTTACGATTGAGTTGAATGGAATTTTGTGGAGGTGCTGATGGAAAAACTGGGAGGGTTTGGATTAGATGGATTATGGCGTGTGCGACACGGTCTCTTTTTTTCTCTTGAAGAATGGTATCTCCAATGGGTTCGTCAAGCCAGAACGTGGTATTCGTCAAGGCGACCTGCTCTCCCCTATTCTTTTCATCCTCAGTGCCGAAGGTCTGGTAAATCGCCTGATTGTATGGGAAGAAGAAGGCAGATTGAATGGCATTAAATTGGCAGTGGATTTTCCTTATGTTCATCATCTACTATTTGCTGATGACATCTTGTTGTTGTGTAAAGCAAATGTGGCGGAAGCATCATAAATAATGGATTGCTTTTCCTTGTACGGAGAGGCGTCTGGAAAAGTTGTGAATCCTCTGAAGTCTTCTGTGATATTCGGGTCTAATTTGTCAGCTGTCCCTAAAGAAGAGGTACATGCCATCTTAGGGATACACAAATAAGGAAGGGAAGGAATTTACTTAGGGTTACCAGAGTGCTTTAGTTGCTCTAAGAGGAAGCTTATGAACTTCATTCATGAGAAGCTACAAGGCCGTCTCAATGGTTGGTTTGCTAAGTCACTGTCGCAAGGCGAGAATAAATTTTGTTTAAATCTGTTGCCTTACCGGTTTATGCAATGTCCTTTTTAAATTGCCTAAGGAAGTTTACTCGAAGATTACTAGCGTCACAATCGAGTTTTGGTGGAGTAGCAGGAATAACATGAGGAAGATTGCATGGGTAGCTTGGCAAAAGCTCTGTAAAGATAAAGAAATGGGAGGTTTGGGGTTTCATGATATCGAGAAATTCAATCAGTCATTGCTAGCCAAGCAGGCTTGGAGAATTTGGAGTAAGTCGGATTCACTGACTACTCGGATCCTCAAAACTAGGTATTTGCCTCGTGGTTTCTTTTTGAACAGTAACCTGGGGAGGCAACCATCGTACGCTTGGCGGAGTATCCTACATGGCCGTGATCTCCTAAGTCAGTGTCTGATCAAGCAGATTGGCAACTGGGAGGACACAAAGGTTGGGCTAGAGAATTGGAGACTGGAAACAACTCCTCGGCCTCCTAATTTTCGTCAGGATGCTCCTGTGGAATTTACACTCTCGGCTAGTGATCTGTTTGATTGTAGCATAAGCAGTTGGAATGTGACACTTATCAGGGAGATTATTTCAGAAGAAGACATTGACGGAGTGCTTAATATTAAACTCAATCTGACCAGAGAAGACTCACTGAAATGGAGCTTCTCTAATAATGGAGTTTACTACTCTAAGTTGGGGGTATAAGCTGCTTCAGGACATACAGAACCATCAAGCTCCGATTATAAATAGTATGTCTCCCTTGGAAAAGAGATTATGCAGTAGCCTTTGGAAGGCAAAAGCCCATCCCAAGCTCCATTACTTCCTATGGTGAGTGCTCTCAGGTGCCTTGTCGGTGAAACAACAATTACGCTCGAGGGGTATTCACATTGATCCTACATGCTCCCTGTGTGGTTCAGGACCAGAGTCTATTTTCCATATGCAGTTTCATTGACAAAGGCACGTGAAGTTTGGAACCTATCCCATTTACCTCCCCCTACAGGTTTCTCTCAAAACTCTGTTTTCCTGAACCTGCACTACCTTTTCACCTGCAGCATGAACGACAAAATTGATCCTAAGACTCGGTTAGCATTCGCATGGATTCTCTGGCATATTTGGAAAGCAAGGAAACTTTTCTCCTTTGAACAAGTTAGACTATCAGCTGATGAAATCCTACAAGAAACACCTTGAGGAAGCTTCAGTGTGGCTTAAGTTACATAACTTAGAGCCAACGGATCACACAGTGCAGCATCGTACATCAAGGGTGCAGCAGGTCTGGGTTATCCTCCCTCCAGTATGGTGAAATGCAATATAGGATGCTCTTGGTCGGCCCTTTCACTAACCGATGGAAGCTCTTGGATGGTAAGAGACGCCACTGGAAAAGTGTTACGTCACAGTCCACGGATGTTCTCCGATATATCTTCTGGATCTCAGGCTGTTATGGTGACTTTCACGTGGGCGGCTGAAGCTATGGCGGACCTTAAGTTTAATCGTGTAATACTGGAATTCTCTAACTGATTGCTTCATAATATCCTCACTCAAGATGCCTTAGACCCCGAGTATGGGGACTGGATCCAGAAAACATGTAGGTCTCTACTTTCTTTTGAGGTAAGCAACCTAAACTGGGTGACTGTGGGATGCAACTTACTAGCTTTAGAGATCTCTGACAGTGTCATACGAGATCAATGTAGTCAATCATATGTCGCGCATCAAGGCCCTACATGGTTACAAGCTCGCATCTGACTAGACGCCTCTGCTTCTTCTCATCCAACTCGACTTTAGTTGAGACTCAGATACACCAGTATGTGATGGTGTTCTCAACAAGGTGTCCTAGGCATATCAACCTTTTATCATCCTTCTTAAGTTGCTTTGGGAGTTTGCCTCCCTCTCCGCACCTATTACTTGCAATTTGTTTTTTTCTTTCTCATCTTATCCTAGTCTTTGAATGTAAACACTGAAGTGAATTTTTCATTAATGACAAAAAAAACTTAAAGAAGAATTAAATGTTGAAAAGTTTAGTAAAAAAAAGAAGAGTGATTTTTAACTCTATAAGACACTTTCTACTCTTAAGACATCTTTTCTTATTTGTTCTCTTGTTTTTTTTAACTAAAAAGTAACTAAATATAATTTATATCCACACATTAATATCATCTTTTTACCATTTTTTTAGTAGATGTTAACGATGCTCAACCTTGCAAGGAAAACGGTGATGAGGGAAACGACATCGTCGCAAGCTTCTGGAGAGCTATTATCTATTGAGGAAGTAACACATGACAGAGCAGTCAGAGAGCTCAGTTGGCCGCGACCTCAAACCGCGAGATCCATTCCGAGAGAGCTCTACCGCAATACGCGTCAAACTCAAGTTGTCTCCTCCTCGCCGTGGTTGTCATGCTCTTGACCGGAGTTGTGCACGCCGAAATCGCCGTTGTCGTTCACAACTCGAAGAAAAAGCTTGATTGGAGCAATAGTGGTCAATTTCTAATTATTTTCACATTTAGTCCTCTAACTCATGCTTATTCTACGATTTGTCTCAAACTTTTAATATGTTCATGTTTCTTCACCAATTTTTCCTGAGATTTTTAGTTGTGCAATCTAGTCCAACCGAATTTCCAATTTTGTAACAATGATCCATGTCGGTTGTTTTATTTTGTTTCTGCCCCTAAGTTTCTGATTCAAAAATTAATCCCTTTGATTTGAGTCCAAATTAAAAATGTGCAGTTTAACCTCACAAAAATGCAATATATATATATATATATATATATATATATAGAGAGAGAGAGAGAGAGAGAATTAATTAATTTTATCTTACAAATGATTAAAATGTGCTAAATGAGAAACTAATTACCATTAAAATCATAAATATATTAATGAGGTATGAGTCATTTCTTGTGTACGTTGTAATGATATAAATGAGAAGGTAATTACCACTAATTATGTTACTTAATTTACAAAATTTGTAGCTAATCTGTCCAAAATAATAATTGTAGGCAAAATTGTAAAATCTCTTTTTAATCAAAACCAAAAACAAATCACTATTAACATGTACAATGACTCATCAGTTCACTTCTACAATGATTTACGTGTAAAGATTTTTCTTACATACATTAACAAGTTTAAATATTTGTATGACCAATATCATCAACGTGTATATATATCATTTTCCACATGTACATTATTTTACATAAATTCACATACACCGATAACTCCGCACACCAAATAAGTTTTAACATACATTGGTGGTTTGAATATTAAACAACCAAATACATTGCTTTTTATACTTTTCAATTTGATCTTATGTGTATGTGTGTGTACATGTGTACATGTGTACTGCTGCGGCCTCATATAGCTCAAACAGCTTCATATCTCTTGATTAGGTCTTGAATTGAAGCCTCGTCCCAAAAGATCACTTGAAGGCAAGTTGGGGATGTATCCTAGAGCCTTTGTATCTCCTGAACGTGGATGATGATAGATGATGATGATGGACTTCTCGTTAAAGCTGTGGAATGCTCTAAAGATGTGTAGCGAATATTTAGACAGAGGTGCGCCCTGCTTAGTGTCTAAGATGTATCACGGACGATCACTCGACCTAATGTGATGATATGACCATGCCCACCACGTGAAAAATAAGGGGTGTCTCCAAAAGGAGACTCAAAAAGAAAGCCAAAAGCTTAGGTTTTTATTAGAAAAATGCGTAAGTACATTATGTGCAGAGCTTTGGCTTATAAAGACAATACTGAAAATCCTAACTAGAAAACCTTATTCCTAATCCAAGAAGGAAAAGCCAAAACCTATTTCTAATGGGTTTATGAAAGCCCAACCCTAAACCTAAACCTAATGGGTTTTAAAAATGTAGAAATCATAAATACACCTAATCTAAGCAGACCAGCCAACTTAAACCAAGATGGTCGATCCTTCCAATTCTTGGGCTTGAAAGGCCCTTGTTCAATCATCTCCATCTTGAATTCGACCCAAGTTGCTTCTGATCCATTCCACTTGTTCCGTAGGCCCATTTGATCAATGCTAATGATCTTCCTGGCCCAAGTAAAGCTCGGGTCCATATTCTTCTTCTTTAGCTCCATTGTCGACCATTCCACTCTCTCCGACTCATCCATGTTGCAAGTTTTTGATGTTTTCAATCTCTTGTTCGAGTAATGATCATGTCCTGGTCGTCCATCTTCTTGTGGTCGAACTTCGTTGTTGTTGACGGTTGATCTAAGTAGTTCCAAGGCCGCAACAAGAGCTCTCAGCTTCTCTCTATCCAAAAACTCATGAATTAAGCCAATAAGCTCCATATCTGGACCTTTGAACCACACCTTAAGCAGTGACCTATCTGGCTCACACATGACCTTCAAATCCTCTAAGTTGAGGCTGATCCATATCGCACCATGTACATAGATTTATGATTGGTCATATGTGTAAGTATGTGTATGTGTACAAGTGTACATAGATTATGTGTGTACACATATACATCGTCGTATGTGTACATCATATATTATTAAAACAATGTACATCTTCACATGTTCTGCCACAATAGCACCACCACCGTGTGCCACCACGACCAAGTTTCCTCCGCTTCGTGTTCGTCATGGCCTCCTCTTCTCCGTCAAAACATGCTCATATCAATGCAATACTCCTCGCCGTGGTTGCCATGCAATGATTAACATTTACACCTTAAAACTTGTTACAACATTTACAAGTTTTAATATTTGCAAGTTCAAATATCGTCATAATGTACACGTATATTAGTCCACTTGTACAACTGTTTCAAAAAAAATTACATGTACACCAGTTCATTTGTACATTACACTAGTTATGATATATGAGATTTTAATTAGTACATTGTTGGAGTTCATTTAGATCTATGCCTCATTGTCTAACTTTTTCTGGTTTTTAAGATGCATTTAAAAAAATTGTACATTTGGAATTATGAGACTAAATCAAAAGGATTTATTTGCAAATCTAAAACATCTGGGGGCATAAATGAAACAAAACAAAATGAAAGGGACCATGTTGAAAAATCAGAATATATATTTGGTCTGGATTGCACAATTAAAAATTTTAGGAAAAATTCGTGAACAAACTTGAAGAAATTAGAAATTTAAGACAAATTCGAGAATAAGCAAAATTGGAGGATCAGATGTGCAAATAATCAAAAGTTCACCATTGTTGCTCCAGTGAAGCTTTCTCTTCGATCTGCAACTTAAGCGACAGCGATTCCGGCGGCCACAATTCTGGTCCAAAGCAAGATGACCACAGTGAAGAGGAGACGACATGACTGGATGTGGTTTGCGGACGAACTCGAGCTCGCGGTTTGAGGTTACCGACAACGAAGCTCTTCGGCTGCTCTATCATGTCAATGTTAGCTTATCACGGACACCGCAGAAGAAAAGAACGTAGAGAAGGAAGAACACCGCGGTGGATGGAGGTTGCCGTGGTGGAAGATTTCGGTGAATAGCTCATCGACTTGGGGTAGTCCCGACATCCATGGTACGTGACCGTGGACAACGTCCATACATCTTCTCAATTTTGGAGACCATTCATTTACATGAAAATTTTTTGTTCAGATTTTTTTAAATTATAAAGAAGAAGAAAATAGGGAAGAGAATATGGACCACCATGGTTTTGATATAGTTAGAAAACTTAACTAAGTTGTGCAAATGGTTAGGAAAAAGTGTGTAGGTAGAAGAAAATGATCCATAGTGTTATTGGTAAGTGCTAATGTGTCCTATGGTGTAAATGTTTTTAAAAAGAATTAAGACGTAATATGGGAATATGCTTAGTAATGAATTAAAATAAAGAGAGTTTTTCAGAAATGACTCAAATTTTCAAGTCAAACATAAAACTAACTCTTTTTGTGTCAATATTATTTACCCATAAAATTTCCATACCCTCCTTATTTTTTTAAAATATTTAAAAAATACCATTATAATTTAGTTTCATTTTAATTTCGAAAATGACAAAAAACCTAAGACACCCTAACATTTCTTCTTATTTAAAACAATGTCACTATCATGAATTTTTCCAATCTATATGAATAACCATTTTTGAGCTTTTAAATCTCAGTAATTCAATTTCTATCTACATTTTCTCATTCTACACTAACAAATCTTCATTTCCACTTATTCCTCTCCAATTTAATCTAAAAACTCTCATAACTTTCATTTTCATAAATATAATTTTCATATATTCGTGATTCTTCAGTAAAAAAATCGTCAAAGCTGCTTCTTTTTCCTCATATTTGGAGTTTGGACAGTAGAAGAGGTTGGAAACGAGCTTTACACCGGAAAAGGTAACTATTTACATGGGTTTCATCACCTTTCAGATATGTGTCACATATTTGTAGACTTACGATGTGGTATACTTGTCAACACACATGTAACTTACAATTGACCAAAGTTATATTTTATGCAACGCATACTTCCCTAAAAGTCCACGTATTTACCTTTGACAACAAAAGGTAGAATTACAAAGAAGTTTATGTAAAGGAGGTTAGTAGACTTTTGACTTTAATATAAACTATTGACTTTTCATAGTAGACTTCATCGGAACCCTACATTCGGTAGATTGCCCGGGAAGTCTACAAAAGGTTAGTTTTGCATTTGACCAAAAATTTGACTTCTTTGAATATGTTAGTTTTGTATTTGACTAAAATACTAAAAAATTGACCATAAAATAATTAAAGTTTAGACTTCATATGCAGTCTACTATTCTTAGAAAAAACGTAAACTGCATATGAAGTCTACTATTTTATTTTGTTCAAACACAAAACTAACTCCTCAGATTTCAAGTAAACTTCATAATACGTCCCTTTAAATCTACTCGTAGAAGGTCAAGTTTTTTCAGTTGAAAAACTAACCTCTTACAGAACTTTTAAAAATGTAGACTTAAAATCAAGTCTAATTTTGAAAGTCAAATAATTGGTGAATTCGGGTCTATTGCAAAACTAACATTTTAAAAAGTGTAGACTGTAAAAGAAGTCTACTTGTATAAAATCACATTTTCAGATATATAAAATAACCCGTGAATTTTTCAAAATCTAACCCAAATAGTAGACATATATGACAGTATACATACGTAGACTGCAAAGCAAGTTTATAATTTTGTAGACTATATGTGGAGTCTTCGTAGAAAATTCTGTTAAAAGGGGATTTGTGTATTATTCATTAAGTTTTTTCACAATCTTATTGTTTAACAATGTGTGTTAGTTAATCCGAGTGGTCTTGAATGATTTTCAAAAGATAATCTGTTATAATTAGGAAACTATCAAAATTTTGGTTTGACTATGTTGTTATCTAATAAATGTAGACTTCTCTGAAAGTCTATAAATGTCAACTTCAGTTGAAGTCTATGTCCGAAATTCTATTAAAAGTGCATTTATGTATTATTCATCATATTTTCATGATTTATTTGTTTTACACTATGTGTTAATGAATCTTAATGGTCTTGAATAAATTTCAAAAGTTAATTTGTTATAATTTTTTGTTTGATCAGGTTGTTAAATAATAACTGTAGATTTACTTAGAAGTCTGCTTCTGTATTTTTATTGTTTGAAATATACACTTGAGACATATTGAATTTTTTTTTGAGATTAGTTTTACTTTTTGAACTTATTGAGAAGTTTGTATAGATTTTCTTCTTCTCAGATGTGCGTTAGTTATTGTTTTAGATTATGGTGTTTGTAATTGTTTGGTTGATTAGAGTATCTATGTAAAATTTGATAGCTAACAAAAAATAATAATATTATGTACGTGAAATACAACTAAAAAATGAATACAATGTTCAGAGATTATGCATCAAATAATTATTTACAAATGAATATATATTATAATGATAAATTTTTACTAGACAATTTATTAAAAAAATTAGAGTTTGTTTGATTATTCATAATCTTGATGTCTCAAATGAATCTTGAAAAAGAGTACCTACAAAATAAAATAAATTATGAAAAAGACAAAAGATAAAAAATTTGAATTATATTAAAGTAGACTTCTTAAGAAGTCTACTTAAAGTTTATGGTTTAGTAGACTTTAGTTGAAGTCTACTAACCTTAATTATTAAGTATACTTCATTGGAAGTCTACACTAACGAATTTTTTTAGATCTAAAAATGTATATTTAGAAAATTTGAAAATAGTTTGTTCTCAAAAAATATTTCAAAATATTTTTTTAGCCTACAATAGTAGCAAAACAAAAGCATAGAATTTGAATCCCTAAATTTAGTTCAATATAAAAAAATACAGATTTAAAATGGATAGAATGTAAATATTACATTTTTGGAAAGATGATTTGAAAATTTTTGAAGAGAATACTTACAAAATAAGATAGAATTATTAAAAAAATATAAGGCAAAAAATTAAAATCATAATTGAGTATACTTCTAATGAAATCTGCTTTATAATTTAAGGATAGTAGACTTCACTTGAAAATAACTTTAAATCTGAAAAACTTTAGAAAATATAATTTAAAAGATAAAATAGTAGTATACTAAATACATAGAGTTTGAATATGTAATTTTATTTAAATATAAATAAAAACACACATTTAAAATTTATTGATATAAATCTTACATAATTGGAGGAGATAAAAACTGTGGAAGAATATACATATAAGATAGGGTTTTTTTGCAAATTTGACTCAAAACTCAAAGTCAAACACAAAACTAACCTCTTTTTTGTCTTTTCTTTTGTCCATTTCACCCCATATGTTCACATTATTTACGAAAATGCCATTGATTTTTTTTTGTTTTTTTCTTCTGAATATGATTCTTTTACTCTCTCAACCTCATCATCTTCAAGTATTTAACAGATTGTCATTGCCATCAATACCCAACCACCATGAACAACCAATTTGAAGCTCTTAATGCACATAAAATTGATTGACACTATCTCTTTATTAATTGTTATGAACTAAAAATAACATATTTTTAACTTTATCTCCATATTCATCAAAAAAACTCAAGCTTTTGATTCTAAATTTTTTTATGCTTGGTAGAGCCATTCAAGCATATTATTCTTCGTGGATTACTTTCGTTTGAGGTTTTGGGTGGTTGTAGAAGACTATGTGTGCTTAGGAAGTCATCTCACTAGTTAAAGGTATGAAAATGATTTTTTTTTCAGATTTGTTCCCGTCGATGACTTACCCGTAAGTCGTCTGGCTGAAGAAGACTTACGGGTTAGTCTTCTAAGCAAACAGACGACTTACTTATAAATCGTCCATATTTGTTTGTTAAGAAAAAAATTCTAGACGACTTACAAGTAAGTCGTCTAGGATAAACGAGTTAGTTTTGCATTTGACCGAATTGTGTCAGATCTTTGACTTTTCCTAGACGACTTACTAGTAAGTCGTCTCTGGAAAATCAAAAATTCAAATATTTTTTTTAAAACTTGACGACTTACCTGTAAGTCGTCTTATGTTACTTTTGCAATTTGAAAATAAAAATTAAATATTTAACTTTTCCCAGAAGAAGTCGTCTAGGTAGAGGACCTACCTGAAAGTCGTCCAGGATAAGCGAAGTCGTCCAGATTTTTTTCCGAGATTCTGGTCAAACCTTGCTTAAATCGGACGACTTTCAAGTAAGTCATCTACCTAGACGACTTTAAATTAAGTCGTCTGGGAAAAGTTAAATATTTAAGTTTTATTTTCGAATTGCAAAATAACCTGAGAAGACTTACAGGTAAGTTGTCTAGCTTTAATAAAATATTGAAATTTTTGATTTCCTAGAGAGGATTTACTGGTAAGTCGTCCAGAAAAAGTCAAATATCTAACACAATTTGGTCAAATGCAAAACTAACCCGTTTATCCTGGGCGACTTACTTGTAAGTCGTCTAGAATTTTTTTTCTTAACAAACAAATCCAGACGACTTATAAGTAAGTCGTCTCATTTTAAAGTCAATTGCAATAATGACCTGTTTGGACGACTTACTCGTAAGTCGTCTATGTCTTCCAAACGACTTAACCGTCAGTCGTCTGCGTCAATGTTTAGTAAACTTTCATTTTCTCTATGTTTAGTAATGTGTTTTATTTTGAATTTTCGTAGATGTTGCGTAAGTTACATGTAGTGTATGGAGAATGGTTTTTGAAAGATTCTTATTGGGATTTTGTGGTTGATAATTTCAAAGTTGCGAGACTATTTTTGTTGAATGAAGGTTCGACACATGCTGAACTTGTTGCAATGGTTCAAGAAGATTCTAACCTGGACATGAGCACATAATTTGTGGAGATAACCTACTTGTTACCAGCTGAAATGATGCAGGCTCCAGACACCCCTCCTATTCATGTTACAAGTGATAGACAAGTTCGAAACTTGCTTGAGATAACCAAAACGCATGGAGTACGGCTTTGTGTATCAAGCCATAGCAAGGTGGAAACGGTTTCAGAGGAAACGGAAGAAGAAGATGAAGATGATGAAGCTGATGAGTGTTTTGAAGATGTGTATGATTTGGTTGAAGATGAAAATCATAATTGGGAAGAGGATGATGGGGAGGAGGATGATGGGGAGAAGGATGATGGGGAGGAGGATGATGGGGAGAAAGATGTTGATATCTCTATTGTTGCTGAAGCGGACGAGAATGGTGCGGATTACAGTGTTTATGGAAAGGTTAAAGATGAGGATTTGGAAGAAGATGATGATATGTGTTTTGAAGAATTCAAAAAACTTATGCTATTGAAGGAGAAAGATCGAATGGTAACAGTTTCTACGTCAACCAGAGTTTTGTTAGCAAGGATGCACTGCTTTCAGAGCTGCGGTTGACAACAGTTAAGCGTAAGTTCTCCTTCAGAATATATAAGCCAACGAAAACTCTCTTTGTGGTAACCTGTCGGGTTAGTGGTTGTGGATGGAAGATGAGAGTGAGTGTGAAACATGGAACAAACACGTTTTGGGTAACAAAGTATGTGGAAACACATACATGCTCAGTGGGAGACCGAATCGCTCAGCGGAGACACTGTACTCCGAAGTATGTTGGTAGGCTTTTCACTGATCGTGTTGGAATCATTGATGGGTTGAATCCGCAGCATATCACTGATGCAATTAAGAACATGTTTGGGATGACGCTTGATTACACACTTCATACAGAGCACTGGTATATGCACAAACATTGGTGAGAGGATCAGCAGAAGATGGGTATTCGCGTCTTCCATCATATCTCGAGCAATTCTCCTTAGCAAATCCCGGTTCTATCACGGCTATAGAACTTGATTTTATCAATAGATTTAAGTATCAGAGAAGGGTCTTTGTGGTGGATGGGACTCACCTACATGGGAATTATGAAGGTACTATGTTAGTTGCAGCCGCACAAGATGAAAATTTTCAGATATTTCCATTGGCTTTTGGGATCGTAGATGCTGAAGATGACCTTTCTTGGGAATGGTTTTTCACAAAATTGGCTAGTTGTTTATCTGTTGAGCAGCCTCTAGTGATAGTCTCCGACCGGCATGCAGCCATTAAAATTGCGTGTGACAAGGTTTTTCCCTAGGCAACCCAAGGAATATGTTATTATCACCTTCAAGGTAACATTGTCAAAAAGTATAAAGAGAAACATCTCTTGTACATGGTGAAAGGTGCTGCTTATGCCCATACGGTTTCAGATTTTGACCAGTACATGGCTGAGATACGGAGTGCAAACCCGGATCTTGCAACGTATTTGGAGGATGCCGATGTCACCCTATGGTCAAGGGTTTATTGTCAGGGGGACATGTACAACATAAAAACAAGCAACATCGCAGAATCTATTAATTCCGCACTGAAGCGAGCTAGAGGATTTCCTATTCAGTTCCTATTGGAGTACATAAGGGAGAAGATAGGAAAGTGGTTTTCGAAAAGGAGAGATGATGCTTTGAGTCTCCCAAGTCACCATAGTCGTGGTGTTGAATACTTTCTTGCTGTTCGATCAGAGATAGCGGATACGATGAGGGTTCAACCAATTGATGGATGGCGATTCATTGTGAAAGGTGGCAAAATGGACTGTGTGGTTGATTTGGAACATGAAAAGTGTGATTGTGGTGTTTATGCAGTGGAGAAAATACATTGCTCTCATGTTATAGCTTCTGGAATACATGCTGGTTTGCATATCTCCACACTTGTAAGTCCAGTGTACTCAAAGGATTATTTGTTTGCAGGATACTCAGAGAATATATATCTTTGTGTTGGACAACAAGTTGAGGAACGCACATGCTTTCCTCCGAAGGTAAAACGTGGTCTGGGAAGACAGAAGAAATCAAGATGGCAATCCTGGTTGGAGCTATCCAGGATGAGAGGACGCAAACCCAGGAAACAACACAGGGTTTATAGATGCTCAAATTACAAGGAAACTGGTCGAAACCACAATGTAAGGAAACACTAGACGACTAACTTGAAGGTTGTCCAGAAGACCTTCAAGTAAGTCGTCCAGAATTTATTCCTCCAGAAGACCTTCAAATAAGTCGTCTAGAGGTTAGTCCTCCAGAAGACCTTCAAGTAAGTCGTCCAGAAGACCTTCAAGTAAGTCGTCCATAGTTTATTCCTCCAGAAGACCTTAAAGTAAGTCGTCCAGAGTTTAGTCCTCCAGAAGACCTTCAATTAAGTCGTCCAGAAGACCTTAAAGTTAGTCGTCCAGAAGACTATGTATTCTGTTAGGTCGTCCAATATTCTGTTAGGTCGTCTAATTGTCATGTATTAAGAATTTATGTTTAGTCTATGTATTATGTTAGGTCAAGTACACACAAATCCCAATACAAATCAAGTACACACATATCCTAATCTATCATACATCATGTTCCAAGGTTTACAGTAAGGTCCTTGTTTTCTTTCACATGCTGGCCAAGAAGCTCTTTAAATATATCCACCGCCATCTTATCCCTCATAGACTTCGCGTTGGGCTTAGCAAAGTCTTTTTGGTTAAATGGCATCCCAAGAGCATTACATTCAATGTACCTCAGAGTGTACACGCCCCAATCACCAGCTCTGTCCTAAGGGTATTGGTTGGTCTCTCATATGTGAATGGCTCCAGCGTTAACTGGTCACGTTGTTCAATGGTAGCGCACTCAAAAAACAGATAAGGGAGCATGTGGAGAAAAATCTCCATTATCACATCAAGTTCATTAGAGGAGATGCATGAACGAATGCTGTCCCAGACGACTATGTGTCTCTTAGGGATCGATATCCATATAGAAATCCAATGAGTGTTGTTGTGGTTCACTGGCGCATAGATATCATCAATATCCGTCCCCCAAACCTTGTCCATCTAGCAAAACGATGGTAACTGGCCTGCATAATAATTCCGCGCCCCACCAGGGAGTCTTCTTCCTAAACTGTAGGCATCGAGCTTCAAATCCTTAAAATCCTGGTAGTTGAATCTCCATTGTTGAGAAAAGAGATGATCAAGGAAGCAGATTCTCTCGCTCCTGAAATGTTGTGGCGTCTCCTTGTGCCTCTTCCTCAAAACATTAATCCAAGCATCCATATGCTGCATATAAAATAATACAAGTCAGAAGATATCAGATGACTTACCATAAGTCGTCTGGTAAGTCTTCTACGAATAAGACTTCGTAGACGACTTAGCAGACGACTTACCAGACGACTTATGGTAAGTCGTCTATGAAGATATCACTAATCAGTTTTGTCAGACGACTTACACAATCCTCTAGCCAAGCTACGGAGGTCCGGAGGACGTGATACCACCAAGTTAGACTTGTACGTGGTTTCCTGTCGAGAGGTGTTTTATAATGACTGCAAACACAAAATGTTGAAAATCAATTAGTTTTTATAGACTAGAAGCTATTATGCGAAAAACAATCACTTACGGATCAGTTTTCAACCAATCGGTGAGCTCCTTCAATTTTTTCTTGTCAATTGGTGCAAAAGGATTATAGCCTCTATAAAGCTTTTTCTTGTTTGGGATGATCAATTTGGCCGTGCTGTTTGCAGTATAAGGAGATCACTGTGAGGGAGCAAGTTTCCTTTTTCGCTCAGTCTTTGCACGGACAAGTGCCAAAGCAGCTTCCCTCTTTTCCTCATATCTAGCAACCTGCTGCTGTTTCTCTGCTGGAGTGGAACTTGTTTTTTTTTGCCAATAGAACAAGGCTCGCAGATGCAGACTCATCTTCAGCGTTAACACTCTCATCCAGAGGTGTTTTATCCTTCTCCCCTTTAACACTCTCATCCAGAGGTGTTTTATCCTTCTCCCCATTAACACTTTCACTAACTTCGAGAGAGGCTTCTTTACTAACTTCGGGTTCGTGCGAGGATGTCTCTTTAGGTTGAGAGGTAGTGTGTTGAGAGGATGTCTCTTTCCCCTGTTTGGTGATACCAACCTTCTTCTCCACTGCTTCCACCCTTTCCGACAGATGCTTGATCTCCTTGAGGCACATCCCAAACCCTTTCCTCATGGCATCAAATATGTCCTTGAAATTTCTTTCAAGATCCTCTTTGGTCATCCCAAGCACAGTCGTTGTAACCTCTGAACGAGCCTCTGTGTGAACCTCTTCACTAGCCTCTGCAAACTTCCCTGCACTCTCCGCTGCAGGTGCCCCTTCTTTAGCCTCTGCAGGTTCCCCTTTTTTAGCCTCTTTACGAGCTTTCTTCAGAGGTCTTGGACTCTCTTCCTCCACCAAAACTATCGCTTTCTTCGATGGACTCACAACCACCGGCTTTGTATTGACCGAAGTACCGGTGACTTCCAAGCAATCCATGATCCACTTCCACGGTCTCTGATTAAACATAACTTTAATTATGTTCTCCGCGGCTAGGTCCTCAGCATCAGAGTCCCATTTTGTAAACATCTCACCATAGTCCTTCTCAACAAAGTTCATCACCGTATTCTGCAGTAAATATAAGATATGAACTTAGATATTTGACGGATTAACTTATAATTAAGTCGTCTGGTAAGTCTTCCTATTGGAAGACTTACCAAAAGACTTTCCAGACGACTTAATTATTGTAGTAAAGGATTGAAGTAAATACTTGTCTGCAGATAGCATCTTTAAAGCATCTGCGTCCTTTGCCACCCATGTAAGCCAGTATTGGTGGAGACGGTCTGTTTGGTATGGGATTACCATAATTAGCACCCAATTCCGGCAGAGGTGTGTACACCCAGACCTGGAGAGCTTGTATAAACCCATCAACAGTGTATCAGCCCAAAATATCTTTACCCTTCACAGAGTCCATCATCACCTTAAACGCGACTCTCCCCCACGGATAATTCTCAAACCTTTCTAAATCCATCACTAGCCTTGCCAGACTAACCCTTGTGGCGGTTGAATACTTTCTCCCTTCAATGTATCCAGTGAAGATGACAAGGTACCCGAGCCGCTTGCGATCCTCCCGAGACCACCCTTCGCATCTCTCAAGTGATGTTATTATCTGCTCAGTCGATGGCCCAGCTTCTACATGAACTCCCAACATCCCCCAGAAAGAAGCCATCTCCTTTGTAACAACATACTTCGGTCTCTCAAGGTCCTCGATGTACTCGCAGTTTAGACCAGTGAGGTTTTCAAACTCTAACAGTGAAAACCTCACAGGTTCTTGACCAACGAGACTCCACAGCTCATACTTCTTCTTTATGTCCAGCTGGAAACCGAGTATGTAGTGAACCAGCTTTGAAGCCCAAGCAAATCTCAACTCTTTAAACTTGATGAAATCTCCCAACTTTGACTCCTTTAGCTCTTCATATTCATCACCATGAAGAGTTTTCTTTAAAGTAGTATGCAACTTCGAACAATCCGTATGATACGAAATAGCTTTCATTGCGGGGGGCTCTTCCACTAATGTATGTAACCTACGAGAGAGTTTTTGAATATCCATTTTTTTGTCTGCAAAACAATGAAAGACAACCATCTCAAACACAAAACCATCCTAACATTTTAATTATAAGTCAGGAAGACTTTCCAGACGACTTAAGAAAGTCTTCCAGCGGAAGGACTTGTAATTAAGTCGTCTGGAAGACTTTCTAGACGACTTAATTATAAGTCTTCCAAGTCTTCCACTAGACATTTTTAGAGCAAACCTGAAAATTCGGAGAATTCATAGTCGCCTTCAACACAGCGGTTATAAATCTGCCAAAATAGACAACCAAAAAGAAACGCGGTGAGAACGGTGGTGAGAATGGTGGACTTAAGATACAACGTTTTAACTTACCTCGCTAGGGTTTACAGACAAGTCTCTGACAGAAACGCCGCTAGGGTTTACAGACAAACGGCGCTAAGGTTTCCTCTCGGATCTGAAATAAAGGAAGCGGCAGTGAGAAAGGTGGTGAGAACGACAATGATAACGGCGGTGAGAACGGTGGTGAGAATGATGAATCGTCGGAAATCGCCTTCGAGATCGCCTCTTTGAGAGAAATGGCGTTAGGGTTTCTAAATTTCACAAAAAAGTAACCAAAAAAAATTCTTATATATGCCTGGTAAATAATCCGGTTAGGTTTAAAAGTACATTGGTAAAATGGTAAAACTAAAGGTTCGGTCCGGTTTGAACGTGCATCAGACGACTTACTATTAAGTCGTCTACCGTAACTATATTCACCAGACGACTTACTAATAAGTCGGCTCAGACCCTAAATTTAACCCCTAAACAAAATTGACTAAATTAACTAATTAACCACGTTATAAAATCAAATTATACTTAAATAGTGTTTACTATATACAGAAATAAACACACTTAGGTCAATTTTAAATTTTTTAAAATAACATGTATGCTTTCCAAAATCTAACCCTAAGAACACATACAATACTACAACATATGTTGGCAACACCTAAACCAAAGAATTTCATGACTCCTTACTTTCACTCATCTATGTTGAAAACAATTAACTTTTGTTATATCTTAATTTATATCTCTTTAAACATACGTTAATTACATGATTTCAAATTTTCACTTATCAAAATATTTTTTACAAAAATTTTAAATTTTTTTAAGAAGTACTATTCTAGACGACTTACCAGTAAGTCGTCCAGACGACTTGCGGGAGTTAGAAACGGAAAAAAATTCGTTTTTTGTTCACAAGGGGCTGATTGTAACTTCAATAGCCTTTTAGGTTACTTTTGCTTTTGATTCCAGTTTGAGTTTACTTTTGCAATTCAAGTCAAGTTTTGAGTCATTTTTGGCAAAAATCCCTATAAGATAAGATAAAATTATTAGAAAACATACAGCAAAAAAATTCAAAGTCATATTTTTGTAGATTTGCAATGAAGTCTACTTAAAATTTGTGGTTTGGTAGACTTCATTTAAAGTGTTCATTAGAAGTCTACTATCAGATAATTTCCAGATCTGAAAATATCTATACATTTAGAAATGTAAAAAAAAGTTTTAAATCTAAAAAACTTCACAAAATAGAATTTATAAGACTAAAATAGTAGCAAAGTAAACTCACAAAGTTTGAATCTATAAATTTATTTGAATATAAACATAAAATACACATTTAAAATCTTTAGTTATAAAACTCACATTTTTAGAATTGAAAATGAAAACGATGAATGATAATATCTAGAAAATGAGATAATATTGTAAGAAAGATAGGAGAAAAATATAAAATTAAGAAAAATATTTTTTTTTTCACATTCAAAGAATTTAGAGAGAAATGAGAGAGTTTTAGAGAGAAGGGAGACACTTTTAGAGAGTAGTAAGAGAATTTTAAAAATTTGTGCAGCCATTTTAGCGAGAGATTGTGTAAATTTCATTTATATAGGGAGATACATATTGTAATTAGGTTAAATTTACGACACTGTAAACTTTTTTTAAAGTATACAAAAATTTAAACTTTGGAGTTATTATAAGTCTAATTAGTAGACTTTTTGGAAGTATACATGATAATTTCATTATTGTTATTTATTCTTTATTATTTTAATAATATCAATATATGATCTTAAAGTATTTGAATATTTGTTTTAAAATTATCATTTAAATTTATTCAGATAAAAATTAAAATTAATCAAAATTATTTTGCTTTTTGTATTTTTAAAGTGTTTCCGGTTTGGTTGACTTACAAATTAGTCTACTAGTATGTCTTTGTACTTTATTGTTATAGAAAAAATAATATATATATATATATATATATATATTTGTTCTTTATTCTTTTAATATTTTAATATATGATTTTAAAATTTTCATAAGAAACTAAATTTAATTTAAAACTATTTTTAGTACTTTCAAATTATAATAGACTACAAAAGAGGTCTATTATACCCTAAAATTGAGTAACCTCCAAACAAAAATCTAAATATAAAATCTAAACTTGAATCTAATCCTAGGAAAACATAACATATTAGAACTTATTGCTGTTAAATCATAA
The DNA here is from genome assembly GCA_905132765.1 of Moricandia arvensis. Lineage (NCBI taxonomy): Eukaryota > Viridiplantae > Streptophyta > Magnoliopsida > Brassicales > Brassicaceae > Moricandia > Moricandia arvensis. Next base: position 289,033 of record CAJHQP010000014.1, on the reverse strand, counting down.
ATATTGTCCAGCGAATGTTTACCAAATCAATATAAATTTAAAATTGTTAAATTATATAAATTTTAATTTATGTACCTCATATTTATTCTTATAATGGTGATTTCTTACAAAAATTCAGACAAATTATTTTTATATATTTTTAAAATTAAATTATTGGATAAAATTGCGATATAGACTTCTTGGAATATATATATATATATATATATGGTGTAGACTTCTATCTATTACTAAAGTAGACTACCAAAAGATAAAATAGTAAATTAATTTTTTGATTTCTTTGTTTTATCATAAAAGATAAATAATAATTCTATAACTTCTTATGTTAATTTTGCATTTGATTGAATATAGGATGCATTTATGTGTTTCAGATGAATATGTAGTTTTTTTTTTACGACAAAAGGCTCTTCTATTACTCAAAAACATGAGGTGGTCTGAGGATCTAGACCGGAATAGAACAACCAATAAACAATAAATTTCGATGAAAGGAACGTGCTACCTAGCTAAACCATCAACTGTCCGAATGAATTGTCTTGAAATATGGCTGATCTTGAAATTTTGAAATCTTCGTTGAAGTGCAATAACCTCTCCTATCTCCGTCGAAAAAATCGGTCACTCATGAGGAGATTGAATCATCGCTATGACCTCTTTGCAGTCTGTTATGAAGGGCTGGCATGAAGTGTGCTTGATCATCGATTCCATCACCCAAATGAATGCCTCTAACTCTGAGTGTAAAGAAGACATACGGTTTTATTTGTTTTTCAACCCTATGAGTTATTCCTTTTCGTTCTCATCTTTCCATACCTATCCAAACCCACTAAACCGCGCCTGAGTAGTCCAGGATCCATTGACCAAACAAATATTAGACAAGCTTGGGGCTTGTACATTTGTTTGTTGGATCACTGTGTTTTCCACGGGTGAGTTTGCTTCAAACCACGCTTTACATTCCCTTTCGGCATGTCTAATAAGTTCCAGGGGGTTTCGATCTATTCCTTTAAATAACTTATCATTCCGAGCTTTCTAGAGATACCAAATAATCCATGGATAAGATCCATATCTAGTTCATGATCTTCAATCTCATTCTTCCTCCAGAAAAGATAATCCAGATTTCCATAAATACTCAAAACAGGAAAAACAATTGGACACGAAGGTGTCAAGGCAATAGCTCATGCCTGTATCACCGGAGGACATTCGAAGATGGCATGATTAACTGTCTCATCTGATTCCTCGCACCTTGGGCAGTGATTATCACAACGCATATAACGTCTTGTCAAATTTCCGGTCACTGCTATATATCCCGTCACCAACTGCCAAATCAAATGCCTTATTTTTTTTTGGGGGGGGGGCACATTAATTTTCGAGGCCTGTGCTTTAAGCTTAGTTACACTTGGCTCAAAGACCTAAATGTCATGGTTTTGTCTTAAGATATTCCTTACAACCCAATATCCAAATTTCACTGATTACATCCCATGTCTTGTGTAGCTCCACCTAAACTTATCAATCCCTATCTGACTGACTTATGGCCAAACTTCGAATGATAGCTGCATCTTCAGGAACAATAAGGTTCTCCAGCAGATCAAGATTCCACACCTTTGGGTCCCCAGTGATTAACTCGTTTATAGTCATTCTCAAGTCTATTCCGTAATAGAAAGGCCTTACAAGATATGCCAGAACATTTGGAATCCATGGGTCTTCCCACATCCGAATTTGATATTCTGAGTGTACCTTTTGGTTTATCCCCAGGCACAAGAGTGGCCTAGCCGCCATCAAACTCGTTCACATGTAAGATGGAGACGAAGTATCAGTTGCTCGCAATGGCATGCTCTGTCGATAGTATCTCCCTCTCATTAGCCTAGCTAGCAGTGAGTCCGGGTATTGAATCAGTCTCCATTATTGTTTTGCTAACAAAGCGCGACTAAATTCGTGGATCAGTCTGACCTCCATTCCTCCTTCATCCTTTGGGCAGCAAAACTTTTCCCACTTCGCCCAATGCATCCCTCTCTTTGGAGGATTAGAGCTCCACTATAGCAATCGCACTTGCTAATTTTTCACATATCTCCAGAGGGAGAAGAAAACTAGACATCACATATGTCGGAAGGGCTAAGGAAATGCCCTTAATCAGAACCTCTTTTTCCCCTTCGAAAGCCAACTCCCAAACCATCCATTAATTCGATGGTCTAACCGATCCTTTAAGAAAGCAAAAAGCTTACATTTTGAGCCACTTATGTCCTCCGAAATACCCAAATATTTCCCCATACCTCCTTCATTGTCAATAGCCAGAGTGGCTTTGATCTCCTGCTTGACCCTGAGAAGGACCCACTTTCCAATGATGATTGATGACTTATCAAAGTTAATTCGTTGGCCCGACGCTCTTTCATAAACCTTTATCACTTTTATTACTTCATCACATTCACGAGGCTCCGCCTTACAAAAGAACAGACTACCATCAGCAAATAGCAGGTGAGATATAGAAGGGCACGAGTCGGTTAAACGCACCCCCGTTATCTTTTCTTGATTCTCTGCATGATCAAGAAGGCTAACGAGCGCTTCCGTGCATAAAATAAAGATGAAAAGAGATAAAGGATCTCCTTGTCATAAACCCCTTTCCGGGAGAATGTTCCCTCTGGGTTATCCCTTCATCAGAACCTAGTATCTTACTGTAGATACACATCGCATAATCCAGCTGATCCATAGATCTGCAAATCCCATTTGCTTTAGTATCCTTTCTATGAATACTTATTCCATCTTATCATAAGTCTAACTCATATGTCTTTATTTCCATACGCTTATGTCTTCCTCATGGTTTCATCCTCAAGGCAAGGAACATCTCCTGGGCTATCATAATGTTATCATTTATCTCTCGTCCAGCTACAAAGGTAGACTGGGTCTCCATATTCTTTCGGGAAGGATCTTCTTAAGTCTCTGGCATAGGACCTTAGAGACAATCTTATAGCTCACATTGGGATAATACAAATATTGGTATCATTTAGTCCACGGGTGACATTCCCTTTAAACAGGAAATCATTGACCATACGGGTCATGTCACCCTTCACAATATCCCAAAATTTCTCGTAAAACAAAGCACTCATTCCATCTGGTCCCGGAGCCTTATTCGGATGCATCGCAAATAGAGCTAGTTTGACATCCCATTCTGTGATGGGTGCTTTCAGGTCCTGATTCATGGTTGCAGTAACCGTTGTAGAAATATTCGCCAAAGCTTCACCAAGCTCAGTTGGATTCGGTGATTTGAATAGTGACCGAAAATAACTAGTGGCAATGGCCACTAGTCCCTCTTCATCCTCGACCAAGTTTCCTTGAGCGTCGGTCAGAATCATTATTCTATTTTTGCCCTTCTCTGCTTTGTCAGATTATGGAAGAACTTCGAGTTGAGGTCACCCACCTTAAGCCACAGTACCCTTCTTTTTTGCCTCCAAAATAATTCTTCGGCCCTAAGAGCCTCAGATAATTCTTTTAGAGATAATTCCTCCGTAGAGACATTATCATCATTGTATATGGCCTCTATTTTTTCCTTCAGCTCCTCCACTTGTTGCACAGAATTCATATCATTCTGCCTCCTCCACTGACTGAGAGCTTTTCGACAAGTGGCAATATGGGACATAATGTTCGCGTCTAAAGGTAATTCAGGAGAATTCCATCCTTCTTGTACCACTCTTCTAATCTCATCACTATCTAGCCATCTCTTGTCAAATTTAATTTTTTTCTTCGTTTTGAATGGTTTAGACAAGGTGTTTGCAAGGACATGACGATGGTCTGACCACCAAAGGCGTAAATACTTCACTGATGAGTGAGGAAATTTATCATGCCTTTTCTCATTTCCTAAGGCTCGGTCTAGCCTGCATCTGACAGTGTTTGTACCTCTTTTTCCAACCCAAGAGAGTTGGTTACCCGAGCAAGGAAACTCCAGCATACCACAGTCACTTATCATATGTTTGAATGGAAGGAAAAAGCTATCAGAACGTACCCTTCCACCTTCCTTTTCTTCGTGACAAGTAATCTTATTAAAATCTCCAATCATGAACCAAGGTCTATCTTTTATTGTCGCAAAGCGCGTAAGGCGCTCCTAGCCTAAGTCCCTATGTTCAAGAACAGGGTCCCATAAACAAACGTCATAAAGACTTTTATTCCATCAATTTTTCAGATACATCAATCATATGATTATTAGAAAATAAAACATCAACTTGCAAATAATCCATAAAAATAAAGCTAAACCACCGCTTTGGCCACAAGGCTAACCGTTAAACAATTTATTAAAACCTAGGCCAGCCTGAATGTTTTGCAACACCAGCTTCCTATTCTTCGTCTCAGAAAGGAACAAGAGTCTTGGGCGATGCTTCTGATACATCTATGTGAGGCGTGAAACTGTGAGGTCGTTCCCAATCCCTCGACAATTCCAACTGATTATCTTCATTGATAAAGCGTTGGCGGATTTTGAATCCACCTTTCCTTTCTTACTCCCTTGAGATACTTTTGTTACTCCTCTTGCCACAGCTCCACCCCTTTATGGTCCTGTTCCCGTCCATTAAGAGATAGAGAAGCAGATGAGTTAGACCTAATCCTCGGCGATGCTCTACGTTTATCATCTTGCTTTGATGCAAAAAGGGATTTAGCCGCACTCCTCGTAATAGTCTTACACACGCCATCCTCAAACGCACTCTGCTCCCCCTTTTCTTTGATCAAAGGAACACTTTGACGTTGATACACCGTAGGAGAAACACTTGAGAACTCAATGCTCACATGATCCTTCAGATCCATGTTATTAAGCTCTTCACCAAGCAGATCATCCTCATCTAGGACTGCAAGTTCGTCACCTCTTATATCTTCAACCATTGCATCATCCCCATTGTTCTCAACATCAACCAGAGCACCTATAATGTCCACATCCTTCGGAGGAACACCCTCAGAATCCTCCATCGTCTCTTCCATCACTATAGCATTTAATGGCCGCATATTCTCAGGTGAGACACGATAGGTGACATTTCTATCGACATTCTGAGAAGGAAGACGAACTCCGGAGCTCCCATTCGCCTCCTTTGATGCCGAAACATGAGATGACTTAGCCATATGAGCCAAGGTATGATCTCCACTGCCCATTACCCTTCCTTAACCTCCCTCCGAGGCTTCTCTCTCCAAACTTTTTTGTGTTGCTGATGCTTATCATCCCTACTATGACGAGAGTAAGGATTGTAACGAGAAGATTTAGCTTTGGTATTCTTCTGCAGTCTCCCACAGACAAAAGACCGCTGTACCCTATCCCCCGCCGAAGCTTGTCTCGCATACCTATCAGAAGAAACACTCCTACTCTAAACAGCACCCGCATCATATCTCTGATCATGTGCACTCGTCTGTCTCATCCTATTCTCTTGTGCACGCACCACATCATCAGTTGTCAGTCTAGCAAAAACTGAACTTGAAGATAGATCATTCTTCACGCATTCCCCAACCTCATGAGACATATGACCACAATGAGTGCAATGCTTAAAAAGTCTCCCATAAAACAGATTTATAGTGATCTCTTCTTTGTTCTTTGTCTGGAGCTTCCTATAGAACTTAAGAGGCCTTCTTGAATCGATCACAACTCGAATTTTCACCTCTGTAGCATCCACTGTCTCAACCTTCCCTAACTTGCCTCCAATACTTTCTAGATTCTAGACAGTGTAAAAATGAAGAGGGATGCCCTGAAGTTGCACCCAAAACGTCATCAAGAAGGGATAGTCATCATCAATAACAGGCTCCCATCGCACTAAAACAAACATATGATAGTTGAAGTGGAACGGCCCTTGATTCAAAACATGATTCAGATCCTCTTCAGACTCAAAGTTCAGCAAAAATCTTCCATTACCAAGATCACATGAAGAAATTTTACCCTCCAAACTCCACTGAGCATCTTTTCAAGAAGCTTATCGACACTTAGTTTCCTTGGAGCCAAGACCTTTCCAATAAGAGATAGGCTGTATTCCTGCACCAAGTTATCATCAGCCGCATTTGGTAATTGGATAGGCTCATCATCATCATCCTCGTACATAATCCCTTTGCCTTTATCCACCATTGCAATCGAAACCAGCAGCTAAATGATCGTATATGTATAGCAAACCAAATCAGATAGATTGAACAGAGAATAAACACAACACGACTCCGAAACGCATATGACATTAGAGCTGGATCAGGTTGATTGATATGCCTTAGTTGGAAAGCAATGATCCACTGTAAGAGTGAACCAGATTATCGATCGCCGTCGAACCCGCCGAATACCCACCAGAACGACGCTCCTCAATCAGAGCTTTGAACTAAATACAATCCACCGTAAGAGTGAATCGAACTAATTATATAGTTTATATTTGACAAATTCTCTTAAAATACAAGGTGATATCATGCTCGAAATAATCTGAAAAAGTGGGATCCATGGGCAGGCTAGGATATATATATTTTCTTTTTAGCAGGCTGGGATATATATATATATTTTCTTTTTAGCAGGCTGGGATATTTTGAGATAGAATTGAAACAGCTGGTTTCCATCTAATAAAATTATATCATTCTTGTCTCCCCTTTCAATCTGGTTCCCAAATTGCCTGAGCTGTCTTATATTTTAACTTGTTCCACTCCACTTCGCTCATGCTATCTATTTATACTTTATCTATATTATTAAATATGTCTTCACTGACGGCAATTTTACTTAATTTGTCTTCACTGACAGTAATTTTACGTAATTTATCTTCACTGACGGCAATTTTATTTAATTTGTCTTCACTGACGGTAATTTTACTTAATTTTTCTTCACTGACGGCAATTTTACTGTTTCACTTTATAATATTTTGACTTAAGTTATGCACCCCAAAAATATCTTTTGATTAAAAATTATTGTGAGAATTCGTTTAATCAATGTATAACCTATACAAGGGCATCATACTGAGGTATTGCTCATACATTTCTATCTATGTGTATGAAATTCATTTTAGACTCAATTGACAAAATTCATATGAATTTATTTTTGGAATCATTCTCAAAAAATCGCATATTAATCAAAGTTGAACATTACTTCTATATATTTGTCTGGATTTTCCGAGGTAGGTTATGTATTAATAGTTGTGACTTGTGAGGCAATATAATTTTGTAAATGTAACGTTTATGCAATACGTATTCGACTATCATTCTTAAACTACGTAAAAAGTTCGGTTAAACAATCGACAATGTGTTTCCATCGTGTACTATATACGAATAGTATCTTGAATCATCTACACCACTTGAGTACATAACCTTTACAAATAGTATCTTAAATCATCTACACCACTAGAGTACATTTAATAGATTGTGGGTGAGACACGTTCTTATTTGCATAAAGGTTCCATTTTCTCTCTTTGATAAATAATATTTCCTTTGTTGCCACCATCACGTTTTAACGAGCCAGGATTTAATCGAAACCATACATCATCTACAAACTTTCTAATTCAAGCTACCTCTTTATCTGTTTGAAAGCTTCTATATTCAATTCTACCGATTAGCTGTTGCTCATCCACTACCAGTAGACATTTGATAAATTTTATTTTCTGACTAGAAGCGCGGATCCCAGTGTAACCACTCAACAGTCTTTCATTAGAAAAAAGAAGAGAATCATTAGTCATCTTTTTTGTTTGTTAAGTAATCATTAGTCATCTTTAAATACTTACAAATGTCATTCACTACATCGACCCACTAATGATTCTTACCTGATATGGGCTGCGTTCACTCGTTATCTTCCTATATATCACATGCAATACTCGGAAGAAAATAGAAATTTATATACAAAATATATCATATCGATGAAGCATAACACTTGTTCAATGTGATAAAAGTACATAGGTACCGAGATGTTGATAGCCTAGTTATGAAGGAAGGAGGTTGGTTTTCTTGCGCCCTAGGTCAAAACACTTTTGATACAAAAAAAATTCTTATTTTTTGAACGTCCCAAAAGAAAGGCATAGGTAATTTCGAATTTGTGAAAATTATAGGCATAACGTTCAAAATCTCCGTGGTGATAAAAAGGCATAGGTAAGCATTGTTGTGAATCTTTGTTATTTTTTTTAATAATCAAATGTAAATCTACGGAGATAATAAAAAGCTACAAATAAAAATGACGGTTTAAAACAATTAATTAGATAACAAACAAATAAACTATAACACTATTGTGTTTGAAAATATGCAAAACACATTTTTTTGCATCAAACGGCTATTCTATTACTCATACTTGAGGTGGTATGGAAAGTCAGAGTGGAATATAACAACAACAAAACAAAGATCTCTATGAAATGAACGTGCATCCAAGTCTTGACCAGAATGTCTGAAATTCCATTGTGAGCCCTTGAGATGTGACATAACTCAAAGCTTGGAAAGCATATCATCAATGTCTTTATAGCCTCCAATTCCGTTGAAAAACTCAGCCATGCCTGCGGTTCCGTTACCATAGCGATAACATCCTTATAGCATGTGCCAAATCGCTGACATGACAAAAATTGCAGCATACTCTCCATTGCCCATCTAAGAGCTTCTAGTTCAGAGTGAAGTACCGTCTCTCGCTTCCTTAGACTTTGCGTCCCCACGAGCTCGATTTTCCCACTACAGTTCTTCCACACGCACCCGCAACCTCCATACTCATCTTTGGCGGTCCAAGAACCGTCCACCATACATATGTTCTCCAGACTTAAGATCTGTGGCTCCTCGTCCCTGTGGTCTTGTGAGTTCGGATTGGCCGTCTCATTAGCACTAAACCATGCCAGACATTCACTTTCTGCGTATCTTACTAACTCCATAGGGTCTCGATCAATCCCCCTAAATAGTTTGTCATTCCGGGCCTTCCAGATATACCAAATTATCCAAGGATAAGGGTCTCTGTGTGAATCAGGCGCAACAATTTTATTTTTTCTCCAAAAAGGTAATCCATATTGGCATAAATACTAGGTAGTGGAAATGTGTTTTGATGAGAGGGCGTCGATGATAAAGCCCATACTTGCAGAGCAGGAGGACACTCAAAAATAGCATGAGTTACTGTTTCTTCCGGCTCCCAACATCTCGGACAGTAGTTGTCACATCACATATTTCTATAATTCAGATTTTTTGTGACCGCCACATGTCATGTTATCAACTGCCACATAAAATAGCACATATTCTGAGGTGCTTTTACTTTCCAAACAAAGGATTGGAGGTCGGTTATACTAGGTTCACATTTCTCTCCCTCCTCATCTTTCCTTAAAAACTTTCGTGCCACCCAGTAACCTAATTTAACTGTATACTGGTCATTCTTGCTATAGCTCAAGCATAAAATATCTCTGTGATTTGTCGTACTTGTAACTAAGCTCCTTATGAGAGGAATGCCAGCAGTATCAACATAATTTGTAGCAGTTCAATATCCCATTCCTTCAACTCTTGATTTATTAAATAGCTAACTCTCATATTCGGATGCAGAACTGGAGCAGAGCAAAGGGCCGGTCTAGCTGGTATTGTCGGGATCCAGGGATCCTCTCACACTTTAACCTCATGTCCAGAATGGATCTTTTGTCTGATACCCAATAGCAATAGACTCCGTGCTGCCGAGATACTAGTCCACACATATGAGGGGATGTTAACCAAAATTGAACGCAAAGGTGAACTCATTTGGTAATATCTTCCCCTTAACACCCTAGCCACCAGGGAATCCGGATGTTGGACTAATCTCCATAATTGTTTTGCCAGAAGAGCCAAATTAAACTCATGAACCAAACGGAATCCCAAGCCTCCTTCCTCCCTTGGTTTGCATAGTTTTTTCCATTTTGCCCAGTGTATACCTCTTCTTGGTGGGTTTGAACTCCACCAAAACTTTGCAATGGCACTTGCAAGCTTTTCATAAGTCTCTAATGGTAACATGAAGGTAGACATCACATATGTCGGCAGCGCTAATAGTATGGATTTAATTAGAACCTCTTTTCCTCCTTTCGATAGCCATCTACCTGTCCAACCATTCACTCCATGCATCAATTTGTCCTTAAGAAAAGCAAAGAGTTTACATTTGAAGCCACTATTATCTTCTTGTATCCCAAATATGCCCCCATCCCTCTTTAGTTTTGGATTCCTAACTTTTCTTTAATCTACTGTCTAGAATGAGCATCTATCTTTAAGCTAACATTGCACAGACTAATAGGCCGAAATTTGGACATCTCATTTGGTTTATTAACCTTAGGGATGAGGCAAGTATTTGTATCGTTTAATTCATTAGCCATTGTTCCAGCAAAAAGGAACTGGTTAACCATAAGGGTTAAAACCTCCTTTACAATATCCCAAATTTTTTAGTAAAACAATGATGTCATTCCGTCTGGCCCTGGGGCTTTCTTTGGATGCATCGCGAACATAGCTAATTTAACCTCCCATTCCGAAACTGGAGTTGTAAGTTCCTCATTATCTGCCCCGGTAATCTTTGTGGATACCTCAGATAGAGCCTCATTTATGTTTTCGAGATTGGATGACCCAAATAACTCCATAAAGTAGCTAGTATCTATGGCCACTAGACTACCATCATCTTCCACTGCATTTCCATTAGAATCGATAAGCTGAGTGATTTTGTTTCTTGCTCTCCATTGCTTTGTTAATGAGTGAAAAGATTTGTGTTTCGGTCACCTTCTTTAAGCCAGAAGACTCTACTCTTTTGTTTCCAGAATATCTCTTCCGCCTTAAGAGCATCAGATAATTCCTTCAAAGCCTCAGTTATTTCCTCAGTTGTGGCATCATCATTCAGGTATAGCCCCTCCACCTTTTCCTTGAGATCCTCCACCTGTTTTCCTTAACTAAAATCATGCTGTCTCCTCTATTGTCCTAAGGCTTTGCGACAACTTCATATGTGCACCATAATATTTGCATCAGGGGGAAGTTCTGAAGATTTCCATCCCTCCAGAATAACTTGATGTAATTCTTCATTGTCAATCTATCTTTTGTCGAATTTGAACGACTTTGATTTTCTCACAGGTTTTAAAAGGATATTTGCTAAAACCGGACGATGATCCGATCCCCAGAGCCGCATATAATTTACCCCAGTATGTGATAATTTTTCATGCCAATCCTCATTACCAACAGCTCTGTCTAATCAACATCTTACTGTGCTTTGCCCTGCCCCTTTTCCAACCCATGATAACATATTTCCAGAACATGGAAACTCAGTATTCCACAGTCATTAAGCATTTGTTTGAAAGGTAAGAATGAGCTGTCTGAGCGAGGTTTTACTCCTACTTTTTAATTATGAATGCAAATACACATTTGAAAATATATTTATATTAGAACATATATCATTAATGATGTAAAAAAATGTTTACATACATATAAAATGAAAATAAATACCCGCACGGTTGAGCGGATAAAAACCTATTCCATGTTAAGAAGAAAACAACTTCCAAGACTACTTTATTTGGTATTCTAACTCCTTTTTTCTTGATTTTATGGAATATGATTAAATAAGACATACATAGTTATATAAGGCAGTCTATTATAAAGACCTGATAAGTTAATAATTAAAAGAGAGAGAGAAAACATGAATCCTACTGAGATCTGCCATTGCTAAGCCTCTCAACCCATGGATCCTTGTAAAAATTATAAGAAACAAAGGCACCAGAGTCATATGGCTCAACAAAGACACGAAACGAAGAAGGAGAAGAACCTTCTTCATTGCAACATGGAACGACAAAGAAGACAAGAAATGGCCATCCTTTATGCCTCTCTCCGTAGTCAGCTATGTAACACCCCTCTCCCCGGGTCCGATCCGGGGTTAAGAGCATGGAGTTATGGACACATGTCTACTCATTTTATACCATCCAACGTGTCCCGTTACTGGCCCCAGAAGTCATCAGACGCATTATCCTTCGATCAAGTACCAATCCAACCATATCCACATACTTCTACTTATAATCATGCGCATAGGGAAATGGAAAGGAGGGCATGAGTAAATAGGTTACTCAATGAAGCGGTTATAGACCAGCCTCTCCGCATGAATTCTATACTACTTAATGCGAAACGAGAGCTTGCTAGCCACTACAATCAATCATTCAAATGCATCACACGATATCACACAACATCATTTCCATGCTTTTCTATCAACCTAGCGATCACACAATACAATGAACTCAGTCACTGCCACAACATATATTTATATTTAAGTTTTCTAGACCTCTAGACCTCTAATCCACGAGTGCCCCCAAGCCAACCCCCCGGACACCCCATGGTCTTACAAGCCTTCACCATTCTCACTCTAGTTTTTCCTTCTCATTTCATACTTCATTCATTCTCTTTAGTAACTCGCCAGCATGCCCAACCGTCACTCGCCAAACCGGCACGCCAAACTGGCACTCGCCAAACCGAGACACCAAACTGGCACTCGCCAAACCGGCACTCGCCAAACCGGCACGCCACCGGCATTCGCCAAACCGGCACGCCAAACTGGCATTCTTCAAACCGGCATTCACCAAACCGCCACTTGCCAAACCGGCATTCGCCAAACCGGCTCGCCAAACCGGCATTCACCAAACCGGCATTTGCCAAACCAGCACTCACTAAACCGGCACTCGCCAAACCGGCATTGACTCGATCTTAAAGGCGCCTCATCAATCCCGTTTGCTCACGGTCACCGTCCGTTCACGGCCCTTAGATCTCGCCCTTTCGCGGTCACCGTCCTTTCACGGCCCTTTCTTATTTCTATCCCACCGCGCGCGGTCACCGTCCTTTCACGGTTTCATCACTTAACTTCCCACGGGTACCTCATGTTAGGCTATTGTCTCGAGGGGACTCATCACGCTCTAGACGCCACCCGTTCTCGGTGTCACAAACATGACTACAAATATGTTCAATGATTCATTCTCATTTCCCATTCTCATTTCTCATTTCTCATTATCATTTCTCATTCACCTTAACATTAACCTTAACACATTCATTAGACGCCACCCATTCTCGGTGTCACACTCATACTTCATTTAACATCCATACATACATACACACACATACATGATACCAATTGTAATCCATTGTAATACTTTCATTCACAACATCACTATTAACCTAGGCGTGCAATTCTTTCTATCAACCTAGCTTTCATCACCGTTCATCATCAATCATCACATAACAACCATTCACACAAGTAATCATTAATCAACAATTATCCACATCAACACAAGGCAATTCATTAAGTCCTTTAAACAGTGTGAAGGTTCTTATGCAACATGATCCATACAACTAACAACTTAACTCCCATTATGATCTAACAACTTAACTTTCAAACAAGTATTATCCGAACCCTAGTTCCTCATCAACCAGTATAAAGAACCTGAAAAGAAAACTGGGTTCGAATCACCTCACCTTAGGAATAGGTCTGAGATCTAGAGATCTGGATCTTGAACGGGAATAGAGATCTGAGAGAATCCAAACCAATCAATCACTCGACCACCACCACCACACGCGACAGCCACCACCACCACCCGCGGTTGCTCACGGAGAGGAGAGAAGGAGAGTCAGCGAGGAGACAGATGAAGAGAGGTGCGCACGGAGGATAGAGAGAGAGAGAGATCACGCAGAGAGAGAGAGAGAAAAGTGAGATCGCGAGAGAGAGGAAGAGAGAGCTTGACGGCTAGGGCTTTTCTTTCCCAGGATTTCTCTGCAGAGCTTCGCTTCAGATTTCAGAATGAGGCAAAAGGGAGGAGGAGGCTCTATTTTTATAGGGAAGGAAGGAGAAACCTAAGTTTTAACCCTAATGGGTCGTAGACAAGGTTTTTCTCTTAAAAATTTTTAAAGCCCAAGTTTTAGGATGTTACAAGCTACCTCTCCAATACATAAAGGTCCAAATAATGTTCATATCAACTCACTGAAATTCTCTAGCTTCCTCTCAAATCCATTGATTGGAGATTTTTATTTTCTAAGGTTTTAGTTTTTACAGGTTTAAATCTCTCTTTGTTGCCAGGGAAAGAGGGCGATGTCAGATCATGTGAATGGAGCAGTAAATTTCATCAAGGACGCGGAAAAACATATAAATGATCTAGCAGCAAGAAGAGATGAGCTAAAGAGAGAGTTAAGTCCGATTAGCTCAGGCCCTAGTAGTCAAACCGGACCCGGAACTGGATCTGGGCAAGTAGATCAGATCCATCAAGTGTCATAATGCAACCATGCGTGACCGGTATCGAGGTGGTTGTTAATAGCTTAGCTTCACGTGTCGAGCCTTGGCCACTCTCAAGAGTTCTTGAGGTTCTTCACGAGCACGGACTTGAAGTCATTAGTTCTTTAATGGCACGAGTCAACGAGAAGCTCATGTACACTATACAAGTCGAGGTATGATTATATATTTTCAATTATTCTATTTGTATGCATTATTTTTTCCGAACATTGAAATATATATATATATATATATATATATATATATATATATTTATATGTAACTTATATATAAATCCACATGTAAATAGCATCGTTTCCTTCAACTTAGCTTGGTTGCAGCAGAAGCTAATTGAGGATTTGGTACATTGGACAACACTGTACTAGATTTTTGAAGTATTAGTTCATCGGATGATCTTTTCGTCCCTGTCACTTTTTTTAATCTCCCTTAACGTTGTCTTTTGGTCTTGTGTAGGAGTGAACTTTGTGTGAAGTTGACCTGGTCGTACAGATTGAATTAGCCAAATCTATGTTTTCATTCACGCTTCTATAGTATGAGTATCGGGTATCTTTGATTATCAATCAATATATTAGAACTTTCGAAGTATTCGGGAAAGATATAGCTAATTATATACGCGGTGTGTTTTTTTTTATACTAACATAGTTGTGCATCTTTGGAACACCGCACTTCTTCATCAATCTTACGTAGATGTAAATATGTTATTTGTTATATATTTAAGTGAATGAATGTAATGTTTTATGTGAACCTTTGTAATTGTTTGTATGAACAATTGCAATTATAAATAAAATATTGTAATTACTGATCACTGCAACTTTTGGTAATTAACCGTAGCTTTTTACTAACCATTGTAATTATTAGTGTTAACAATTGCAACTCTTCAATAATCATTGTAATTATTAGTGTTAGCTATTGTAACTCTTAGTTAATTATTGCAATTCTTGGTTGAAACTCTCAACTCTTAACTTAAATAAGAAGATGTAGGCATTGATAAATGGAAAAAAACAAAAAAAACTAATAGTTAGTTAGAGAAAAAAAAAAGATTCATTGTTCAAAGATCATCAAAGATTTTTTAAAAACACATATAAACGCTAAAACTCTAGTTGTTTCTCTTATATTTAGCCTAGAACAAGAGTGAAACTTTGACTGTTTTATCATATAAAAGATTTTGTGTAACCCAAGGCTTAGAATAGATTACTCTTCAAGTAAAAGTGACTTCGTGCGGGATTCAATCATTATTCAAGTTTATAATTCACACTGTTTCGGGTTACTAACCCACCCAATGAACCAACAATCTTAAAGAGTATTTTCTTGTGAATTATGGATGGTGAGTCTCTGCAAGAGATGACATTGAAGTTTGGAAAGTTAGATAAGTTTGAGGGAGTAGACTTTTGAAGATTGCAAAAGAAGAAACACTTTCTCCTCACTACGCCTCAATGTAGTTTATGTTCTAAGCATGCCTATGCCCACTATATTGGAGGATGCTGAGAGTGAGTCTTTAGATGAGAAAATGGAAGCAACTTAAAAGAGAAAACGACGACTACATATGTCATGGCCATATTCTCAATAGTATGTCAGATCTCCTTTTTGATGTTTATCAAAACGTCAAATCCGCAAAAGAGTTGTGGGATGCGTTAGAAGAAAAGT
Source organism: Moricandia arvensis (assembly GCA_905132765.1). Classification (NCBI taxonomy): domain Eukaryota; kingdom Viridiplantae; phylum Streptophyta; class Magnoliopsida; order Brassicales; family Brassicaceae; genus Moricandia; species Moricandia arvensis. Next base: position 273,228 of record CAJHQP010000014.1, on the reverse strand, counting down.
ACATGGCTAAGAATGTTTCTAGTGAGAAGTTTATTTTTAATAATTTTAATAATTACAAGATGTCTAATTCTAGATCAGTTAATGAGAAATACAATGAATTGCTTTGTATACTAGGTCAATTTTCCCAGCACACATGAAGATGGATGAATCCATTTCGTTATCAAGTATTATTGATAAGTGACCATTTTCATTTAAGGATTTCAAACACATGTTGAAACACATAAAAGAAGAATTGCTCTTGTACAATTTGACAACCATTTGCGCATAGATGAATTTCTAAGGACGCAAGAGGAAAAAAACCCAAAATAAAGAAGCTGATACTTCTTCCATCAATATTATGGAGGAAGGTGTGAGTTATAAGAATAAAAATTGGAGAAAACGCTCCTTTAATAAAAAAATTAGGGAAAAATTTTAGAATGACTCTAATTAATTGTGTTATTACTAGAATGACTCACAACTTCTAAAAATTATTAAAATATTTTTTTGGGTTGAAATTACCCTTGTCTATAGTTGTAGGAAATTTTTTTCCCAAACTAACCTTAAAATTAGGTCACCGGCAGATTTGTTTTACGAAAAATAAATCTATCGAACATTAAGTCTGTTTACTAAATCTGATAAGAAAATATAATCTATCGCATAAGTAGTGGCAGACTTTCTATAAAACGTCAGATTTCTTTCTACGGTAGATTTGTTTGTCCGATTTGTATCGAAAACAGACTTTTAAAATATGTCTGTCGAATGAGACAACAAATTTGTTATAAATGATAGATTTTTACGATCGACTTAGTTTCTTATGGCAGATTTACATAACCGATTTACATATGCGGTAGAATTTGATTTACGATGTGGCAGACGTTTTAGTTTAAGAGGTGGCAGACTTTTAAACTTAATTCTGGTTTCTAGTAAACCAAACTAAATTATTTCAGAATTAAATCCGGTTTACTGCAATGTCAAGTTTGGTTTGTTTCTAGTGTATTTAGACCACAGTTAGGTTTAATTTTTGTAACTGTCGTCATCCCTTTACCCCTCTTTCTTCCTTATCAAGTTGTCCCTTTTAATGGTGGTTTTGACTCTTGTGGCAATCGTTATTGCTTAGAGAAGCATGAATCACTTCATTCTTGTCTGTGGGAAGTGGAAATTCGAAAGGAAGAAGTGGTTATTTGAAGTTGACAATGAGCAAGGTAGTAAATTACTCATAGCTAATGAGAAAACTAGATATGAGGATTTTGTGAAACTCATATATCAGGATTACGGAGTTGATTTCGCATACCATGAACTGGAGTTGGCGTATCTTTTTTCTAAACGTAATCTGTTCAAGGAAGCCATAGATACACCTCCTGTGAAAGTAAGAAACGATAGTCAGTTTCAGGGATTTTTGTGTTTTCACAAAGTCGAGAATGTTAGACTATGTGTAGAGTTTAAAGTGAAGGAAAACGAGGTTGAAGAAGCCAGCGAAGATCCGAAAGAAACCCTAGAAAACGAAGACCCAATGTCTACAGACGATGAGGATACTAATGAAGAGGGTGATCGATTTGATTATTGTGACGATTCCAATGGAGCAACATCTGAAGACGAGAACTTTACGTCATATGGGTTTCCACCAGAGCAAGTAGAAGAGGATCAAGGATCTCCTACAACGATGAGTTACAGCACTGTTCTAAAGACACAAGAAAGAGATTCTCCAAAGAATATACTCGACTTGGGCGCATTCAACTTTAACGTGGGGCAGATTTTTGAATCAAAAGATGCATTGGAGACACGTCTGAAGATTTTTTCAGTTGTTCAAAAGTTTGATTTTGATGTGGTTAGATCTACGCGTGACTTGTTACGTGTAAAATGTTGGTTAGAAGGTTGTACTTGGAAGCTTTGAGCTACACCAGTAGGTGATTCTACAAAGTTTACAATCCGAGTATATGTAGCTGAACATTCCTGCTCTGTAACAGAGCGTTCGTCTCGTTCCCGACAAGCGACTCCTAAAATTCTTGGAATCTTGTACAAAGACTATGTTGGTGGGGTTGACAAGACTATTTTGCCACGTCATGTTGCTACTGCTATGAACTTGAGCTTCGGACTCAAGGTTAATGAATTAGATTTCTCCATCAAATTTATTATATCTGACCTTCGTTCCTAATAAATGGGTTGATGTTTATTGTATATTGTAGATGGATTATTGGAAAGGTCGTCGTACACTTCTGGTTGCTAGAGATCTCGTATTGGGTTCAACAGAGAATGGATACCAGGAATTACCTGCTTACTTGCACATGATTAGAATGGCTAATCCTGGGACTTTAACTCGATTGGAAGTTGATGCAAAGAATAGATTTAAGTACTTATTCCTTGCATTCAGCGCTAGCATTACTAGCTTCCCATATATGAGGAAGGTTGTAGTGGCTGATGGTACTTTCTTGCAAGGAAAATACAAAGGAACTCTTCTCATTGCAACATCACAAGATGGTAATTTTCAAATATTTCCAATTGTATTTGCTGTTGTTGACACAGAGAATGATGAATCATGGACATGGTTTTTCCGCCAACTCAGTCGTGTGATACCTGATGATGAAGGCTTGGCGTTAATTTATGATAGACACAAATCAATAGGGAAGGCTATTGCAGTGGTCTATCCATTGGCTAGCAGGGGAATTTGCACGTACCACTTGTATAAAAACATCTTGTTATGGTACAGAGGGTGTGATCTGTTTGGGTTGGTCAAAAAAGCGGCATACTCTTTTAGGTTAGCAGACTTTCAAGCGACTTTCGAGACGATCAAAGAGTTAAATCCAGCTTTACATGCATATTTGGAACGTGCTGATGTACGTAAGTGGACACGAGCTCATTTTAGAGGTAATCGCTACAACATCCTTACAAGTAACATAGCTGAATCCATAAACAGAGCTTTGTCAGATGTGAGAAGCTTGCCAATTGTTCGCCTTCTAGAGGCAATCCGATTAATGATGACACGTTGGTTTGCAACAAGAAAACATGATGCTGGCTTGATGAAAACCTATCTGACTCGTGGTGTAGAGAAGTTGTTGGAGGTAAATCTATTTATAATCTGGAAAGGTAGTTTACTCGTGGTGTAGAGAACTTGTTCGATAGTCTGTTTTCTATTATACTAAACTTTACCATTTGCAGGGTCGTATACCTATTGCTAAACTTTTAAAGGTTCAGGAAATTGACATCCATCAGTCACAAGTGATGGGAGTCTCATCTTTACATGTGGTAAATCTGACCGAGAAGAAATGTTCTTGCCGTAGATTTGATTTGGAGAAGATACCGTGTGTTCATGCTATAGTTGCTGCGGAAGCTAGAAAGATATCAAGTATATCACTTTGTCACCATTATTATCGGAAGCAGTACCTTTACAACGCATATTTCAGTGCTGTTATGCCCAAAGATGCTGCTGCTCCAATTCTAGAAGAAGTTGCAAACAAAATCTGTTTACCTCCAGATGTCCGCCAACCACATGGAAGACCCCAAAAATCAAGACAATTAATCTATTTTGGAGAAAGTTTTAGAGAAGAAGCGACCAAGGAAAGAACACACATGTAGAATTTGTTACCAGACAGGACATAATTCTAAAACATGCCATCTTAAGTAGTGAGTATTCGATCTAGTTTCATGCTTTGGTCATTAGATGGTATTTACTTTTACACTTTGATCATTTGTCGTTGGTGTTACTTTGCATTTCATTTACTTTCATGACTTGGTGTTACATTACATTTCATTAACTACAACAACCGAGCCTATATATACATAACAAACCATAACAAACCACAACAAACCACATAGATACTAAAGTAACAAAGAAAAACCTGCCAAGTCATACATCCATCCAAGTTAAACGTACTACTACACTTACTAAAATAAAATCGTACAAGTTCACGTCCTAGAATACTTGGAATAAGCCAACACAATAACCTCTACAGCCTCTTCATTCTTCTGCACCAACTTCTTCAAAGATGTCGGCTGCCAATTTCATTCGTAGAGCCGGTATGATCTGATCACTTAAGCCGTCAAATGTACTTCCAAGAGCCAGACATTCAATATACTTCAAAGAGTAGACACCACAATCTCCTGGGTCCTCGTTTGGTGGCACATTCTTGTGCCTACGTAAGGAAAACTGCTTCTCAGTCTTCTTGCGCACTTTAGGAGGCAGCATCTTGTTAAGCACTAGTGGAATCATTTTTGTGAATGGTCTGCACTCCTCACGCAGCTTCCCTTCATCCTCCACCACACTCGGAATTGAATCATACACATGGATTATCGTCTTCTTTAAATCAATGTGTAGGGCCACCCAGTGGTTTCCGTTGATAAGGTGGCAGAGAAACAAGCTGTCAACATCTATAAACCACTTTTTACCTGTCACAAACTGATCTGGGTATTCTCCATTGAAAGCCTTGCTATATATATCTGACAAGTCTATTCTCTTTGTATCCTTGTCCATTTTGTTGTAGTCATTAACCCATTTATTGACAAACCACCGATCTAGAAATGCAATTCGAGAGGAGGAATATGAAGATGTGGATTGCATGGAACGTTTGTGAAACATGAGCATTGCTGCAGCCATGTGCTGCAAAAAAAAAAGAAAACCATTACTTAAAACCATTACTTAAAGCATGAGCATTGCTGCAGTCGTTAATCTCATGGTACACCATAATCAAAAAAAAACTCACCGAGTCACAGAGCCAGCCGTAGTTGCTTGTTGGCCACGCTTCTCTTGGTACCATTAGCTTTAAGTAAAACCGAGCGCCATTTTCTTGGTAGTTAATTTCGTCTTGGTCCCTAAAATGAAAAATATAGCATTCAAGGATCATATCTTACGAATAAGATAAGATGGAATAGAGAAAACGTACAAATCTCGCTTAATGAAGTCCAAAACCTTCGGCAGTTTTCCTCCCTCGACTTTTGCTAATGGGTCATACGCCTTCTTCGAAACAGTGACACCAGTAATTATACGCTTCACTGTTGAATTCCCTACGTACGGCCATACTTGCGTCTTTGTCAATTGGGGTTTGCGTCTACGTGCATGCTCCTCTATACTGCCAGCAAGTGCTTCCAACACTTGCCTACACTTCCCAGTTTTTCCCATTTCAGATGATCTTCCCAATCCTTAGTCGAAATAGATTCGTCATTCAGCTGCGGGATGACAAATGCTTTCTCCTTCTTCACTTTTTTTGGTGGCACTTCATCTTTCTTCTCCTTCTTCACTTTTTTAGTGGCACCTTCGTAGTCTTAAGCTCGTCCTTCTCCGTCGTCTTGTTTGTCTTCTTCTCCTTCTTAATAACATTTTGTATTGGCAAACCATCTTGTGAACTGATCTTGTTTTGGACCTTCCATGACTGAAGTAATAAATAACAAGAATTAGTAATGATTTAGAGATAAACATATAAAAATGGATAAAAGGATCATACTAAGTCATTGCTAGAAGCACCATCATCCTCGTAGGCTTTGGAATTTCCAGAGTTGTCGTCGGCCACACCATGTGAAATATTTACATCAGCCTTGTTTTTGAAAAATTGACATCTTCCTCCAAACTTGCGATCTTCTTCATCAACTCAGTCTCAAATGCACCCAATCTAGCATCCACCTTATCTTGTATGGTACCTTCTAAAGTTTTACTAACTTTCTCAGCTACACTAACATCTATGCTCTCTATTTTTGCAGTGAGGGTGGTAATTGACTCAACTAAGCCACATATAGCAACGTTGTGAGCTGCGAGCTTTAATATGAATAGAGCAAAAGGGAACCATGTCAGTGCCAAAACGAAAATCAAGTTTTTATCATTAATAGGAACATTTTGTACATACCATATCAGATGCTTCACCTCCATATGCAGGTTCCATGCCCTTCTTTTGCTTAGTAGAAGGGCTCACATTTGGAACAGCAGATGCGGCAACACCATATTTTCTTTTCTCGCCTTTGGGAGTTGACATTACATCCCAATATTTCTCATTCAGCTGGCCGTCGAGGATGTCTTTTATCATGTTGTCCAGATCAGTAAAGATGTCATTATCGACCCACTTCGGATATCTATCCTCCATTGGCTTCATAATCATATGCCTCACACGAATCTGTTAAGTAATATTACAAAATTAGTAAGACATATAAAAGGAAGAAATACAACTAATGTTCATACCTTCTGATACTTTATCTTTTCTTGATCACAGAAATCGGAGAAGTTGATACGGGTACGAGATCCCCGCCATGACAAAAGAGGAACATCAGCTCCCTCTATCCGATTCCCATATTTTTCTCCTATTCCAGGGACAGACTCATAAATCCATATTAGGAGCACATGAACACAACCGTCAAGTGTGTAGCTCTTCTTTCCTTGATAACTGATTACTTTGATGGAATCAATAAGGCTCCTAAATCCAACCCGACCCCATGGATATCGCTGGAAAGCTGCAGTGTCCATCACCCTTACTGCACAATGCAAAGGAATTCTGCTATTGCTTGAAATTCCAAATATGCCAATGGATAGCAGACTCAGCAAACCGATCATCACTCGCTTCTCTCGAGACCAGTTTCTGCAAATCGGAAATAAGGCTTGTAACTCATTCAATGTAGGTCCTTCTGATGGCGAAACATTCATCTCCAGCCAAAACTCTCGATGATCCACATACCACATCTCATGTTTGTCGTAAGCATCACAATTCAGACCCGTAATTTCTCCAAACTCATACAAAGAGAAACGTAATGGCATACAGTCTATCAAAGACCAAATCTCCTGTGTGCTCTCGATTGCCAATTGATTGACAAGGAAATAGTGAACAACTTTCGCAGACCAAATATATTCCATCTCTTTCAGCTTCACAATGACTCCAATAGCTGACTCCCTCAACTCATTCCAAGCATCTTCCCCAACAGCTTCTTCAACCGCTTGAATGTTGGACAGAAAACAACTATGGTTCATGCAACTATATTCCATCTCTTTCAGCTTCACAATGACTCCAATAGCTGACTCCCTCAACTCATTCCAAGCATCTTCCCCAACAGCTTCTTCAACCGCTTGAATGTTGGACAGAAAACAACTATGGTTCATGCTCCTATTCTGAATTGGGGTTTTCCCAACCTCATACAGACGCTTAGGATACTTTCTCATATTCGAAGAAGAAGCCATACCTAAAAAATAAAACACTTGAGAAGTTATTTGGATGTTTACTAATCGCATAAACTAAGTTTTCAAAAAAAAAAAATCGATTTCAACCAGACTTAAGAATATCTAACAACCGTTGCTAAAAGAATATCGATTTCAACCAGACTTAAGTAGCAGGTTTAGTGTAGGTAAGAAACTGCTACCCCACGTCGAATTAAACCTACCACAAGAGTGCATAAGCTAGCTGATACAAAGGAAAATTTCACATTATGATTTCAGTTTTAGTTTGAAAAAACATTCTAAAAGTAAACGCACCACACAGTAAACATTTTGAATTCAGTTTCAAAAACTAACAAACATTTTGAAGTTCTATACAATAGTATTATGATAGTCTTTTCAAACACAATGTCGTTAGATCATAGTTCTCTTGGTAAAATTAGCACATTTTATTTAGTTCATGAAAACCAATTGTCCAAGACAAATTTTTACATAATTAAGAGTAGTTAACTTCAGTGCACAGTTTTTTTTTAATTAAGCATTACAGTACAATTTTAAGTTTTTACTTCAAAAGTGTAGAAACAATTTGGAATGGGATAGGGATAGCACTTACAGGTTCGATTTATTGATTCCGGAGCTGTGACGAAAACAAAGATGGACTGTGACGGAGGAGATTCCGGATCTGTCGAGGGAGGATGTGACGGAGGAGATGAAGAAATCGAGGGGGGAGGAGCTGTGACGGAGGAGATGTTGCCGGAGTGGGAGATTCCAGAGCTGTGGCAGAGGAGGTGAAGAAATCGAGGGGGATGTGATGGAGGAGATGGAGAAATCGAGAGGGGACTGTGACGGAGGAGATGAAGAAATCGAGGGGGGAGATCTGTGACAGAGGAGATGTTGCCGGAGTGGGAGATGCCAGAGCTGTGGCAGAGGAGGTGAAGAAATCGAGGGGGATATGACGGAGGAGATGGAGATATCGAGAGGGGACTGTGACGGAGGAGATGAAGAAATAGAGGGGGGGGGAGATATGTGACGGAGAGATGTTTCCGGAGAGATCTGGGATGGGATGACGACGACGACTCTTGATGGAGATTTCTCCTTCGTCTCCTTCGTCTCTTTCGTAGGTTTCGGAATTAAACCTAAATCCCTTTCTTGTTTTTTTTTCTTTCTCTTTTATGTTAATTTTGTTTTCGATGGCATATAAGTTATAAGGTTATATATGTCAAATTACTTGCATCTCATTTGAGTCTAGTATTTAAATTTTAATATGAGTCATTCTAGTCATTATAGGTTAAATTAGAGTCAGTCCAAGTAAATTTCTCAAAAAATTACAATGTATCTAACAAAAGGCTTAAGCGTATTTGTTGGAAATGTAACAAACCGGGTCACATAAGTCGTGATTGTCAAGCTGGAAAACCGTTTGGGACAATGGTCTAAGGACCAAGGTCCATCCACTCATCAAGGTCAAATATCTGATCCTGAATCATATATTAATATGAATTATGAATCAAATATTTATGAAGCTTTTTATGTGCATGATGATGAAGTGCCATGGAGGATTGACTTGGATGCAACAACACATGTTTGCAAGGATCGTGAATGGTTCATTACATATGAGAAAGTTCAAGATGGATCCGTACTTTATATGGGAATTGAGTCAACTGCCCCTATCCTAGGTCGTGGAAATGTGGTATTAAACTTTAGTTCTAGAAAAACCTTGATCCCAAGGATGTATTTCCTGTACCCGAAATTAGGAAAAACTTAGTCTCTAGTAGTGTTTTAAATAAGTGTGGTTTTAGACAAGTGTATGAGTCTGATAAGTATATCTTATTGAAGTGTGGTGTATTTTTTTTGAATTTGGATATTTCTGTAATAGGTTGTTTATGCTTAATATTAATGAAGTTGTCAATTCTTTTTATAAAGCAAGTTCTAGAATAAATGATATTTTTATGTGGTTTGATAGATTAGGTCATGTATATTATGGTCACATGATTAATAATGTCTAAAGAAGGATTGATTCCTACTTTTGATATAAATTTATAAAAGTGTAGTACTTGCTTAGGCAACCATTTAAAAACATTGAACTAAATTCCGTAGGTTCTAGGATTTATACATAATGATCAATTGAGTTGCATGCTACACCATCTTTAGGTAACAAGAAGTACTTTGTCAATTTCTTAGATGATTAGTTTTGTTTCTAGGACAATTCTCTCAAATAGTCATTTTAAAGTTTTTGTCACCAAAAAAGCAATTAAGAAAAATGACCGAAATAATTTTTTTTATTTTGAAATTTTCAATTTTCAATTTTATTTTTTTAAATTTAAACCCACCCACAAAAACCCAATCAATAACTCTAAACCCTAACTCTAGATTAGTTAACCATATGGGTATAAGTGTATATTTACACCCTTAATAAAACCTCTTTTGGTCATTTTGCTTGTTTGAAGCTATTTTTGTGTCAATAACATTCTAGCGCTATCCTAGGGTATTTCTCTTAGTTCTATTATGTGTATTTATTACATGCAACTAAATATGAGGATCTAGAAATATTCAAGATTTATCAAGTTGAATTGGAACAAAATGGTTGGATTAAGAGGTTACATACCCTGTTAGAGGTGAAGAGCATTATGATCCTTTATTTTTCCATTACATAGGAATTATACTTGAAGCTACGGCTCTGTATACACCACAACAAAATGGTGTATCAAAAAGGAAAAATATAAATTTAAAGAAATTGTTTATTCCATGTTACTATACTCGGGATTAAATGACAAATTTTTGGGACAAGCCATGTTACTGACTTGCTATTTATTAAATAGAGTTTCTAACAAAAAGATAAAAATTTACCCTTATGAACTTTGGTAACTTTTTAAGATTATCCCAACAAGGGGTGGACATTTCATCCGATATCCAAGCCCGTACCTGAACCGACCAGAAAAATCCGAAACGGAATCCTAACCAAAATAGCAGAATACCCGAATGGGTATTGAGTTAGAAGATATTGGATATTCAAACCCGAATGGATAATATCTGAATCCAAATGGATATCCGAAAATAACCAAATATATGTATAATTAACCCTATATTCCTAATTTACTTCTCTCATTTTATTCAAAATATTTATATTGATGAAACATATGGCTGTGGATCATATAACACACATAATTGCAAACAAAGTGATTTGCTACTAATTTAAAATGCATGTAAAGCTTCTTATTTTATGCATTAACAAAAGTTGCATTCAAAATCTGAAAATAACAACGAGATTAATGTTTTCCTGTTACTAACATTTTATCTAAAACCTGTCATTTATCTAACTTAGAAAATCAGTTAAGTTAATGGTAAAATTTTAAGTACAAGAAACTTGAGCAATGAAGAATTTGATTTTTTTTTCAAAATCTAAATATCAAAACCCTATCTGAAAGATCTGAACCCGAACTAGAAATACCCGAACCCGACCCAAAGTATAAAAAATACCCGAACGGATTTTATATCTCTATACCCGAAATACCCGAAAATCTGAAAAAACACGATCCGAACTCGAACTGGTATCCAAACGCCAACCCATAACCCCAACCCAAGATTGAACCTTGGGAGAGAGAGGTATTGATTGCATTTTTATTGGATATGCAGAGCATTATAAGGCTTATGGGTTTTATGTAACAAAACCTAATGATTTAATAGCAATTCACATTGTAATTGAATCAAGGGATGCAATATTTGATGAAACTCGTTTATCATCTATACCGATGCCTAAGGCTTTGGTTCCAAGTTCAAGTGAAACTAGTACATGAGACGAAACGTTTGTGCCTCCTGACATGTCACCTATGCTTCATAGGAGAAAGTGAGGAATAATAAAAAAATTAACTGGTCCTAATTTTCAAATATATTTAGTAAAATGATCAAGGCATGAGATTGGTTTCCAACACTCATACTGTTATAATATTCTAATGATCCAAGACTTATAGTGATGCTATGAAGTCTTAAGTTGTTACTTTTTGGAAAGAAGTAATAAATGATGAGATGGACAAAAATAATACTTGGATCTTGTCGGATCTCCACTTGGTTTCAAGCCTTAGGCTACAAATGTATCTTCAAAATGAAGATGAAAGTTGATGGAACAATCGATAAACTAAAACTCGATTGGTTATTCAAGGCTTTAAATAAAGGGAAGGTGTTGAATATTTTGATACATATGCTCAAGTTACTACGATCTCTTCTATAAGACTATTAATTTCTTTGGCAACAATTAATAAACTTATGATTTAGCAAATGGATGTTAAGACTGCGTTCTTATAGTAGTTTGGAAGAAGAGGTGTATACGAAGCATAAGGTTTTATTATGCCTAATAATAAGCAAAATGTGTGTAAGTTGATCAAATTATTGTATGGGCTAAATCAAGCACTTAAGCAATGTCATTAAAAAATTGATGAGGTTGTCTTATCAAGTGGTTTCAAGTTAAGCCAATCAGATAAATGTTTATATTTAAAATTTATGAGTATGGTAACGGAGAAATCATTTGCTTGTATGTGTGACATGTTGATCTTAGTACTGACCACTGAAAAATGGAGCTTACAAACACATTTTTGTCATCAAAATTTTCAATGAAAGACATTGGGGAAGGCAAATGTGATTCTTGGAATTATCATCAAACATGAAAACAAAGGATTATTTTGGACACAATCTCATTACATTGAGAAGACTTTTAAGAAGTTTTATCGTGTGAGAATTTTTATCAAATGAGCAGTCCCATGAAGTCGAGTGTATAGCTTATGCCTAATACATGAAAACCAGTATCATAACTCAAGTACTTACAAGTGATTGGCTGCTTAATCTATGCCATGACAAGCACTACGCCATATATGGCTTACATTGTACGGGGGTTAAGTAGATACACTAGTAATCCTAGTACTCAATATTGACACGCCTTGAAAAAAGTGATCAAGTATTTGAAAGCAACCATTAATTATGATTTGTCATGTCAGATTTTCTTCGGTACTAGAAGGATATTCAAATGCAAGTTGGATTACCAACATAGAAGATCATTGTTCTATAAGTGGTTGGGTGTTTTTCTTTTTGGGGAGGTGCCATTTCATAGACTTCCAAGAAGCAAAATTGCATTGAAAGTTTGACTATAAAGTCAGAATTCCTAGCATTAGTAGCTGATAATAAAGAGGTAGAACTGTTAAGAAACTTAGTGTATGAGATTCTACGATGGCCAAAACATGTATCACCAATTTCTACCATTGTGGTAGTCAAGCTACCTTGTCTAAGGCCTATATCCAACTGTATAATGGTAATTCTAGACACCTGAGCGTTAGATATAGCGCATTACGTGAGCTGATCACTCTCGGGAGGATTACAATAGAGTTTTTTTGGTCTCAACAAAATCTAGCTAATCATTTGCGAAATCATTAACTAGGGACTTAGTAATTAATTTGGTTAAAGGGATGGGTTTAAAGGCCATTTGAAATGTATAATTTTGGGATACCCAATTCTCCTTTAATACGACATTAGAGGCTTAATTCAATGTGGAAAATTTATCATTGAAGATTGAAGTACATGCTTTATATAATCTCAAGGTATGTGCTTGGAACTGAATGAAAGTGATAGGTTGAAATGTTTACTCTTAATAAATACTTTAAAAAGTGTATTTGCAGATGCATGATTGATAGTATTTACTTATATGAGTATTAACTGATGCCACTTCAGTAAGCTGAGACTTAGCTTTGTATGCGCTCATGAATGGATAGAGACACATGGATATAACAGTGTCATGTATAAACACTTAGAGTAGTGTGAAAACATGTGTATATTATCTTCATGTGATCAAAATGGATTGAGATGATTCAATCCATAAAACATCCCGATTCCCAGGCATTTGAAATGTGTAATACACTAAGATGAAAATTTAATTCTTTGAACATTTTCACTTATGCATGAGTTTGATATGTGTGTTATTTATTTAATGAATCTATGACCACACTTAAACGGGGGATAACCGTTATATATTTAATTGAATGTGTGTAATATTCTATATGAACCATTGCAACTTTTATATGAACAATTGTAACTATTGATGATTGCAACCTTTGGTTATTAACCATTTTAACTCTTTACTAACCATTGCAATTGTTAGTGTTAACAATTGCAATTCTTCACTAACTATTGCAACTATTAGTGTTAACCATTGTAACTCTTTGTTAACTATTGCAACTATTGGTTGTAACTCTTAACGCTCTATATAAGGAGATGTAAGCATTGAAAAGTGGAGAAAAAATCAGAAGCTAATAGTTAGTTAAAAGATAATCAAAGATTCATTGTTCAAAGATCATCAAATATCTTTGAAGAAACACTTATAAAGACTAAAATTCTTTTTGTTTCTCTTGTATCTTAGCATAGAACAATAGTGAGACTTTGATTGTCTTATCATACAAAGGAATTTTGTGTAACCCAAAGCTTGGAATATGGTCGAAATGCTCTTTAAGGAAAGTAACCTCGTGCACGATCCAATGATTATCCAAGTTTATAATTCACACATTTTCGGATTAGCAAGCCAACTAACCAACATTATTTACGTCGCTCTCTCTACGAGCCAGAATATCAGTCTTAAGATTACTGTTTAAAGATTGATAGAATAGGCCGATTCGTTTAAATCATTTGAGAGAGTTCGCGCGCAAAAACTATCAAGGTTTTTCATTTTTAGTTGGTTTTAGTGTTATACTTCTTCTGTTTTATAAAAAGTGTCATTATGAAGCTTTGCACACATATAAATAAATCATTTAAAAACTTTATCTTACCCTCTATTCACATACTAAGGAAGCGTTATTGGTTCATTTACTTTATAATATTTAGAAATCCATATAGTATTTACAAATCAATGTAAAATATATTGATTTTCAAATTTAACATATAAATTTGTATTTGTATTTACAAATCCGGAGGTTTTTCTTCGGATTTGAGTCTTTATATTTTTAACAAAGAAATCCATGCAAATCCATTATGAAATCAAATTCATTAGTAAATTCGGATGAATGAATAACACCTGATTTAAATTAGAATTTATAAATCATGAAACCAATAACATAGGATTTCAATATAAATTTTAAAATCATAGAACCAATAACACTTGATTTAGTTTAGATTTTCAAATCCATTAAAATGTAAGAACCAATAACCCCCACTAAATAAATTTCTCTCTAAAAATAAGAAGGGTAAAACTGAATTTTTATCAAAATTTTGTATTGGAAATACAAAACAATACTCTTTATGACACAAAAATAAAATCTCAAAATAACACCCTTTACGAAACAGAGAGCGTAATTTATACGAAACAACTACTAAAGCAGATTCCTCCGGTCTTAAAATATATAAATATTTAGTGTTATCAATTTGGTTTAAATAAATTAATCACTATCAAATGGATATGTGGCAGCAGAGTTTCTTATAATAAAGGGAGATTTTGACAACTAGTTCATCCCTGGGGTCTGACGGCTCCAAGGCGTATCTTATAGTGATTTAGGAAAGTCTCCATTGAGACCTTTGAGTTTTGATGATATATTGTTCTTTGGCTCTAAATCGATATCTTGCATTCCAGTGCTGCCCTTGTTCCATGTTATGTCTCGGTTTGCTGCATTTCCACAACAAAACCTTGGCCGCATATCGTTACGTGATCCTGAAGGTGAACGTGCTCTGCCTCATCAAATCTCCGGTGGGCTTCTACTTCAACTCCACTTGACTTGTCCCTTGACAGTAGATTATCTGACCCAATTACCTCAAACCGGATCTTCTATTCCTTGCATCATATCGGTTCTTGACTCTCTTTGTCAAGCAGCGTCTTTGCGCTTTCTGTATTAAGACTCACCGATGGTGCTTTACACGGATATTGATCAAACCTGTTGGTTCTGATCTCTTTCATGCCGGATCTCAATTGTTTTGGTCCGTGATCATCAAGGCTATCAAGACATTGTGTTTAATCATCGTCAAGCATCTTTTCTCTAGCACCTCTGAAGTACCTGTGATGCTATGTCGTTTTAGGTCTTGACCAAAGTCTTGGGCCTCGAGTTTATATCAACAGAAACACGAGAAAGAAGTTGGGCATATGAGGCTGAGTTTACTTCGAATAGGACCATGTTTGTTGATCCATGAAAGACTGTTTAAAAGGTTTGTAAAACGAGGGGGACACACTGGCCGTTAGATCATCTTCTTCGTAAAAACAGAGTATACGAGAGAGAGAAGGTGATACAGAGAAAAATGATATAGAGAGAAAGAGAGAAGATAGAGAAGCTGGAAAGAGAAAGCGAGACTAAGACGAGAGAGATTCCGTAGTAATCACAGCTCTTGAGGTCGCGGTGCTTGCGCTGGTTCAGACTAGGAGCCTTCTTCATCTGAGGATTCAGAGGTTGAGAGACTGTCATCTCTGTCGTATTCGCTGACGTGGTTTTCTCCGGTAACTGTTTTGTGTATGCGCTTGTCATATCTGGAAAGAGAACACAAATTATATCAGTATCATTGCTATTGTATCTCACTGATCAATAGTAAAAGCTTGAGAGTTTAGATCTCTCCCCAGTCATTAGGAAACGAAGAGTGGGTAAACAAAACTGTGTGTTCATCTCTTGCAATCGCTTATTAATTTTCACTTGATAAATCGATTCGAACTGGTTAATCAAAGCCGTAGTATAGAAAACCTCGATCGATACCTAACAAGTGGTATCAGAGCCAGGTTCTTGGTAAAAAAGAACAAGGTTCGATCGGTACTGGTTTTGAGGTTATAAGGTTGATTTGGATCTGACTTATTGAAAGTATTGCTGTGGTTTGAGTTTTGCTGTTGATTGATCCGGGCATGGAATTAGTTCATGGTAAGTTCGAGATGGAGAAATTCGATGGATCTGGTGATTTTGGCATGTGGAAGTTCAAGATGTTAATGCAGCTGGATCTGTAAGGTCTGGGACACATCTTAAACACCAAAAGTGGTTCATCGAAGCTGGAAACCGATGGTGATACTACTGTCACCGATCAAGATGTTAAGAAAGATCCTTTTGCTAAGGAGAAAGATACAAGAGCTCGGAACCTTATTTGCTCGAGCTTGACCAATATTGTTCTGAGGAAAGTTATGAAGGAAACCACAACCATTGGAGTATGGTGAGTTTAGAAGGAGACTATAAAAAAAGACTCTACCTAACTGCATCTATCTAAAGCAAAGCTTTTCGAGCTATAAGATGGATGAGAACAAGAGTATTGGAGAAAATCTTGATAAGTTCCTAAAGCTGGTAGATGATCTTGCTAGTCTAACTAAACATCAATGTGTCAGACGAGGATCATGCAGTTCAAATCCTAACTAGTCTACATCCTCAGTACAATTCTCTGGTACATACTCTCAAGAGTGGAAATGGAAAAGAGACATAAACTGTCAAAGAAGTGACAGCTTCAGCATATGCAAATGAAGCAGCACTAAAGGAAAAATGTATGAGTAAACAGTCTAAGTTACATGCTAAAGGTCTTGTTATCTCTAGAGGAAGAACATATAAGCGATCGGAAAACCAAGGAAGGTAGATCAAAGAGTAAAGGTTTTCGGTTCAATTCAAGGGGAAAAACTCAAGCTAAAGTTAGAGAATGTTGGGTGTGTGGAAAAGAGGGTCACTTTAAACGTGAATGTCCTGAAAGGAAAGATCAAAGAACTTCAAACACCGCAAATGTTTCTCAAGAAAAAGAACTCCCTATGATCTTAACAGCTAGCATGTAAGATACCAAACAAGAATGGGTTCTTGATTCAGGCTGCACTTTCTACATCACGCCAAACAAAGAAGTCCTATTTGATCTAGAAGAGTTTGAGGAAGGCAAAGTACTAATGGGTAATAATACTGTTAGCGAGGTTAAAGGATTTGGAAAGCTAAAGATTGTTAATCCTAATCAGTGTACGGTAGTTCTGACTGGGGTAAGGTACATGCCCTCCATGGTGGGAAACTTAATTTCATATGGTCAAATGGAGAAGAATGGCTGTAAGTACACTGGTGAAGACTACAACGTTATATTCTTCAAAGATTGCAAGAAGGTGTTTTCAGGGGATTATAAAGATGGCTTATATTACTTACAAGGTTCCGTAGTTAGGATCTTTCATATAGGGTGTGCGAATCCAGGTATTTAGTTAACCATTACCGTCTTATACGATCGACCAGGTAAAGTTCCAATGTCAATTCCGATCGAGACGGAAAAAAGATAACTTTGATCAAGTTTCGAAAGAGGGAGTTACGAGGACGAGGTGAAAATGGATTGATTGACCCAACTCGCCGAGTGGGCGAGTTAGTCGGCCCACGCTGTCCAACTCGCCGAGGGGGCGAGTTAGTCGGCCCACGCTTTCCAACTCGTCGAGTGGCGATTTGGTTGGCCCACGCTGTCCAACTCGCCAAACAAGGGAGTTGGTCGGCCCATGCTGTCCAACTCGCCGAACGGGCAAGTTTGTTGGCCCATGCTGTCCAACTCGCCCGTTCGACGAGGTTGACTGGTCCAACTCGCCGAACGGGCGAGTTGGTCGGCCCACGCTGTCGAACTCGCCTGTTGGGCGAGATGGGTTGGTGCAACTCGCTGAACGGGTGAGTTGGTCGGCCTGCATCGCCCAACTCGCCCGTTTGGCGAGTTGGACCGGTCCAACTCGTTGAACGAGCGAGTTGGACCGGTCCAACTCGCTGAACGAGCGAGTTGGTCAGTTCTTGTTGTTTGATTTGCCCGTTCGACAAGTTAGACGTCTTGCTCGGCCAACTTCTCCGTCTGGGAAGTTGGATGATCGAGTCTTCTAGTCGTTTCGTCGTGTTGCCATTCAGGGGTACGTTGACCCGAGGTCGTAAGAAAAACTCTTCTTGACGGCTCACTTATGCAGACCTTTCCTTCGTGGTCAACCGAGATTTGACTTGATTTTTCGCGTTCCCCTTTTTCCCAGATATTATCTCTTTTTTCACAAAGGGCGCATTTCCTGGTAGATTTCTGACGTTGATTCCGTCGTAACCGATTTTGACCCCAACAGTTAGGCCCCCAACTCGTCAGAACTGTGATGTTCTTGCTAGTGTTTTTCGAGCATATTGTATAAATTAGGCGGAATCCGACGTCCGAAGCCTGGAGGTGAAATAGTTAATCCTTTCTTCTATAAGTATGTGGAGTGGGTTTTCAAATTCTTCACTTGCTCATTTCCACGTTTTTCAAGAATCAAAAGAATTTCTCCTCTCTTTCCTTCCTTTGGTAAAAAGAAAGTTATGTCTTCGAGAAGAAAGGTTTCCTCCAGGTCTCATATCGATCGTTATGTCCCTGATGGTTCCAGCTCGCAACACAACGATGCTGGGCGAGGTAGATTTCTCGGCTCATTCGGTTGATCCTGAAGAAGCCGAGGCGTACTAGGCGTCCATGGGAGAAGTGAAGTATCCCAGACCTGGTACGTGGGCCTTGCCTCTGTTTCATGCCAACCCCGTGGAGGGTTGCCCCAGCAGAAGCTGTTTGAATGGGCTTGCTGCCATCCGGAGCCATTGCTGAGTTCATGAGTTAGTCGACTTTCGTCTTCCAGAGGTTGGAGAGGTCGCTAAGTCTCCACTCGAGGGTTACTTCACGTGTTATGAGATGTACCTGATGCAGTGCCATTTGTGGTGCGACTTCTCCGGTGTTCCAAGATATCGATTAGTCAAATAATCCCATGTGTTTTGCAGCATATTGTCGGGATTCTTGTGTTGAGTTACAAATTAGGTATGACCCTCGATGCCAACCATCTTGACTCTATGCTTAACCGGTCGGGAAGTCGTCCATAGTTCAGTTGAGGCCTCGGTCGGGGATTACGATCGTAAGGGAATTCATGTCGAACTATCATAAGTGGCAAAAGCACTTCTTTTTCGTCCGTGTTAATGATGCGTCTGTAGAAGCAAATGGCCTCTCCATCTTTAGGACTAAATGGGGTCTAAAAGGTATCCTTGATCAAGTGTCGCCCCCTCTCTTTTTTCAGTTTTGGTGTAGTCCGATATCGAATATAATTTGTTCACATTTTATTTTTAGAGACTGATCTTTTTCCTCCGAGTCTGGAAGGTTTGGATACCATCCAAGACTTTCTTCGCGGCCGCCCATGTTTTTGGGCAATTTTTAACCCAAAAAGGGTTCAGCGTGCTGTTGCTCTCCTCCGTTCTCGGTATCAGCCAGATCTGCCGGTAGAGGAAGGGTCGGAGGCGACCATGGATAGATTTGTTTCCGTGCGTGGTTTGAATGAGAGAGGAAAGATCGAAGACTCGCAAGGACAAACACATCGTTGTGGAGGATGAAGCGGCTAACGAGCGGTGCTCCTCCGACAACATACTAAGAGACTACCTAAATAGTCAAGTAGGCGGGAGTATTTCACAATGGTTACAATGGTTCTCGTATAAATTCGAGGAGCTTACGAATGGTTACAAGGACTTCGGGGATTATTGCGAGTGTCGCGGCGCTGTGGGAGGACTATACCTAACGCAGGCCCCTGATTATTCGTTTGGTGCCGAATATGTGAGGCAGACCGGACACATGAAAGAGAGGGATAGGGACTTTGCAATTCCTTAGATCGAGGAGAGGATTTGGAAAAAGTGGGACGCGATTCCTGTTGCTCCCAATACAGTGGAGGCCGAGGCGGGGACTGCTGATGAGACGGGTGAGGTAAACCAGCCGATGACTCCTCTGGATGTCAATTACTATTCGCTCTGTATATCGATGACCGGCTGCTTTGATTTTGATGAGTAATCGCGAGGTCACGGCTGATTCGGGAATGCTTTCCTCTGCATTGTTGTATGTTTCGGTTTAATTCGTTGTCGGCCGACTATCGTCTTATGTAGTGGTCTGGCCGAGTGTGGCCTTGAGTCCCAATCTTTTATTAGCTTTCATTCGAACAGTGCTTTTTTATGATAAGTTGGTGTTTGAAAAGATGTTTGGAATTTGTTTAGTGTAGAAAGAAAACTCGAGTTGTCATCTCGACTTCCTCCCTTTTTTGCAGATCATCCTATTCGTTGTTCGTGCAAGATGTTTGAGGAGTTTTTGAAGTTTCGAGAACGTTTAGATACGGATGAAGAGACATGATTTTAGGATCTCGTATCTTTCTGATACCATGCCTTGAGACGTTAGCGACCAGTGTGCTGGGTTTACGACAAGACTTAGGTTTACTTTCGGTTTAAGGCTTTGCGATGACTAATCGGCTTTCGTTTTGCCTGTTTCGATTTTAAACTAACTCCGTTCTGATTTAAAATCGGCGATAGGTTCTCGGCTTATATGACTTGTCTGGTCGGAGTTGAGCATCTCTTCAGTGACAATTTTTAAGTCTCCCGAAAGTGTTGACCAAAATTTTGGATTTCTTTTATAGCGTGCTATTTATCCTAGTCGGATGTGAGAGGATTTGTCCTTAGGACGGACCTGGGTGCTTTCTTTTAAGACGGCTAAAGTGTTTGGCGGGGCCAATTGCCGAGTGTTTTATAGTTGCGAATGGACTGGGGGTGTGTTCTCGAAAATGCAGACGACGTCTCGCCTAATTTTTTCAAAAATTTACTTTGCGTAAGTAATGCTTTGAGCATATGGTACCAGGGTCTCGTGCTTCGTTCGGGAATCAAAATTGATGATTCGACCGAGATAAGATAGTGTGGAGTTCATCCGTTTTGAGGCAGAACGCTTTTTTTGCGAGTTTCCGTTTCTGGGACGGTGTGATATTCATTTTGCTCGTGTATAGATGTATAACATATTGTTTCTTTGCGGGATGATAGAAAATTTACGAAATGATAAAGAAGTCTTTATTGCCAATTTTTTTTTAAAATTTCGAGTACAATGCAAAAAATTTATTTTTGAATGTGGTAATATACGAGTATTCGTATATGTACCCACTCACCCCTTTTTAGGGAGGGGGATAGCTGAACTCGTATATTTTATGAGCTGCCTAGGTACCTCTTTCGAGGATTAAGTCATATCGTAGTTCTGCTTGTTTGGGGATCTGTTTACTCGACCGCTGTGTTTGTGTCGACTGCGTCAGTTGCTGGGTCGATGTCTTCCATTGGACTTAATGCCTAAGTGAAAAATCGATGGGACTGCCTTCATGGCATTTAGCCAAGGCGTGCCCATGATGACGTTGTAGATGGCCGGGTGGTCAACGACCGCGAAATCGACGATCTTGGTGACTTCTTTTGCCGCAATAGGTAATTTGATCGATCCGAGGGTCATTGACGTCATGCCAGAGAAACCGGTTAGCGGCTTAGGTGATGGTACAAATTCGCGAAAGATGACGTTGACTGTGCTTCCCGTGTAGATGAGAACCCTAGCGACCTCGAAATCTCTTATGACGAGATCAATTACGAGTGGATCGCAATATGGCTGATCGATTCCTCCGGCCTCTTCTTCATCGAAAGTGATTGCTCCTTTCGGAGTGTCATTGATCGTGGGACAGATCAGCGAATTTGCGCTTGTCTCGGCCTTGCGCTGGTAAGCTTTGATGGTCGGGATGGTATTGCTGCAAAATTGCGATCCGCCGATGATCATGTTTACCCTGCGACGGTTGCTCTCGTTGCCCTTCTCGTCCTGCCTTCTTCCGCGCTTTTCTCCTGATTGGTCCCCTTGGGAAGGTTTCTCCGTTTGAGGAGTCATGTTGTTTTTCGGGGGGGGGGGGTCTGAATCGAGGATGAGATCTTTCATGCTGGAGACCAGGCGAGTTCTCCGGAGAGCAGCTTTGCGGCCAATCTCCCACCGAGAACTTTGCAGTGAATGGTCGAGTGTCCGCGCGTTTGGTGAAAGTCGCAGAAGGCATTTTCATCGTAATTTGTTTTTTGGGTCCATGTGTTACCCTTCGTCCGTCCTTGCTCCGATCCGGAGTTAATAGCGTTGCTATGCGCTCCCTGCGTTTCTTCGTCTCCGCGCTCGATGCTTTTGTCGTTGCGAGGGTTTTTCTTTTATAATTCCTGATCCGATCCTGGATCTTTTGACGCATTCTTCGTTGGCTTCCATTTCTGGGGCAAGACCTTCTTCTCTTCTTTGATGATGATGTAATCCGTGGCTTTGTGAAGCGCATCCTGGATTGACGTGGTTTTTCCAAAGTTATCCACTTTCTGAACTTTGACTTGAACCAGAGCGTTTTTTTTTGAAGTGCGTCTATTGCGACTTTGTCGCTTATCACGCTAACTCTAGCCATTACAGTTTTGAACCATTTTATGAAGTCGCGGAGAGTTTTGTCCTCTCCCTGGGATAAGCTCCAGAGGTCCACCTCGGAGGTTTCTCGATCTATGAACATTGAATATTGTTTGAGGAATTCTGAGGCGAGCTGGCGGAAGCTTCCGATGGAGTTTTTCCTGAGGCAAGAGAACCATTCTAGCGCTGCTCCGTGGAGGTTTTATACAAAGAGGCAGCATTCACCAGCGTCTCTCTCGTTCTCTCTGAACCTGTCTCTACCCATCGCGACCTGAAAAGCTTGTAGATGATACGAGTAGTAAAGGGTGTTTTACGAGCCTCTTTGAGCAGCAAATCAATCTATGTTGCGGTGCTAGAAGCATGGAGGATTTGGGACTTCACCGCCTAAATTCGGACACCGTTTTCATGAGATCAAGCGGAGATCGTGAATTTCAGAAATTTTGCTAGCAGATTTTCGACTTTGAAGGCGTTTTTTGCTAGTGTTACGAGTTTGCTCCTCGGCAAGTTCTTCCTGTTCATTCCAAAATATAGCTTCTTCCTCTTTGTTCATAGGGTCGTCGAACTGAAATTCGTCTCGAGCCGCTCGGCTCCTATGTGCGGCGCGGATGTACGTCTGCTTCTTTGTTTGTGGGTTCGGACTGACTGCTAGATTCCACGTCGACGCGTTCGATTTCTCCTCCTTCTTTATCTTCTTGAATAGGAGAAAGATCTCTTGGTTTTTTTCGTGTTGGCGCGGGGTCACTTTGTCAGGGTTTTGTCCAGACGGTTTGCCTTGCGTGTTGTCGGACCGGTCCAAAGGTGTTGCAAAGTCGAGTCTTCTTCCGCGGATTCGGGTTGTTCCTCGCTGTAAAGGTTTCAACCTGTTTAGCGAGGGAGTTCATGACCTTATCATGTTCTGCCGAATTCTTCTCAAAATTCGAGAAATTCTTCTTTACCTCCTCGTACGCTGCGGTGTTTGCGTCGGCGATGACCGCAGCGTCGTTCGTCGCTGGAGTGTTTTCAACATTTTCGTCAATAACCTTGTCGTCACGAGGCTGTTGGTTGTTGAAATCTGGCATGCTTTGATTGAGCGTTGATGGCTGAGAGTTAGATTGATCCGTACCCCCCTTCTAGCGCCTAACTGTGGGTACCGAAATTCCCACTGTCGATTTCCGTTGAATTAGGAATGTAGGGTAAACCTAGTTTCCTAGAGGTCTCGACTAAACCACATGCCAGTCAATCAGAATACGAAGTAAAGATAGAAAATAAAGTAAGAATCAAAAAAGAGCAAATAGATGTCTTATTCCAAATTTTCGTATGAGCGTTTACAACAGGATATGACCCTTGGCTATGAGAGCTATCGGCGAGATCCCTAGTTTTAACAACCTAAGACTGCAAAAAAGTAGTTGAATCACAGCTCGAATAACAAAAACGGAAAGTTGCCTAAATGATCTACGTGCTATGTTTGCTCTGAGTAGAGACTTTCGTGTCTCCTTTGGATCATCACCCTCAAAGTCCTTATATACTCCTCTAGAGGCGGTTAGCTCTTTCCCCTTCTGCCCTTAGTCGAATTAATCGCTTCCCGGAAATATTCCTTTTTTCCTCGATCTTCATGATTATCTTTGGAAACTTAACATTTATCTTCCGATCTTGACATTTATCTTTCGAACTCGACATTTATTCCTTCCTGAAAAATAAAAGATAAACCGTCACAAATTTTGGGCTCGATTTCGGATAAAATCATGAGTGTACCTTTAGCCGAGTTTTAGACCTTCTCGGGACGTTTTTGACTTAAGCGTTTTTACGATTTTATCGAAAGAGAATTCCTAAGAGGACGTTGTCCGAGAGTTATGATCTTTCGTATGGGGCGTGTGACTCCAGGTGTTTAGTTAAACGTTACCGTCTCCTACGATCGACCCGATCCTTTCACAAGAAAATGAGTTCTTTCGGTAAATTTCCAATGTCAATCCTGATCGAGACGGAACAAAGATAAGTTCGATCAAGTTTCGAAAGAGGGAGTTAAGAGGACGAGGTGAAAATGGATTGATTGGTCCAACTCGGTGAACGGGCGATTTGGATTGCTTGTGCTACCTAATTCGCTTGTTTGGCGAGTAGGGCTTGTCTAACTTGCCGAACGGGCGAGTTGGTCGTCTTGATTGACCCAACTCGCCAAACGGGCGAGTTCGTTGAGCCATGCTGTCCAACTCACCCATTCGGTCCAACTCACCCATTCGGTCCAACTCGCCGAGCGGGCGGGTTGGTCGGCTCACGCTGTCCAACTCGCCTGTTCGGCGAGTTGATCGGCCTGCATTGCCCAACTCGCCGAACGGGCGAGTTAGTCGGTTCTAGTGGTTTGATTTGTCCGTAGACGAGTTGAACGTCTTGCTCGGCAAACTTCTTTGTCTGGGTAGTTGGATGGTCGAGTCTTCTAGTCGTTTTGTCGTGTTGCCATTTGAGGATACGTTTACACGAGGTCTTAAGACAAACTCTTCTTGATGGCTCACTTATGCAGACCATTCCTTCATTGTCAGCCGAGATTTGACTTCGATTTTTCCTGTTCCTCTTTTTCCGAGATATTATCTCTTTTTTCACAAAGGGCGCATTTTCCAGTAGGTTTCTGACGTTGATTCCGTGGTAACCGATTTTGAACCCAATAGAGAAGATCTGAACTCTTTCAGAGATTTGTATTGGAACCAAATTATCTATTCTATGCATTTTATTATTCAGTTTATCATGCTTTCTATGATTATGTCTAAGTAAATCTATTGTTAGATTTAGGGTTCATTATGGTATTGATGAATTACCCCAAAAGTAGGATTGCTAGGATGAGACATATCCATCTTTGGAATTGTTTTCACTACAAGAAATATGGGCATTAGTAACAGTTCACGGTAGCACGAATTCACCAACTGCTGCTAAAACTCGTTAAATTCAAGCCCAACTATTTCGTAGCACTAATTTCGTGCAAGGGAAAAATTTCATTAAGCGGGAACAAAAAGTAGACCATTATAGTTGTAAAGTGTTTTGGCTCCAAAACACTTAGCCTATTTTTCTTTATTTCCGCCAAAGCAACGTCGAACATGCAAACTTCTTGAGCATAGGATCTCTCTGAAATTCACCCAGATCGCCTGAAGTATTCTCCTCTTGGCCGGTTCGATTCCTCATTGAAACCAGAATCAATTTGTGTCTTTATGAATCATAATTGATTTCTTCGATTTCGATTTCCCTGGGTTATCTGATTATTTTATTTGATTTGTTTTTAGCTTCTAGTATTTTCGATTTCGTTTGAACCCTAAATTTTGTTCTCTCTGAACCTGGCTCTACCCATCGCGACCTGAAAAGCCTGTAGGTGTTCCTTAGGATCAGTAGTTTCGTCGTATGGCATCACTTTGACCTTCCCAGGATCCGAAACCCTGGTTTCGGTGATACGAGTAGTAAAGGGTGTTTTACGAGCCTCTTTGATCAGCAGATCTATCTATGTTGCGGTGCTACAAGCGTGGTGGATTTGGGAATTCACCGCCCTAATTTCGGCCACAGTTTTCATGAGATCATCGCGGAGATCGCGAATTTCAGAACTCTTGCTTGCAGATTTCCGACTTTGTCGGCGTTTTCTGCGAGTGTTACGAGTTTGCTCCTCAGCCAGTTCTTCCTGTTCATTCCAGAAGATAGCTTCTTCATCTTCGTTCATAGGGTCGTCTAACTGAAATTTGTCTCGAGCCGCTCGGCTCCTTGTGTGGCGCGGATGTACGTCTGCTTCTTTGTCTGTGGGTTCGGACTGACTGCTAGATTCCACGTCGACGCGTTCGACTTCTCCTCCTTCTTTATCTTCTTCAATAGGAGAAATATCTCTTGGGTGTTTCCGTGTTGGCGTGGGGGTCACTTCGTTGGGGGTTTGTCTAGACGGTTTGCCTTGCGCGTTATCGAACCGGTCCAAAGGTGTTGCAAAGTCGAGTCTTCTTCCATGGATTTGGGTTGTTCCTCGCGGAAAATGGCCTTGTTCCTGCTATAAGGGTTTCAACCTGTTTAGTGAGGGAGTTCATGACCTTATCATGTTCTGCCGAGTTCTTCTCAAAATTCGAGAATATCTTCTTTACCTCCTCGAACGCTGCGTTGTTTGCGTCGGCGTTGACTGCAGTGACGTTCGTCGCTGGAGTGTTTTCAACGTTTTCGTCGACAACCTTGTCGTGACGAGGCTTCTGGTTATTGAGATCTGGGATGCTTTGATCGAGCGTTGATGGCTGAGAGTTAGATTGATCCATATTCCCCCCCTCCTTCTAGCGCCAAATTGTGGCAACCCAAATTCGCACTGTCGATTTCCATTCAATTAGGAAAGTAAGGTAAACCTTAGTTTCCCAGAGGTCCCAGATATCAGCTAAACCACACGCCAATTCAATCAGAATACAACGTAAAGATAGAAAAATAAAGTAAGAATCGAAAAGAGAGCAAATAGATGTCTTGCAAATTTGCGTATGAGCGTTTACAACAAGATAGGACCCTTGGCTATGAGAGCTGTCGGCGAGATCCCTAGTTCTAACAACCTAAGACTGCAAAACCCTAGTTGAGTCACAGCTCGAATAGGAAAAACGAAAAGTTGCCTAAATGCTCTAAGTGCTATGTTTGCTCATAGTAGAGGTTTCGTGTCTCCTTTGCATCATCACCCTCGAAGTCCTTATATACTCCTCTAGAGGCAGTTTGCTCTTTCCCCTTCTGCCCTTGGTCGAATTTATCGCTTCGCGGGAATATTCTTTTTTTTCCTCGATCTTCATGATTATCTTTGGAAACTTAACATTTATCTTCCGATCTTGACATTTATCTTCTGAAATCAACATTTATCTCTTCCTGCCAAATAAAAGATAAACCGTCACAAAGTTTGGGCTCGATTTCATATAAAATCGCGAGTGGGCCTTTAGCCAAGTTTTAGACCTTCTCGGGCCGTTTTTTGACTTAAGCGTTTTTACGATTTTATCAAAAGAGCATTCCTAAGAGGACGTCGTCCGAGAGTTAGGATATTTCGTATGGGGCGTGCGACTCCAGGTGTTTAGTTAACCGTTACTGTCTCCTACGATCGACCCGATCCTTTCACGAGAAAACGAGTTCTTTCGGTAAAGTTCCAATGTCAATCCCGATCGAGACGGAAAAAAGATAAGTTCAATCAAGTTTTGAAAGAGGGAGTTACGAGGACGAGGTGAAAATGGATTGATTGATCCAACTCGGTGAACGGGCGAGTTGGATTTTTTGTGCTACCTAACTCCCTCGTTTGGCGAGTTGGGCTTGTCCAACTAGCCGAACGGGCGATTTGGTCATCTTGATCGACCCAACTCGCCCGTTCAACGAGTTGGGCTTGTCCAACTCAACGAATGGGCGAGTTGGTTGAGCCATGCTGTCCAACTCACCCGTTTGGTCCAACTCGCCGAGTGGGCGAGTTGATTGGCCCACACTGTCCAACTCGCCGAACAGGCGAGTTGGTCGGCCCACACTGTCCAACTCGTCGAACGGGCGAGTTGGTCGGCCCACATTGTCCAACTCGCAGAACGGGCGAGTTGGTCGGTTCTTGTGGTTTGATTTTCCTATAGACAAGTTGGACGTCTTGCTCGGCCAACTTCTTCGTCCGGGGAGTTGGATGGTCGAGTCTTCTAGTCGTTTCGTTGTGTTTCCTTTTGGGGATACTTTGGCTCGAGGTCTTAAGACAACCTCTTCTTGATGGCTCACTTATACAGACCATTCCTTCGTTGTCAGTCGAGAGTTGACTTCGATTTTTCCCGTTTCCTTTTTTCCGAGATATTATATTTTTTTCACAAAGGGCGCATTTTCCGGTAGGTTTTTGATGTTGATTTCGTCGTAACCGATTTTGACCTCAATAGAGAAGATCTGAACTCTTTCAAAGATTTGTATTGGAACCAAATTATCTATTCTATTCATTTTATTATTCAGTTTATCATGCTTTCTATGATTATGTCTAAGTAAATCTATTGTTAGATTTAGGGTTCATTATGGTATTGATGAATTACACGAAAAGTAGGATTGCTAGGATGAGACATATCCATCTTTGGAATTGTTTTCACTACAAGAAATATGGGCATTAGTAACAGTTCACGGTAGCACGAATTCACCAACTGCTGCTAAAACTCGTTAAATTCAAGCCCAACTATTTCGTAGCACTAATTTCGTTCAAGGGAAAAATTTCATTAAGCGGGAACAAAAAGTAGACCATTATAGTTGTAAAGTGTTTTGGCTCCAAAACACTTAGCCTAATTTTCTTTATTTCCGCCAAAGCAATGTCGAACATGCAAACTTCTTGAGCATAGAGTCTCTCTGAAATTCACCCAGATCGCCTGAAGTATTCTCCTCTTGGCCTGTTTGATTCCTGATTGAAACCAGAATCAATTTGTGTCTTTATGAATCCTAATTGATTTCTTCGAGTTCGATTTCTCTGGGTTATCTGATTATGTTATTTGATTTGTTTGTAGCTTCTACCATTTTGGATTTCGTTTGAACCCTAGATTTCGATTTCCTTGTTTCGATGTTGTGAGCACAGAACTGTGCTTCTTTTGGCGTTAAAGACGATTTGATTTTTTATTCTTTTTTTTTCTCTTATGCTTAGTAGGTTAGAGCTTCTAATTCTTTCTGTTCAGATATAAGTTTTATCTTGTTTGTGTTTTTGATTATCTGCCCATTTTAGTATTCGCTCTATGAAATAGTTGACTGTTTATTGCTGCTACTTGTGAATGATAATGTGTTTGTTTGGTGTTTGAGAGATTCTTATGTGTTTGTTTGTTTCTGGTTATGAGATAGAACATAGAAATGGTTGAAAAGTCATGGGCTCATCTTAACAGGTAAATAATTACAATATCTTCATAATTGTTTATTGGGAGATTAAGAGAGTTTAATTTTGCTAATGTTTTATGCTTTTTCATTTGTCTTAAACATAGAGCTGATCCTGGTTATGAGAGAGGTGCTTGGGAGTTTGTGAGGTCTGTTGGTGCATCGTTGGGGGAATCTGAGATGATCATTTGCCCATGTATTGACAGTCGCAATGTTGATCGTCACTTAGCCATTGTTGTTGTTGATCATCTTGTAAGAAGGGGAATGGATTTGAGTTACAAGATGCGGGAGGATTGATATCATCATGGAGAAGTGATATCAGGAACTGACTATAGAAGAAATGCAAGTGAGTGGAACCAGAGAGATTTTATGATTATACCAAGCAGCTGAGTTTCTTGACGAAGAGCTTCTGAAGCAAGGTGACTTAAAGTGAGGTTGCTGACGATGAAGATAAGAAAGAAGATGAGTTTCTTGCAAAGTTAGCCGATGCAGAAACACCTCTGTATCCAAGTTGTGCAAACTACAACAAGCTCTCAGCGATTGTTTAACTCTTTAGGATAAAGACACAGTGTGGTTGGTCTGATAGAAGCTTCGATCTTCTGCTTCAGACTTTGCCACAAATTCTACCCAAAGACAATGTCTTGCACACATCCTTGTACAAAGTAAAGAGGTTTTGGATCATTTAGTATGGGTTATGAGAAGATACACGCCTGTGTGAATGACTGTTGTCTATTCAGAAAGGAGTTCTAGAAGCTTGATAAATGTCCAAAATGCAATGCTTCACGGTGGAAGATTAACAAGCGCACAGGTGATTTGAAGATGGGCATTCCACAGAAAATGCTTAGGTATTTTCCTATAATTCTGCGTCTGAAGAGGATGTTCAGGTCAGAGGAAATAGCTAAGAACTTAAGGTGGCATTTTAGTAATAAGAGCACAGATGGGAAAAACCGACATCCGGTAGATTCTGTAACTTGGGATCAAATGAATGCCAAATACCCGTTATTTGCAGCTGAATAGAGGACTGTGAGGCTAGGACTCTCCACTGACGGGTTTAATCCGTTTGACAAGATTGTTAACTATAGTTCTTGGCCTTTTTTGCTAGTGAACTACAATATGGCAACTTGACAAGTGTATGAAGGAAGAGAACATCATGTTGTCATTGCTGATTCCTGGTCCAAACCAACCTGGAAACAATATATATGTTTACTTAGAACCACTTATAGAGGATCTAAACCATATGCGGGAGAAAGGAGAGATAACCTATGATGCATTCAGTCACAATACATTCACGTTAAGAGCAATGCTTCTCTTGACCATTCAAGATTTTCCTGCATATGCGAATCTTGCAGGCTGTAAAGTAAAGGGAAAATGGGTTGTACCGTTTGTGGGAATCACACAGATAGTATGTGGTTGAGTCATTGCAGGAAGCACATATTCATGTCCCATCAGAAAGGTCTGCCTCCCAAACATGCGTATAGAGGAAAGAAAGCATGGTTGATGGTAAAGCTGAGCATGGGACAAAAGGAAGGATTCTGAGTGGGCGGAACATAAAGCAACTACTCAGAAATTACAAGAATGATTTCGGAAATGTGAAAGTAACTGGAAGGAAGAGAAAGACTAATGAGTTTGTTGGTTCGGAATCCAATACGAATGATGAATTCAGTGAATCAGACGAAGGAAGAAATAGTAGATGAGGAGGAGTTATCTAGATGGAAGAAGCGGTCAATATTTTTCAAGTTGCCTTGTTGGGAGGTATGTTTCTAATTTAATTTTTTATCCCTTTCTCGCAATTGTTATATTTTAGCTATCTTTGACATTGTTTCCTCTTATCTGTGTTTGCTACGTCTAGGATGTCCTGGTGACACACAATTTAGACATGATGCACGTGGAAAGAAATGTTGTTGAAGCCTTGTTGCAACTTTGTTGCATTGTGGAAAAACCCAAGATGGTTTGAACGCTCGAAAAGATCTGGAACAGCTTGGCATTAGGAAGGATTTGCATCCTCAACCCCGTGGAAAGAAAACATACCTTCCTCCAGGTCCTTGATCTTTCTCCAACAAAGAGAAGAAAGTATTCTGCAAGCGTCTATCAGAGTTAAGAGGTCCGGATGACTACTGCTCAAATATATCAAGGTGTGTTAAGATAGAAGAATTAAATATACTAGGATGGAAATCACATGATTACCATGTCTTGATGCAACAACTTCTTCCGGTTGCAAGTAGAGGTATTAACTGATTGTCTTTTAACTTTGTATGTTAAAGAAGTAGTGTCCTGAATCTGATGTACAATGTTTATTTTTCTACAGGTTTATTACCAAAGGGTGTTAGGATAGCTGTTGGACGTCTATGTGAATTCTTCAATCATCTCTGTCAGCAAGTGATTGATAGAGAGACAATTTAAGTAATGGAACTGAAATTGTGGAAACTCTCTTCATGTTTGAGAGGTTTTTCCCTCCAAGCTTTTCCGATATAATGGTGCATTTAACAGTTCATCTAGGCAGGAAAGCCCGTTTATGTGGACCAGTACATTTCTGTTGGATGTACCCATTTGAAAGGTACAAATTCTAACTTACTAGTTGTTATATTATGCAGTCAATAATCATACTTCTAACCTTCATTGACTTTTATCTTACACAGGTACATGAAAGTGCCGAAATACTTTGTAAGAAACCCTTCAAGACCAGAAGGGTGTATTGCGGAAGCGTATCTCGCTGAGGAATGTATGAGATTCTACAGTCAGTTCTTGAGGAAGACAACAAGTGTTGACGAGAAAGTTGATAGATTTATTGAGTTCGAGAGCAGCTCTATTCTTGAGGGTCGTCCAATATCCTCAGCTACTTGTTGTATTTTTTCTAAGAAGGATAAAAACATTGTCCATCTAGCTATTATTCAGAATATGGCAATCGTGGAACCTTATGTGGAGTAAGTCTATCGTTCTTGTCTAGCCTTGTTTATCTACTTCCGAATTCTGCTGCATAAAGTTGCTAATAATATGTTGTAATCCACTTGAAGCATGCATCTACAACACCTCCAGGAAATTAGTGAAAGATGTAAACGTGATGCAACATTCTTATGGAGCACTCATACTAAGAATTTTGCGTCTTGACTAAAAGAACATGCAAGTTCATAATTTAAGCTTCAAGTTTGTATTACAAAAGTGTCCAATACATATTGACAGTTAAAATATGTTGTTGTAGATACCTATTACTTCAGACCATCACGAAGAAACACTGAAGTGGTTGGCCTACGGATCGCCGTGTTAGCTCAAGGTCTTACACATGTTACATTGTAAACGGTTTACGGTTTCACACCGATTCTGTGGACAGGTAGATTCAGAATAGTGGGGTTCTATATGAGGCAACAACATTGTGTCGAGCTAGTGCAAAAGACACATCTGAGATTGTTGACTTGGTATCATACTACGACAGAGTAGTGGAGATTTTTCTAACTGATTACAATACATTCTACATCCATGTATTTTGCTGTCAATGGGAAAATATAGGTAATGGAGTGAAGGAGGAAGATGGCTTCACACTTGTCAACCTCAACCAAAGACAAATCTCATATGCTAGAGATTCATACATCCTTGCCTCTCAAGCGAAGCAAGTATTTTATTCAAGAGCAGGAGAGACATCAAGTTGGTATGTACAAGGAGATACGGTGAGGATGCTGAAGATGGAAATTCAGATGTTGGTCCACTGCCAACAATAGTGGCCATGGATGCTGATGACTTGGTTGATGATTCTAGAAAGTCCCGACGTGATTTTGAAGGGATATATGTTTGAAAGGAATTTATAAGTTTTGTGGGGGTTTTTTGGTTTGCCTTTGAATGTGTGGTTTCTGAGTCTTGTTTGTTTTTTGCTCTGAATGTGTGTTTTTGAGTGTGTTTTGGTTTTGAACAATGATCATTGACTGACACTATACAACTCTCTTCTTTGTTTCAGGTGAACTAAAATGAGTAATCGTAAGAACAAGCGGGGAAAGAGGACAAGGGAGACCAATAAAAAAAGTGGAAGAGAAGGAAGAATTGCAGGTGATCAAGAATAAGCATGGGAAGAAAGAGTTGGAAATAGAATTTGTGGGAACAATCGAGGTAACAAACGAAGCTTCAGTAATGGAGGAAGATGTGATCAAGGAAACAAACGAAGATACAAAAATGGAAGAAGAAGAAGAAGTGATCAAGGAAACAAACGAAGATGCAGAAATGGAAGAAGAAGAAGTGATCAAGGAAATCAATGACGAAGCAGAAATGGAGGAAACATAACAAAACAAGGATGATGGTCATGTTGTTTCTGACACTGACCAACTGAATAACCAGACGCAGACAGAGTTGGAAGAGAATGAATTGGAAGAAATGGCAGAAGAAGAAGAAGACACCGCAGCTGATGATAATGTGGAAACTCAGAATGAGACAGCTAATGAAGCAAAGAGTATAAGACGTCGAGGACCAACAAAGATGAAACACATTGCCAAGGATCCAACTGAAAGGGAACATGTTGACTTCAGATTTGGGAGAAACTTGTGATCCCGTGTCAATCTTGTTATCCTCCTACTTGGGTCCATTAGTACGTGAACATGTTTCTGTGGTTATCGAGAATGGGAAAAAAGTTAGTGAAGATATCAAAAAAGTTATGTGGAAATCTGTTGAGGTAATTGAAATCAATTGTTACATCTAATATAAATTGTACTTGTGACTGACTGGACTCAAAATCATGACTCAGACAAGGTTTGACTTGGATGAGGATTTTAAAAAGGTTGCGGTGTTTAAGCAAATGGGATATTTGTGGAGACCATCCAAATCACGATTGGTAAGCTCTGTCAGGCAAGCTACAAGAATTAAAGGCAGGATGGATCTGTGCATGCAGAATGTAGGCGTAAATTTGTTAGAGAGAAGACTAGTAACACCTTTAAGGTAATGACTTATTTGATACTTAGGTTATGTGTTTTACTGTCTTGGTAATTTGAATTATCATATGCTCTCATACTTAGGTTATCAGTGATTCATAAAAAGAAAGAAGACATAAACAAATTCCTCACACTTGTGGGCGTAAAGGAATGGTTAGATTGAGAGAAGATTTGGTCAAGACTAGTGAAGAACCAGATCATGTTTCGAGGCTAAGAGTTTGTTCAAATCACGTACTAGGAAGGATGCTACGCCTGTCAATGTGAATGCTGCAGAAAAGATTGTAAGTTAATTACGTTTATTCTTATTATAATGGAATTTAGCAATTGGTTTTTCTTATTTGATTGGTAATAATGGCTTTGTAATGTGTTCCACAGAAAGGCATCAGAGATAGAACTTGAGTTCGTCATGATTCAACATCAACGAATCCAAAGAATGATGTATTTACTTAGATCTTGGGACCTGATAATCATGGGCGGTTGAGGGCAATGGGTAGAGGTATCAGCATGACCAAATTGACTTGCTTACAAATCAGGAACAGCTGTATGGCTGCAATGGAAGAAAAACAAGAGAGTTTGCAGAAACATGTTCACGATTTAGAGCAGGCCATTGCTAGAATGAATAATGAGGTTAGTCTGCTAATGAACTTACTTTATTTAGACAGTCTAGATAATGCTAATAAACTTCTTTCTCTTATGACAGAGACAAGAAGCTGATGTAGGTGAAAACTCGCATAACAAGGTATGTAATGACTTCCTCTGGCTTCATCTAGCTAAAGATTTATATTTATCAATTGATTTGTGAATTTTTGTTATCTGGTTGTAGAGTATAAATACCAGATCACTTCCCAAGTGTTATCTTGTTGACTGGTCTCCTTCTGATGACAATGTTGATGAAGGACGAGTTCTTTCATCTGATCCGAATGAGTTAGTTAATGGGATTCCTTTAGGGCCAAACGCTGTGAAGGTTTTACTTGAAACTGCATCCAAACCAGAAACATTTTGTGGAGACCTGCACATAATATGTTCACGATTGCGGATGCTGTTGGAGAAATGATAGCATGGCATGCTGATAAGTGTACTGTTCCAGAAGGTTTCAATCCATATGACAATGCTCGTAAGGTTAAGATTTTTACTATGTAATTGGTGTTTTCTTTGCATTAATAATTCACTCTGTGTCTAATGGTCTGTTTCTTTAATTTTTCCACAGAGTCCTTCCACAAGTGCAAATAACAAATGCAAACTCATGGAATATATACAGAATGAGGAAGTGGGTTCTGTAGGTCGTGGCAGACTCAAGATCCTAATGGGTTGGTCAATGGACTTCCTCTTTGTCCAAATGCAATAAAATTTTATGTGGATGAGGTAGTTAACCCACATGCATTCGTATGGAGGCCTGTGGTTTAAAATTTTATGTGGATTAGGATTTGAGGTTTAGATTTAAGAAATGATTAAAGTTAGAGTCTTGTGAGTAAGAATTGTATAAGTAATTGTAAGAGAACATATATCTCAAGATCAAGTTAAAGGCTCAACTTGAAAATTAAATAAACTATACACATTTTAGTTGATTTATATTCACTTGATATTGATAAGAAGATCTTCAATATAACTATTTAAAGTATTTAAATTCAAATTTTTGATTTTAGGGTATGTTTGAGGTATGGCTGAGTTATAAACGACACGACTAAGTTATCAAAACGACACAGCTGAGTTAAATAAACATTTCTGATTTTATGATATGTTTGAGGTATGGCTGAGTTATTTAAACGACATGGCTGAGATATATAAACGACACAGCTAAGTTGTATAAACATAGCATAAGTCAAATATAAAATACACGGTTGAGGTATGCTTTCCACACATAAACAAGAAAATACAGGTTTGCTGCACCATTCTGGTGATAACTCTTCCATGTCTCCAAGCTTCACTGAACTCCCCTGCCTCGTCTTTGCCAAATCCATCACTTCTTTATGCCTCCTCCATTATCTTCTTGTTCAAGCTTCTCTTTCACTCAGATCTGGAAAAAAAAGATTATCGAAATTTGGGTATCAAATCACAAACAAACTTAAATGAATACAACCCACAATTATTAATTTGGGTGTTTTTAAAATGTATTTGCTTTTCCTCCTCAAAATGCACATTTCTTATACCTAGGTTTTTGGAGATTCGCAGGAAGTAACTCAGCCACAACTGTATACATAACTCTGTCGTAAAAGAAAAGTAACTCAGCCACAACATAAATAAAACTCAGCCACAAACTCGAAAAACTCAGCAGAGAAGCTGATTTTGGGCGATTGCAGCGAAGAAGATTTCGTAGAAACGCTTGCGGAGAAGACAATTTCGGCGAAGACGATATTGGGATAAACAGTTCGAGAATTTCAGATGATAAACAACAATGTCAACTAAAATCACACTGTAAAGTCACAAATTAAATCAAAATCAGTCGCAACATATATCAATCTCAATCACAGTATAGATCAAAGTCAGTCGAAACTTACCAGAGAAGACTTTTGCGGATCTGACTTTTTGGAAGAGGACGACTTCGGGGTAGACGGTTTCCGAGAAGATGATGACGGCATTTCTTCTCGACCGTTTTTGGAGAAAATGCTAGACTGGATAAGACGAGTTCACGGAGAAGAGAGCGGCGACACAATGAAAAACTCTTTCTAGGGTTTGAAGAATTCGACTTCGGAAGAGGGAGTGGGGAGTTGGGTTTTTTTTTCTTGTTTTGAACAAATTAATGAATGTATTGGTAAGTGTAAAAAAATTAATGACATGAAATACGTATAAGGTGAGGTGGAATATGGTTAAGGTGATATGGAATACGATTTGCTGACATGAAATTTTTAATTAAAAATATAGGCAAACTAAGGAATGGTGTTTATTGTAATTTACTAGGGTCAAAAAACATTCTAGTAATTTTTTAAAAATGTATGCTATTTTAGTAATATTTCAACTTTTCTATGCTATTCTAGTCATTCTCTCTTTTTGTTAAGACTCTGCTTTTTTTAATGTATGACTTGGATGTTGTATGCTCTAGAGCTTTAATGGAAACGTACCATCTTTTCTGTTTTCATTCAAGGATTGAAATTTACAATAACTCCACAATAAAATGTCCAAAATGATATATATATATTTTTATATCAATTCAAAAAACAAAAATAACGGATTGCAGTTTTTAGTAATAATGATTTAGAGGATATAATTTAGATTAAGGGTTTAAGGATTGGTTTTGTATTTATATTTTAGAGTTTCGTTTCAGGGTATAGGGTAAAGAGTTATTTTAGGTTTGTTGTTTCCGGTCTCCATTTAGGGTTTTGTTTATGTGTTTACGGTGATTGGGTTTAGGGGTTCAATGACTAGTTAACAAAGATTGGGTTTAGGGGTTCAATGACAAGATAACAAAGATTGGGTTTAGGGGTTGAATGACAAGATAATAAAGATTGGGTTTAGGGTTCAATGACAAGATAACAAAAGTGATGTAAACTATAGTGTTTAGGGTTTTGGTATATATTAACAAAAGATAACAAGAAAACACAAAGACAAGATATACCTTTTATTTGCAAAGTGATGTAAACTATCCACACTTTATTTTAAGAGTTTAGTTATTTCTTTTTTTAGGGTATAGGGTAAATTATAGTGTTTAGGGTTTATTAGTTCACAAAAGTTAATCCTTCCATACTATTATTTAATTTTTTTTATTTTATAATTTCTAAATTATAAATACCATGGTTTTCAAGGTTATACACATATTTTCGTCTTCAATTATATTTTTAGAGGCAAAAATTTTGGTTTTCATTTTCATGTTTGGAGCCAAAAAAAGACAAAATTTAAGGAGCCAAAAACCTTTCATTTTCTTTATATTTTTCGCCATTAGGGCACCCACCACCGATCTATCTCTCCCGACGAATCTATCGACCAACAAACAACAACGAATCTCTTTAGCCACCACGGATCTCTTGTCTTCTATCACTCTCGACGAATTTACCACTCAAAAAACCACAACGAATCATTGTAGCCACCACACGAATATCTTCTCTTCTGTCACTCCCGACGGTTCCCTTTCATCAATTTGAAAAGGTTATCGACTTCTAAACTCTTTATTCTACTCTTCAATCTCAGAATTGGATTATCTGATTGCGAAATTAAAAAATCTTACAGATCTCTAAAAATTCGAAGTGCCAGAGATATCAGAATGGGAAAATATGAAGGTAACCAAAGACAAACTACCTAATATTTGTTACTTAATACTCTTCTTCTTCGCCGGTTTCTCATGTTTAATTATATTGCTAGTGATTCAAGAACTCTGAAAAAGTTTAGATCTTTATTGATGTGGATGAATAATATTTTGTTTTATGTTGAGTTGTTACGATACTTATCGGAAGCAAGTTCAATACTATCATGGAAGCAAGGAAAGACATCATCTGTGGACTCCTGGCAAATAGAGTGAAACCACAACTCAAGCAGCAGCCACAATTCCAACAACGGCCACATCAAGAACCTATCCACTCAGTTCCAATGAAACACCCTAAACAAGAACAAGGAAAGTCTTCAGCAGGCAATGATGTGGAAGAGATAACCAGAACCGAGTTCAGACGCTCTCTAGGGTACCTGATACGGGTTGAGGAACCTGAAGAAGACATTGAACCACTGTTCCGGGTGTTTATCAGAAACATGAATAACAGTGAACACAACTCAGCTACAATGGCACGCCCACAACAAGAACAAGGTCAGTCCTTACGTAGTCAGTCATCATGTTGCAAAGGTGGTGGTCACTAAAGGCATGGTAGTCTATAATTAACCTGCTTAATTGTAATATCCATTTTCAAAACTTGTTATCCTTCTATCACTTGGTTTGATGTTTTCTTTGTAATGCATTGTCTTCTTGATCCATTTGAATGCTTATGACATTTTGTGATCTGTATGTTTTTCAGTACAAATTATATTTTAATTATTTGTTTTTAGATTTATAAATTATGCAATTCAATGATCCAAAACAAAATAATAGCAAAAACAAAAAATCACGAATGCGTCACTATACAAAATGATACAGCAAGCAAAAAAAGTTATGAAAACTAACTTCTTAGCACAAATAATTAGCTACTTAAAAGTACCCCATGACACATTAAAATAGCTATTATAGGTGGACAACTCGAGAAACTTTATAGTTACTTAAAATTATCCAATATCACATGAAAAAGGCTACTAAAAAAATATTTCATGGCCAAAACAATGTGTTGGCATAAAATATGTCATAGCAAAAGAAAAGCGCCATAATAATAAGTATAATGGCAAAGAAAGAGTGTCATCGAAAAGATTATAGCAGCTTAAGGAAAAAATCTACAATAACTACATTTACCGTAGCGTATAAAAAACCGCTATTATAGGGGGGAGGGGTCTATTATAGCTGCGGCTAACATACCGTTCATGGAAACGCTAAGAAAAACATATCATATCGTTTTCGGTGTGCTAGTAAAGCGGATATTTCTTGTAGTGTTTTAATGCTTGTGTTCTAGAGTAGCTAACTAGAAACCTGAAATTAGGACATAGACAACTCTGAGAGTAGGTTATGTGCCAAAAAATTCGATTGAGTTAGGTTGTTAGATACATCCGAGAGCTGGTGTAATTAACCTAGTGGACGAACTTCCTATTCGACAACCGTCGATCAACACTCGCCTTAGCCGTCGATCGACGGTCGACTCCTCTATTCACATACGAGAGTTGAAACAAGAGGAGCTCAGATTGTGATTAAGGTCCTTTCATATTCATAATTTCATGCATCATATCCACTATAATTCACTTGCCTGAAACCCTAGATCTATCTTTTGCATATTTGAATCTACTTATTTAGACAATTTTCTTTTTGCAATAAAACCCTCACACAAACCTCCTATTTATACCTTGCCTAGCTTAACTTTTATAACTCATAAAACTATTGTGTGCCCTCGCTCCCTATGGATTCGATCCGTAAGTACTACAATTAGACCTCTCTTTGTAAGAGTAGTTTGTAGGGTTAATTTGATAGATGGCATGCTTTAATATAAACCGTTACCCGCACGCTGTCCGTTTTTTATTTCCTTTGTAACCCTATTTCCAGACAAGCTTCATGTACGTTTTTTGTCTATGAAACGCTCATACGCAAATTTAAAATAAAGATCTACTTTTTTCTTGTATTTTCATAATTTCTGCGTTTATTTGGCAACTTGTCGTCGGATATCACAGAGAATTCGGACCTCAAGGAAAGTAGGGTTTTTCTTTGCATTCATCCGTTCACTAAAATAGGCGGTGAGAATTTCGGTTCCCACATACCTCGTTGAATCCATGGTGTGGACAATCTCTCTGATAAGACTTGAATCTGATCCAAGAGCTCTTGAATGATTATGCAGGCCCTTGTGTGAATGTAGAGAGTATGTTCCTCAAGTCTTCAGGACGCAAATCATCAAGAAAGTTTATCAACAATAATTTCTTGATGTCGCCCAGGATATAAGAGATCATGGTGTTAATTTCTGAAGCCAATATGAAGCATCTCCAGCAACCATGAGAGTTGAACGTAAATGACCTGATCAACATCATGGGTTTCCTCGGCTTGAGGCAGTATCCTAGCGACAAACCCATACTCTTCGGATATAGAAAAGCTAGAAATAGTCGATGCTCAGGTCCATCCCTCGTCCATAACTCAGAACCAAAATTCCGACGAGGTGATGCAGACCGGTAGGCGAAAGTTGACTTATCAACAAGCCATAGTGAGCTGGGAGGGAGAACCATTGGCGACACTGTAGAAGATGCAACTTGTAGCATCTAAAGTAGTCACGAGGCGGAGAGTTGGCACTCTCCCCATGTTTCGGCATCCGAAACGTCACCTCCTCAGGGACTCGACAAAAATCCGGATGGTGGCAAGGAATGAAACTCCTATACTCACTCGGCCCCTCGGCAGGCCCTACGAAGGTCGGTCTCACAGGACACCACAAGTCAGTTCGTAGAGGTACGAGGACGCAGGTTGCTTTCCAATACGCATCCACCTCCTCAGAGTCAATGGAATGTCGCAAAAACTCGACCTTCAGAACAACCTCATCACCTGAAAATCGTAAGCTATTAGGAACAAAAATGGAAGGCAATGCACTCTCATAAAGTTCATTGTTCGAAGCCATAATACAAAAAAGACAAGGGAAGAAGCGAGAAAAATGATTTTCTACCTTGGGAGAATTTTCTTGTAGGAGTAATCAAGTAAAGAATTTGAAAGCTTACTCCACATACTTATAGAAAAAGGGATTTACTATTCATCCTCGGACTTTTAGCCATCAATTCCGCCTAACTTACCTAAGACACCTGACATCTCGCAAGAACGTGTCGGCAATTCATGCAAGCTGGGGAGTTATCTGTTGTGGTAAAAAATGGTCACAACGGGATCGATGCCCAAAATTACTGCAAAAACATTATCTCTCTTTCGATTAAAAAGAATACAGGAAATCGTCGCAGCCAAACTCCTCATCGCCCTACCCATCTCGTCCCGATCAACGAATCAAGACAAAAAATCGAAGGAACAACCGCTCCGCTTACGAGTCTAATCGCCCGTAGACGACTAGACATGCAACGTCTAGTCACCCATGGGCGACTAGACCCATGAAAAAGTCTAGTCAACCATGGGTGACTAGACACGCACCACGTCTAGTCGTCCATGGGCGACTAGATTCTCCACAAAGTCTTGTCGCCCATGGGCGAATAGAAACACAACGTCTAGTCTGCCATGGGCGAAGAGACGCACACAAAGTCTAGTCGCCCTCAGGCGACTAGACCATCGACAAAGTTTAGTCGCCCATAGGCGACTACACGCGTACAAACGTCTAGTCACCCATGGTCGACTATATCGTATCCTCTTCATCACTCTCTCCCTTGAATCTTGACTAGGCTATTTCTTGTTTCTTCTCGATTGGAGTTTACGTTGAAGTTTTACGATAAAAATCGCAAAGACTTATTTTCTCGTAAAACTCCGAGTCAATAGTATAAAACGATAACGGTTAACTTAAACACCAATATTATCTTGAATATACGATTGGTTTATTATTTTACGGAGCCAGCATTGTGTAAACATACAAAGGACAATTTCGTCAAAAGAATTCGTAAAAATCGCAAAACGGCATGAAAGGGTCTAAAATGCGATAAATGCCCACCAATTTCAGACGACAATGAGACCAATTATAATGACGGTCTACCAGATATCCGCAGAAGATCAATAGAAAAAAAATAATTTTCAAGTCTTAGGATAATTATGGAAAAATCGAGAAGATAAGGAAGATCCCGCGGAAGGATAAACTCGAATCAGGGCAGAAAATGAAAGACGACCGACATTGGAGAACTATATAAGAAAATCAAGGGAGAGGGACGCAAACCCACAAAATTCTCTGCAACTTAGCACTTAGATCAGTTTAGGCAACTTCCAGTTTGTGTTATCGAGCTACAACTAAATTAGGTTTTCAACTCTTAGGTTGTTAGAACTAGGAAACTCCTTGACAGGTTTGGCGGCCAAGGCTTTTACCTGCTGTAAACGCTCATACTGAGATTCAGAATACGATCTCTATTGCTCTTTTCTTCATCTCGATTTATTTTGTTTCATCTGTTTTTCATAACTTGGCTACTTGTCGTAAGGTTCAGCAGAAATCCGGTACCTTAGGGAAAGTTAAGGTTTCTTAGCTTTCCTTCGATTACAGAAATCAACGGTCTAAATTTCGGTTCCCATAGACTTATCATTTTGCATGTCTTCAAGCAAAGAATTTCATAATCTGAAAAAGGTTCGAAAACGCAGGGGCTCACAAATCTTTAACTTACTACTATCACCCCTAATATGTTGCAAGCCACATCAAATAAATGATAACCTAACAGATACTTAATATACCATATCCTAGCTTAGCAACCAAATCCATTATACCGGAAACTTAGCAAATATTGTTTGACTCGCTCCTCTACTAACCATTTCTTTCATATAAAAAGGTGCATGCTTTACCTTGAGAACATCGATAAAAAGACACATGGACTCTTATTCAAGTAAGTATCTGAATATTCATCCAGTCTTCTCT
This sequence comes from Moricandia arvensis, assembly GCA_905132765.1. Lineage (NCBI taxonomy): Eukaryota > Viridiplantae > Streptophyta > Magnoliopsida > Brassicales > Brassicaceae > Moricandia > Moricandia arvensis. Next base: position 230,212 of record CAJHQP010000014.1, on the reverse strand, counting down.
GATTTCTTTCTTCCCTCTTTCTCTCTTCTCTGAATATGTTTCAATGAATCAATGCCGCTGATACACCTCTTGTTCATCTCTTTTCTTTTCTTTATTTTTTATTTTTTGAAAAAGTGTAGGCGAATAGTGGGGTCATAATGTACGTATCCCTCACTTCCACAATGTGTGTTCAGTCCTTTGAATTAGAATAGTGGCATCATTGGTAATGTACCTACCCCTCTGCATCTCAGGAAATCATCTCAATCTTTTCTTTTATAGATGCCGAAGAGAGAGAGAGAAGGGAACCAAAAACACACAGACTTTTACCTTCCATACTTGTAGGAGGAATACGATCCAATGTATACCAAGCCACAAGACAAGAAAATAAAGTCAAATCAGGTTGGAGGTCAGTTTTGATTCCTTCAAACATTCTCAGAAAGTTTGGATATGTTTGGTAGGTGATCCACTTCGGTATCTCTAGTATACTCTGCAGTCAGTAAGTCTAAGAATGACACTATAGAGTAGTTAGATATTAAGAAAAAATTTAAAACGATCAAAATCCCCTTCTTGACTAAAACTCAATAAAAACAATACAAAATAAAACTCAAAATAAAACAAAATACCAATAAACCTCCCCAGATTAAACAACACTGTCCACAGTGTTATTCAGCCTCAAATTGGTGGGAAAATAAATCATAAGGACAAAATTAACAAAGAAAAATGGTATACATGCTCGCTGATATTGAGTGTCGATCGGCTTGTTAAGTGACGATCCATTGATGCTTGGGTTGGTCTGTCGATCGGCAGTGATCAAGAGCTAATCGCTATGTGCAGACTCTTCTTCCTTAAGTATATTTCTTAAAAAAAAACTGAAATAAAATAACCACAAAAACAAGTAAAATTAAAAATAGAAACGAATTTACAACTACTAAATGGGTGGCCTCCCATCAAGCGCTGATTTATAGTCTATAGTTTGACGTTTGGAAGCTTTGGACTAGTAAGGAAGTAACTGAACACTTGTTGGAAAACAAGTACCCACATCTTCTCTGCTCATCTCAACCATGTGCCTACAAATGTTTTGATGGCTTCTTCTCCTTTGGGTATGTGATCTTGCTGTCTCTTGATAATCTCATGTGTGTAATCCACTTCCAGCTTTAGTCCCTCCATACATCTTTTTATTCATCCAATGCTGTTGTTGAGAGGGTAGTAGATTGCATCAATATTCTTATATAACTCATCAATCATTTGCTCTTGAGCTCTGTAGATCTCAGGTGTATCTCTTCAATTTGCTCTCCTTTGTATATCTCAGGTGCTGGCCAGAGTGGGTTGTCTAACTTAAGATGTCCCTCATATTTTGGTAGACTGATTTAAAGATTTCTTGTGCTATGAGTCATCTCTAGAGTGTCTGCTATGTCTTATTTTGGAAACATTGATGATTCTTCCATCTTTAGCAAGTGCACGCCGCAACTGATCTCTGATAACTCCAAATTCATCTGGTAAAAGGACACGTTCTGGTTGTCTAAACCTTCTAGATCTAGGATGGGTGGAAAATGATGCAGTGTATAATCGTCCGGATTGTGGAAAGTTTGGTGTGTCGATTGATGGCAGGTGCTGTTTATCAGTCGATGCCTCATACTTTTCTTCGTGCTCTTCTACATCGACTGTTTCTTTAGGTGGACTTGTGGCTTTAATCAAAAAGGATTCTCGATAATCTGGTATTGCAGGACCGTCGATCATTGCCACAAGTTGGGTGTCGATCGATGCTTCTCTGTTAAATTCGTGCTCTATGCTAGAATCAGACTAACAAACGGCTACAAGTTTTGGATCATCTCCTATCTCAATGTATGGTGTGTTTCCCTTAAAAAATCTCACTAGATCATAGAAATTGGTCTCGCTGATGAGTGAAAGATATAACATGTTTGTCTTCATGTCGCACACAGCTCCTAAAGTAGCCATGAAGGCTGTCAATGCAAGAAAATAAGGGTATTTTGACTAAATTTTTTGTCACCAATAAAAAAGAATTCGTAACAGTATAATCATTGCTACGTTTTTGTTATTAATTTTTAATAGTTACAATACGTGTGTCACTAATTTTAATGGTTACAATACCATTGATAGAATCCCAATACTTCATCCATTGCATGAACTCCAAGTTTGCCCATATTCACCAAAAAATCAGCTCGATTACAAACTCTACTATGCCTAAATAATCGATTAAGAAACTGAAAGAGAACCTTAGTGAGCTTATGGATGGACCGAATCCATGAGCTGACAGTGAAACACGCCTGAACACACCTATAAATCCGTATTTAGATCCATATAAATTCATCAAATCCTTACTCAAATAAAGAACAAACGGAGACAGACACTTACCTGAGCCCAAACGAAAAGAAATGACTGGTGGGGTTAAAGACTGAAGCTACTGCATGCCAATCAAAGAAGAAATCAAGAAGGAAACTCAGATCTCTTCCTCTATTAGTCTCTGTTTTCATCGAGATTTAGATTGCGTTGTGTCTTCATTTCTTCTTTGTTCCAGTGCTACATGTTAATCGAATGAAAAAATTGATAAAGGAAGCGGTGACCTTTCACTGTTACACAAGAACACTATAATATTTTAAGACATCAAATATAATAAATTAAATAGTGTAAATTTAAATTCCATAACCATAAAACTCTGTAGTTGAATTAAAAAAACCATAAAATTCTGTCAAACTTTTTAAAATATAAAAATATGACACCAAGTTTAATCAGATTCTTTATCTGTTAACTAATAATCATTATTTTTATCATCAGCATCTAATCTTAATCATGCTTCTTCTTCTTCCACATCTTCAAGATTTTCATTTTCACCATGTAGATTAACTAACGTTTCAAATTGTAGTAGATCAGTAGAAACAACCGAATTATAATCACTATGTTGCATTGAAGTGGAATCCAGATTTTGATTCATCAATATTTTTCCCCGTGGTTGAATCACAATAGCTGCTTTCCAATAATAATCGTTTTTTGTGTTACTCATGGATACGGAACATAACATACTTGATCTGTTTGTGAAGCTAAAATAAAGGGATTATTTTCCATGATGCTTTCCAGTATGAACATCAATAATCCCAGACTTGTTCACCCGTATATCTTTTCAAACTGTTGAATAATACCAATCACATTTATAAAACACAATTTTAAGATGAACCTGTCCTGGATATGGAGCTCAAAAATCTCTTGTAATACTCCATAGAAATCAGGTTCTCCGCTTGATCTTTGAGATGTTATGTCTTTAATATAAACTCCATAATTGGCATTGGTCTTGTCTTTTCTATGGTCATATGTGTGAAATATATATCCCGACAAAAGTATATTGGCCAACAAGTAACTTGTGTCATAGGACCATGTGCAAGAGTTTGTAACCACGAAATATTTATCTTATTATTCTCCTCCTGATATTTAATGACAAAACAATAGATTAGTATAAATTAAATTATAAAAACTTTATTGAATTTTTATAAATTCTTACATGCTTTTCTAACCAATTTGCAAATTCTTTTGCTCTAAGCTGATTTAGATGATTTTCATCTATTCTAGGAAATGAAGCGGCCATACTCTCATCAAATAACTTAGAAAAAAAAATTCATAAAACTTAAACAAGTGTTTCTCTAGTAAAGTTTATGTAAATATAAATTAATATATATATTTATTAATTCCACTTACCTCTCAAATGGCCTTACTTGTTCGCAATTCAGTATAATATATGTAGGCACGGTAATATAATCTTTATCTTGAAGTCATATTTCTTTCTCTTTACCACTTCCTCATCCTTGCTGATTAAAAATATCTAGCGCTTCATCGTTCTGGTTTGTATCTACTTGACTACACCCACCATAGTGTTGATCTCCTCTTCTCCTTTTTGCCTTGATATGTGGCTCAAAGTAATAAGTACCAAAAGTAGAAATTTCTTCATTGACATATTGTTCAGCGCTAGAACCTTCAACTTTTGCTTTATTTTTTACTTTTGCAGATGTCCCATAATCTTCGAATACATATGTCCACCTAAACTGCATAGATCCTCCAAGTCTAGCTTCATGTGCCAGATGAATTGGTAAATGTTCCATAACATCGAAAAAGGATGGAAGAAATATTTTTTCCATATTACAAAGAATTACAAAAATGTTCTTCTCCAACAGTGCAAGATTGTCTTGTGTAAAGTTTTTGCGCAAATATCACGGAAAAACAAGCTAATACCTATTAAAAAAGAACTTAAAATTTAGGTCTTTCAAAAAAAATGATGCAGTCAATTTACTTTTTAGTAGTAATTTAATATGTGCGAAGAGAAAATACTTACTTGATAGTGCTTCATGAACAGATTTATCCATCGCCTCAGCAAATGCAATTGGAAGTAGTCGTTGCATTAAAACATGACAATCATGACTTTTCATTCCTGCTAATTTTCCATTTGATAAATCAACACATTTGCATAGACTTGATGCATATCCATCAGAAAATTGAACATCCTATTAGAGCTATTTTAGAAAAGTTGTTTTTACATTGCCTTGAAGTCTAAAGATGGGAAATGTTGCTTTTCCATATGTCGTTAAATGCAACTCTTTGCGATTACAATACTCATCCAAATCAAGTCATGATTGAATCTTATCTTTTATCTTCCCTTGCACATTCAACAAATTATTGATGATGTTATCAAGAAAGTTTTTTTCGATATGCATCACATCAAGATTATGACGACGTTTATGATCTTTCCAATATGTTAGCTCCCAAATATATACTTTGCTTATGTCAGTTATGGGTTTCACCATATCCTTTTAATCTCTAATGGTTTCCTCCGCAGCCTACTTTTTGGCAACTAACTGACTTCATTCCAAAGTTCCTCACCTATCAAGATTTTTAGGTGGACCATATACGACAACCTTTCCTCTCTTTAAATTTTTTCTTGTTCTGCCTATAGCTATGATTAGTCGGTAAAAAACATTGATGACAATCAAACCAACTTGTTTTTCTACAATTTCCAACTGAAATGCATTTGTCTGATCCATACAATAAGGACATGCGAGTCGACCATGAGTTGTCCATCCGGAAAGCATACCATAAGCTTGGAAGTCATTAATTGTCCATATAAGTACTGCCCGTTACAAAGAGTTTTGCTTGGCAAAAAAATCATGTGTAAACGCCATTAATCCACAAATCCTTTAACTCTTCTAGTAAGGGTTGAAGAAAAATATTTAGACTTCTCTTTGGATGATTTGGATCAGGAACAAGAATCATTAGAAACATAATTTTTTTTCATACACATATCTGGTGGTAGATTATAAGGAGTCATGATAAAAGACCAAAAAATAATAGTTATGTCCAGACATACCAAATGGACTGAATCCGTCGGTGCATAATCCAAGGTACACGTTTCTTGGTTCATCAGCAAGTGTAGGGAATACCTTATTAAATGTTTCCATGCTTCTCCATCTAAGGGATGACACATTTCTCCAGCATTCGATGTGTGTTATGCATGCCATCTCATATCTTTTGCAGTTTTACCTGATTGAAATAGTCTTTGTAGTCTATAAGCTATCGGCAAATAAAACATTTGTTGATATGCAACTTTTTTCTGCTCACGCTTCTGAATAGGTCGAAATCTATCTTTCCAACAGAATTTGCATATCTCCTCGTTTCATCCTTCCAAATTATCATGCAATTATCTCGACAAACATCAATTTTGTGATAAGGGAAACCCAACAACTGCATAAGCTTCTTTATATCATAGTATGATGTCATCGAATTATTGCCTCTACGTAAATAATCTTGCATCATTTTAGAAATTGAGTCCATACAGTTTTGAGGCAAATTATAATCTGCCTTCAAATTCATGAGACGAGATGCTAATGAGAGTTTCGAAAGACCTTCTTTACATCCATTATATATTGGATGTTTTGCAGCATCTAATGTATCATAAAACTTTTTTGCTTCCGCATTTGGCTCTTCTTCCATATGAGGAAAAGCATCAAAAGCCATAGCCACATAGGGATTGTCTGGCTCCATATCAGTTTCAATTCGCAAGGGATCTTCACCAGCATCTGTAAAATCATTTGGAGTCTCAGAACAATTTTTTAGAATATCATAATCTTCTCCATGAGAAATCAAAACCCAATATTTAGGCACAAATCCGCTATTATATAAGTGCTTTGAAACGACTTCTTCTTGTAAAAGTTTTCCATTCTCACACTTCGAACATGACCAGAAAAGTTTTCCACTTTCAATAAAAACTCTTGATTCTTTGCAAACTGTATAAAGCTCTTTAATCCTTGATAAAAATCTTCTGATATTTGACTAGTTTTATGATCAATTCTTTCATACATCCATCGTCTTAGAAGTTTAATATCGTTAGTGGATGACATTGAAATAATCTGAAACAAAAAAATGTAATTAGGTTTGTTTCGTCTAAAGATACGAAAAATTAGACTTCGCAAAAATAAAATCATCTAAAACTCACCAAAAGCTAAACAAATAGCAGTTTTTATCTGTGTTAAACTTGAAAAGAATAACACGGTTGATGATGGCTAGCTTGTCCAAAGAGGCGTAGTTGTTCCTCAATTTATAAAAAAAGTTCACGTTTCTGTAATGGATTGACTCACGTTTGTTGATTCTTCTTTTTTTTTTGCTGTAGAAAAGTTGTTCTATTACTCAAACTAGAGGTGCTCTAGGTAAAGAGACCGGAATAGAACAACCAATGAAGTAGAGAGTTATATGGAAAGACCTAGCATTCCTAGCCAATGAATTTGAAATCTGGTTTTACGATCTTGGAACATGGGTAATCTTGATGTCTGGGAAGCAGATCTTCAGTGACTCTATCTTCTCTAGTTTTGTTGAAAATCCTGGCCAAGCATGGGGTTCTTTAAACATGTTGATCAAATCTTTGCAATCCGTACCAAAGCTCTAACATGTCAAGTGCTGAAGCATATTATCCATCGCCTAACCTAGCGCATCCAACTCAGAATGAAGGGCGGATTCTCTGCGATTGCAATTCCGTGTACCCATAAGCTCAACTTTTCCCAACCTATCCATCCAAACCCATCCACATCCACTAAATTGTGTTGTAGGTGTCCATGATCCATCTATCATGCATATATTCCTCAAGCTTAAGACATGAGGTTCTTCAGCACTTTGATCTTGTGGGGCTGATGGTTCTTTCTCATTAGCTTCGAACCATGCTTGACACTCGCTTTCAGTATAGCGAACTATTTACAAAGGATCTCTGTTTATTCCCCTATGGAGTTTATCATTTCTAGGCCTTCCAGATGTACCAAATTTCCACGGATAAGGATCCCTGTCTAATTCTGGTTCGACAATGTTGTTTTTTCTCCAGAATAGGTAATCCATATTAGCATAAACGCTCGGGAGAAGGAAGATGTCATGGCTTGTTGCTGTCGCTGATAAGCACCATGCATGGAGAGCTGGCGGGCATTCAAAGATTGCATGGGTGACAGATTCTTCAGGTTCTCCACAACGTGGGCGGTAATTATCACATCTCAGGTTGCGCCTTATCAGGTTCTTCGTAACCGCCACATGACCAGTTATCAGTTGCCATATAAGATGACATATCTTATTAGGAGCTCTTATTTTTCAAAAAAAGGCTTGTAGCTTTGTTATACTAGTTTCCATTATCTTGTTTTACTTTCTCAGCCTTCAGCAAGTTCCGTGCTATCCAATAACCTTATTTGACTGTGTACTGGCCATTTTTGGTATAGTTCCAATAGAAAGTATCTCGACGTTGAGCCGTACTTAATGCCAGACTCCTTATGTATGGTATATCAGCAAGGTCGACATAATCCTCTAGTAGCCCAACATTCCACTCGTGCAATTCCTGATTAATCAGATCACCTACTCTCATGTTTGGGTTTAAGACTGGAGCCGTATGAATGGCTGGCCTAGCTGGTGAAGTGGGGATCCAAGTATCCTCCCACACCTTGACCTCATATCATGAATCTTATGTCTGATTCCCAATAAATGTAGCTTCCGTTCTTCTGAAACACTGTTCCACACATATGATGGACTGCTCACAGAGATATTTCGCAAAGGCGAGCTCATTCTGTAGTATCTTCCTTTAGCACCCTAGCCACCAGCGAATCGCGGTACTGTACTAATCACCAGAGTTGTTTTTCTAGTACAGCACAATCCTCTCCTGCGAGATATTCTCTCCTTTCGATTTGAGCAGTTGAAGGCATTTCCTCGTCCTGAACGCCCGACTGTAATAGAACCTCGCCTCGTCATAAGGATCGCAATGAACTTCCTACTCACGGATGCGACTGAATCGGCGGTTTTCCTTGGCGATCATTGCGGTTTTCACTCTCACCCGCTCATGCATAACTTCAAAACTCCGAGAGGCCTTGAGACAAGTAAACTCGCTCGCATGTCTCTCAGCAGCATCTTCTCTCTCTCTCTCTCAGTCAGCCTTCTCCGACGCCAAGGCCACCTTCTCTATCTCAAGCTTCTCCACTGCAGCTCTAACGGTCCCCAGTCCGCTCTCTCGATATCCTCGGCCCTCATCGCCTGGGTCTCGCTCCGAGTATAGGCTATCTCCCTCTCACGAGCATGTTTCTCGAGAGAAATCTTCATCTCCTCATGCAACGCAGCAGTGCGCGTCTTCCTGGCCTTGACTCTCTTTTCGGCCTTACCCAAGCGAGCATAAGCCGCCTTAAGCTTGGAGTCATATTTCTCCACCAGGTAGTTCATACTACCATCGGCCTACACAATAAATAGAGACAAATTTAGTATGTTATAAGTCAAAGCCCGACCTAAAACCCAAAAAGAACGATGAAGATGCTTACCACCAGTTGGTTGTGGGCGGCATCGACATAGGCCCCTTTAAACCACAGCTCGTCAATCTCCGGCAAACCGTCCGGTCCACCTTTGATCTGACGAACTAGACTTGCACACTCAGGACCGTTACAAATCAGCGGGGTGTCGGATTCGTAGGATAAGAGCACGGGGTATGGGAACGGATTCCTCAGCCGCCGAGTAATCGCCTTTTCCCGAGGACCCCGAGGAGCTGCGCTATCCTCATCAGTCATCAGCTCACTGATCACAAGAACCCGGCCAGACGTGTCGATTTGTTGACCTCGGGAGTCAGATCCCCCGACAGCCTGTGCCCCGAATCCCGAGTCAGTTTTCTTCTTCTTCTTCTTGGCCGCCATTTGGGGGGGGGGAACCTCCTCCTGCACGGTCAAGGGATCAGGTCGAGTATTATCGCCTGAAAAGGCCACCGTTTCCCTATTAGAGCCTCCCTTGACGGCCTCCTCCAGACCCAAGTTCTCTAGCAGCTCGTCTCGCAGGTGGGGAATTCCTCTCTCGTCGACTCCCCTCTCGTTGAGCACTAGTTGCTTCTTAGCCAATCTTTTCTTCTTTTTCTTCTTTGGAGGATCCTCCGAATGAACTTCCTCCGCCGCCTCGTGTTCATCTCGATGGTCATCTTCAGCAGGAGGATCATCCCGTGATCTCTTCCTATTACCCGCAGAAAGCACAGAAACTTCAGTGCCAGTGTGCGGGACTTTGGTGCCCGTAACCTCGGGACCACCTCTAAGTATGGGATGCTCTGATCCCATTCCGTCAAGATCGAATCCGTCCAACATATTCATGAGTTCGGCCACGGAAGAAGAACCCTAGATCCTGTCTTCGATAGCGGCGGAAAGATCTGGCAGCTCCTTCATCTTCAAAGCTCTTGTCACCTCTCGTTGCTCTGCCTTTGAGAAAAGTGAAGATCTCTTCTTACCGGCTCGGGGCTGACAAGAAAGGTTGAAGTCTCAATCACCTGCGCGAAAAACCGAACCCAAAAGAATTTAAAACAAAAAAAGAGAGATAAACAAAAGGAAGCGAGTGACTAAAAGAACCATTACCTCGGTCTATACGGTCCATGGCACGATGAACTCTCGCCTCGCTTATGTCGGGCCAATTTCGGTGGCCAAGCTCAACCAAAGCTCGAGCGTTGTCAAAGAAGGATCCGGGAATGCCAGTCGGGTATGAATGGCTAACTGCACGACAAAAGAAAACTATCAGAGATCAATTTCTTGAGGATCTCAATCGAGCAAAGCAGTCTACCACTACGCCAGTTCCAAAGGACCCGAAACTTGTCATTCGGTGGCTCGAAAAACGCGTGTCTATCGGACTTAACATAGAAGTAGTAGATCTGCTAATCATGAGTCTTGTTCGGATGGCCGGTAATTATATTATACTTAGGTCTCATCTTCACCGAGTAGAGACCGTTCGGCCTGGGCTTCACCATCGTAAGCTCCTTGAACGTCCGAGGATAGAGAGAAATTTCGATCTCCGCAGCCATCACCATTAACGCGACCACAAGACGAAACGAGCCATTAAGAAACATGTATATGGCTAAATCCCGACGAAAGGCGTACAAGGTATTCAGTCGGATAATCGTAAACCACAGCTTGGTGTCTCTTTGGAAAATGACTCGTAGACGCACTGGTAGCCAACAGGCGGCGACCAAGGCCGCTGCTCCTTTTTCGGTATCATATAAGTTACGCCGACCGAGTTACAGTCTTTGGGCAACCTCTCCACACTTGTGGAATTCGACCAAGTACCCCACACTCCCTTCCATGTTTGTTTCTCGACGACGGGCGGACGCAGCATCTCAGGCGGTATGGCCAAATATTGCTTAAAAATGCCACGAACCTCATAGCAAGTCGGGACCGGAGAGGAAGCCATGGTCGTTCGCCTCCGAAGAATCAGTGGGGGATATGCGTCCTCGGACACATCTACCGCCGAGCTACCACCGGCTTCTCCTCTAAACTGTCTTTCCGCATCAGTAACGAGAAGTCTCTGACACAGATTGAGGCCGACAGTATCCATCAACGCGTCCCGATGAACCATATAGAAGTGCTCAAGCGGTTTGTTAGTGGTCTCATCTCTGGCGGGGCTAGGCGCAATAGCCACCGCTTTCCCCTTTTCCTCTCAAGAAAACTGTCTCTTCGGAGGCATCTCCTTACCGACCAAACCCTATAAATTCTACAACAAGGGACTAAAGAGAGAAAGTAGAGAGAAGGGAGAGAGAATACATGGGCTAGCGGAGATGAATGGAGAGAACGAAGATGGGATTGCCTATTTATAGGGAGAGGGGAGACGTGCTTCCCCAGTCACCATAATTAGGTCTATCAAGGCCTAAATGGGCCTTAAACGCCAAATTCATCTCCACGACCCTTCGAATTCAGACTTAAATGGGCCTGGATGTTTGCTAATGCTCAATTCCCTGACTGTCAGAGTCCCGGTGACAAACCGACGTTCCAACACAAGTCAACCAAAGTGCCCCATTCTCTCGCTCATGAAAGACGGTTTCGCGTGCAGCCCGATCGGGCTGATCACCGAGAAAGCAAGCACACGACTTCATCCAGTCACGGGCCAGGACGACACAATACCACCGAGTAAAAGATCCTCTAACTACCAGGCCCTCTATTTCTAGACCCTAATCTGCTAGTTCAATGAGAACAATTGTTTTGTACATCAGTAAACTAGGGGGGACTTACTGCGGGAGGAGGATTACATCCCTTACAAGGCCCACGAAATAGATGGCCTGGCCCAGATGGGAAATTGGCTTGGTTCGCGGCTAAAAGCTCGCAGCTCACGTACGTTCCGCTCCTGACTACTTTTAGCCGATACAAATTACCCGCAACCGGCTAAAAGAAAGCGACTAAGGATAGCCAGTCCTGCAAATGGATCAGCCCACGCGAGCAAGAAGGCCCATTAAGACAAACCAATTTAAGGCATCCACTGATCGAAATCGGCTATAACAGGGAGAAATGAACAAGAAGAAGGGGAGGACACCAGAGATTTGACGGCTAGAATTAGGGTTTCTATTTCTCTTGTACTTAGCCGACTTGCACCTTCTCGGGTAGATCTGAGAGCACCGGCCGTTTCCTTTTCCGATACTCTCTTCTTTGTAACCGATAAACGTCATTGATTTTAGTACAAGTTGAGTCGGTGATGGAGAGTCAATATGTGAGAGCTGTCCATGTGTGGAAATATAACGATTTGTAGCGAAGACGATATAATACCAGATTCCATAGGCGTTCACTGATCTCACTATGTTGCCGAATGTCATCTCTGCATTCTCTGAAAGTGTCAAGGAATAAAAACAGGAATGGGTTCTGTATTATTTAGCTTCTAACAAACAAAAAAGATCTCTAATGAGCTTTGTTCTGAGTCCTGAGGGCTTTAAAGTTACGCTTCAAGCGTTTGGTAGATGTTGGAGAGGAATTTCATACCTCCAACAAAGCCCATTCAATAGCAAAGATTCAGCCCATTACCATCGATAGGCCTATCGGTGTGGGCTCAGTCCCGAGTCAGGTCGATAGTGCCTGAACCGATTGAACGGCCTGGGCGAAGCCACGTGTCCCCTTCTTTGGTCAATTGATTGAAGGCTTTCCTCAAAAGCCCATAAAAGGCCCATCAAGATCCACTCCTCGAGCTCAGGCTTTTGGGGAAAACGAACTGAGGGCAAGCAAGAAGAGGGGGGATCTCTCAATAAAAGGAGAGGGAATGAGAAGAGAAAGGGAGGAGGAATAACAGACCAACTGATTGACGGCAAGATCAAGATTTCCAAAATAGTAGATCTGTATCAATCACCGTGTATCTCCCTTTTCAATCATCTTGTATCTCTCTTTACCGGAAAGGATACTTCTTGTTTTTCAACCTCAATAGAATAGAACGTCTTCGTGATTACCCACCAGAAATAATACATTTTTTTGTTTAACCGGGTAACCAATCTCGGAGATAACAATTGGTGCCCACCATGGGGCCGGCGAAGCAACGTTCTCCAACCAGCATGCCTCCTACAGACTCCCCCGCTGACGACGCACCCAGACCGGACACCGCGACTCTAGATGACGGCGACGTGATCCTACACATCATGGAGCACCTGGCACGACAAGAAGAAACCAACAAAGTTAGCAACGAGCGCCTGGCCGCACTTCCACCGCCTTCACCACGTTAGATGGTGACGTTGGCTAAGCTGAAACGGCGCGAAGAAGGCTTTTCGCCGCGAAAAATCCAACGCTATCCGGGGCTGGCCAACAGACCGACGGTACTAACCGCCACGCCAACCCACTGAATGGAGGTGCTGAATCGTCAACTGACCGTCATATCGCTGAGCTGCGCCTTTCATTGCAGGATATATACACTCCAAAATACACCACGTAGCGACCTCTGCTCCGGAGATCGAACGAGTCCTTGCCGCCACCCTCCAAAATTCATTCACTAAAAGGATTACGAACGTCAAGGTTGAACCGACCGATAAGCTCCAAATTCCTTCGTACTCAAGCGACACAGACCCGACATATCATATGACGGCCTTTAACATAACGATGGGAAGAACCAGTTTCTCCGACAAGGAGAGGGACGCAGGTCTCTGCCAGCTCTTTGTTGAAAGTTTGTCCAGCCCAGCCCTCACCTGGTTCTCTCGAATTGCCGAAGATTCGATCAACATTTTCCACGATATCTCGGCACAATTGTTGAAGCATTACATCATGTTCACCTGTCAAGGCGCCTCCTCAGCAGACCTCTGGAAAATTTCTCAACCGGCGAACGGAAGCCTCCAAGATTTAATGGAAAAGTTCAAGCAAGTGGTCTCCAAAGTTCACGTCCCAGATTACTCCGCGGTCGAAGCCCTATGAAACGCCCTGTGGATACATTCCAAGTTTCGTGAAGACCTCTACTATAATCTAACTACATCGCTACAAGACGCCCTGCACCGCTCCAAGAACTTCATCTTGATAAAAGAAGATAAGCGAGTGTTCGTCAAAAGGCAAGTCGAACTAAAGCAAGCCGCCCTGAAAGCGTCCGAGACACATTATGTGCCCAGACAACAGGCACCATATAGCAGGGCAGATAAGAAGAAGGGTCTGGTCAACGCAATTTTCAACGACGAGCAACCAGACCCTGCGATGTCCGTCCGTGGACTAGGTTGGAACAAGTGGACGCTGGATGCCGAAGGAAAGAGACAAGTCGTTCATCTAAGTCCTTCGAACGGCCCGTACGTTGTCAATAAATGGTGCGATTACCATAAAACTAAATGTCATGATACTAAAGAGTGCAAGCAACTCCAAGAGGCACTCCTCGCAGAGTTCGTAAATGGGAACGTAAACCCGGAACCTCCACGACAGAATCTCGCCAAGAACAACAAAAGCTGGAACAAGAGCAAGGATAAGAAGAACAAAGGGCAAGACGATCAGACGGAAGATTCCCCATCCAAGGGCGATGTCCCCATATTTCCGCAGGGCATATGATTCCGTTTCTGAGGAGGATAAACCAAAATCCATAGCAAGATCTTCTCGATCAGAGCGACCCGTCATTCCTCTTCCATCGAGGATCACGTGATGGACCTTACACAATCTTGTTCGAATAGCCACGACGGAGAGCAGCCGGTCGATTTACAAACGAGTGAAGACCTACGCGATTCACTCAAACAGAAAACTATGCCATCGAAGACTCAGCCCCCTGCCCCCGATATTCAGAAAACGATCGATAACTTTAAGTTTGGGAGGCTGAATGCGACAGACGTCCGTCATTCACTCAACTCTAAAAAATGTGACCTTCGATCGGTAATCAGTTCCAAAGAGGGCGATCTGCGCATCAAATTCAATCGGTCGGCTCTTGATCAAACAACACCTACTTCAACCCCAGATCCTCCCGCAACTTCAGACCTACGAGCAACATTGAACAGAGCGAGAGCAATGCAGTCGGAAAAATTGGCACGGCTAAATGTAATCACCGGAGGGTCACCCCTTGTAACGATTTCGTTCGGTCCATCAAGGAATTTCGGCAAAAAGCTCGTCGCTCGGCAATGGGCAGCCTCTAAGAACGGTCATGCAGAACATGAACCAGTCGGGACGACTATCCAAATGGGCAATAAAGCTCAGTGAGCACGACATAACTTACAGGAATCCCACCACATCAAAATCTCAGGTCTTAGCCGATTTCTTGATCGCCCCAGAACTGGAGAGGGATCTGATCCTGCCAAACCCAAACTGGATCTTGCAAGTTCATGGATCCTCTACGAACAAAGGTTCGGGGGCGGGAGTCCAGCTACAATCACCAACGGGCGAACTAATTAGACAGTCATTCAGTTTTGGTTTTCGGGCATCCAATAACGAAGCCGAATAAGAGTCACTCATCGCAGGTCTCCGCCAAGCCAAATCCGTCAAAGCAAAATGACTTAGCGCTTACTGCGACTCACAGTTAGTCACGAGTCAGTTCAGTGGCGACTACGATGCCATGAACGACATAATGGACGCATACCTTAAACTTGTGCATAGTCTCGCCAAAGATTTCGAATTCTTTGAACTCGTCAAAGTTCCCCGCTGAGAGAACATGTTCGCTGACGCCCTCGCCGCGCTAGGAAGTAAGCTCCATGATCAAGTCAAACAGACGATCCCGATATACCGGATCGAGACACCTAGAATTTCCTTAACTCAAGATGAAGAACTACACATCGCCACGGTCTTTAACCAAACCAACATGGATTTGGATCCCGAGAAGACGCCCCGACACAAGAAGACCAACCCGGCCCAGATTGGCGCAGAGAACTGATCAGTTACCTCGTGGACGGCAAACTGCCTTCCAAGAAGTGGGCCGCGTACCGACTAAAAGCACGCAACTCCCATTATGTCGTCATCGACGGGGATCTCCACCGCTATACCGCAAATATTTTCCTCTTAAAGTGCATTCACGGAGAGGAAACTCGACTTGTCATGGCCGAGACGCACGAAGGCGCTGCAGGAAACCACACGGGCGGCCGCACATTGGCTTTGAAAATCAAAAGCCTCGGTTTCTTCTGTCCTACCATGAACTGCGACTGCGAAAACTACGCTCAACGCTGCGACATGTGTCAACGCCTCGCACCGGCGATACACTGTCCGGCGGAAGCTTTGGGTACAATGACGGCACCATACCCGTTCATGCGATGGCCCATGGACATAATCAGACCAATTGGGAAGGCCCATACAAGATTACCCAGGTTATCAAGCCCGAAGTTTACCGACTCGAAATATCAACCAGCGAAGCCGTTCCAAGAGCATGGAGTTCCATGCTCCTCAAGCGTTGCTACGTGTAATTTTCCGATTTTCAGGAAAATAAGACGAGTAAATGACCCACGATCACGTTAACTCGGCAAAAAAAAACCAAGTAAATACGCTAACGAAGCCAATTTCACCTCGAGTAAATGCACTCTCCGAGTCACTTCTACTCAACCAAACCGAACTACGAATGGCTTGATCCCCCCCCAGAGGTACGTAGGAAGCCCTTCACTGTGTCCAGCTATAACCCCAAAAAAAAAAAACAATAACCAATCTCCCCAGGCAGGGGTCCCGACGAAAGGAGACAGGCCGGCAAAGACGAGTAAAGGCACCTCACCCCAACTTTTGCTCGCTATAGCGGCCGGCATCCCAAATCTCCTCGATACCAACGACCATGTAAGGCGTAGTACGCCAAGCTTCACATCACGTACCGGTACTCACACCCGACGAATGGATATGTCCTGATCAGACACGTATTCGAGGGTTCCGACTAGCTTAACTAATGGCTAGCCGGGTCAGTAATTCTCCTTCTTATTAATAATTTGCATGGCGGCTTGGCCGACCGAACTATGTAAATTACATTAACGCAGAAAGAAAACCGTTATTGACCAGCGCGAGCGACTCAATAATCTCTAGCGACGGAACGACCGAACGAATTACTTCACGATTTTTGATTACCTTGAATAAAATATAGGGTTAAGAAAATCCTAAACCTAGGTGACACAAGTTTCCAACCGAATGATTAAAAAAATTAAAAGAAAATTTACTTTCGATAATTCTCGTCGACATACGACTTGGTAGATTACTAAGTCACGACAAATTCAATATTCCCTATCGACATAAATATTAAGAGAATTACTTCAAAACATTTTTGATAATTCTCGCCGACACCCTTCGAATGGATTCAAGGATTACCAGTAAACACCAAAACAAAGTAGCCAATTATTAAAATCCAAAAGGGCCTTAAAAGACCGAGAAATACATTGTTCGTACAAAAAAAAAAAAAGAAAAGCAACAAGAGAGGAAAGTCAGCCTTCAGCTCTGAATGCACTGGTCGATAGGGTCTGCGGATCTGCGATCTGATGTTCCTCGGATCCGCCCCCCATAGGCCTGGCCTTATCACTCTTCAGAGGCCAACCGGTCCCATCACCAGAAATCCCCAGGCCGAAGAGCTCATCATATTCACAACTTGAGCCTTCCGAGACACCAACCGCTCCATCCTTATCTTTCATGGTTGCACCAGAGCTACCACCGATTGATTGATCTCCTACTATTCCTCATGAATGCTCTCCAAGAGAGTGGCTTGGAGTTTGAAGAGTCGCTGCCGTCTCCGGATCGATTAGGTTTTTATTCGACCCATATGGGTTGAGACCGGAAAGGACATCCTTATCGAGGAATTTGGATTCTAGGACCAGCAGAGATAGAGAGAGATCAGCCTTGGTGACAGGGCCAACTTCCAGATGTACGACCTCCGCTTTCCACTTCTCCTCCTTAGCCAGGAAAAATTTGATCCTCTCCTACGAGATATTCTCTCCTTTCGATTTGAGAAGTTGAAGGCATTTCCTCGTCCCGAATGCCTACTTTTAATAGAACCTTGCCTCGTCATAAGGATCGCAATGAACGTCCCGCTCACGGATGCGACAGAATCGGTGGTTTGCCTTGGCGATCATGGCGGTTTGCACTCTTTCCCGCTCATGCCTAACTTCTTAACTCCGAGAGGCCCTGAGGCAAGCAACCTCGCTCGCGTGTCTCTCACCAGCATCGTCTCTCTCTCACTCGATGTAGCCTTCTCTGACGCCAAGGCCCCCTTCTCTCTCTCAAGCATCTCCAATGTAGCTCTAATGGACCCCATTTCGCTAACGATATCCTCGGCCCTCATCGCTTGGGTCTCGCTCCGGCTAATAACCCCATCCCTCTTGCGACCAGTTGCTCGAGAGAAGTCTTCATCTCCTCACGCAGTGTGTCAGTACTCGCCTTCCCGGCCTTGACTCTCTTTTCGGCCTTACCCAAGCGAGCATACTCCGACTTAAGCTCGGAGTCGTATTTCTCCACCATGTAGTTCATACTACCATCGGCCTACACAATAAAGAGAGACAAATTTAGTATGTTACAACTCAAAGCTCGACCTAAATCCCTAAGAGAACGGTGAAGATGCTTACCACCAGTTGGCTGCAGGTGGCATCGACATAGGCCTTTTTTAAACCACAACTCGTCAATCTCTGGCAAGCCGTCCGACCACCTTTGATCTGATTAACTGGACTTGCGTACTCAGGACTGTTGCAAATCAGCGGGGTGTCGGCTTCGTAGGAGAAGAGAACGCGGTCTGGGAACGGAGTTCTCAGCCGCCGAGTAATCGCCTTCTCCCAAGGACCCCGAGGAGCTGCGCTACCCTCCGTAGTCTGATCACCCGACAGCCTGTGCCCCGGATCCCGAGTCAGTTTTCTTCTTCTTCTTCTTCTTCTTCTTAGCCGCCATTTCGGGGTGAACCTCTTCCTGCGCGGTCAAGGGATCATGAAAAGTATTATCGCCTGAGAAGGCCACCGTTTCCGTATTAGAGCCTCCCTCGACGGCCTCCTCCAGACCCAAGTTCTCTAGCGGCTCGTCTCGCAAGTGGGGAACTCCTCTCTCGTCGACCCCCCTCTCGTCGAGCACTGGTTGCTTCTCAGTCGATCCCTTCTTCTTCGTCTTTTTCTTTTTCGGAGGCTCGTCCGAATGAACGTCCTCCGTCTCGCGTTCATCTCGATGGTCATCTTCAGCAAGAGGATCGTCCCGCGACCTCTTCCTATTACCCGCATGAAGCACATATCATTCAGCGCCAGTGTGTTGGACTTCAGTGCCTGTAGCCTCGAGACCACCTCTAATTCCGGGATTCTCTGATCCCATTCCGTCAAGACCAAATTCGTCCAACATATTCATGAGTCCGGCCGCGGCACAAGAACCCTCGATCCTGTCTTCGATAGCGGAAAAAATATCTGCAGCTCCTTCATCTTCAAAGCTCTTGTCACCTCTCGTTGCTCTGTCTTTGAGAAAAGAGAAGATCTCTTCTTACCGGCTCGGGGCTGACAGAAAGGTTGGAGTCCCGTTCACCTGCGCGAGAAACCGAACCCGAAATTTTTTTTTAAAAAAAGATAGAGAGAAACACAAGGAAGCGAGTGCCTAAAAGAACCATTACCTTGGTCAATACGGTCCAGGGCACGACGAGCTCTCGCCTCGCTTTATCGGGCAATTTTGGTGGCCAAGCTGAACCAAAACTCGAGCGTTGTCAAAGAAGGATCCGGGAACACCAGTCAGGTGTGGATGGCTAACTGCACGAAAAAGGGATCAGAGATTAATTACTTGAGGATTTCAATCGAGCAAAGCAGTCTAGCACTATGGCAGTTTCAAAAGACCCGGAACTTGTCATTCGGTGGCTCAACAAATGCGTGTCTATCGGACTTAACGTAGAAGTAGTAGCGCTGCCAATCCTGAGTCTTGTTTGGATGACCGGTAATTATATTATACTTGGGTCTCATCTTCCTCGAGTAAAGACTGTTCGGCATGGGCTTCACCATCGTAAGCTCCTCGAATGCCCAAGGATGGACAAATTCCAATCTCCACAGCCATCACCATTAACGCGACTGCAAGGCGAAACGAGCCAGTCAAAAATGGGTAGATGGCTAAATCCCGACGAAAGGCGTATGACGTAATCAGCCGGGGAAACGGAAATCCCATCTTGGTGTCTCTTTGGAAATATGACTCGTAGACGCACTAGTAGCCAAAACGCGGCGACCAAGGCTGCTGCTCCTTTTTCGGTATCAGATAAGTGATGCCGACCGAGTTACAGTCCTTGTGCAACCTCTCCCCATTTGTGGTATTCGACCAAGTACCCCACACTCCCTTCCATGTTTGTTTCTCGATGACGGTCGGACCCAGTATCTCAGGCGGTATGGACGGAAGTTGCATAAAAATGCCACGAACCTCATAGTGAGTCGGGATAAGAAGGGGATCCACAGTCGTTTGCCGCCGACGAATCAGTGGGGACATGCGTCGTCGGACATGTCTGCCGCCGAGTTACCACCATCTTCTCCTCTGAACTGTCTTTCCGCATTAGCGACCAGAAGTCTTTGTGAAAGATTGAGGGCGGCAGTATCCATCAGCGTGTCCCGATGAAACAGATCGAAGTCCTCGAGCGTTTCGTTAGTGGTCTCATCTCTGGCGGGGCTAGGCGCAGTAGCCACCGCTTTCCCCTTTTCCTCTCGAGAAAACTGTCTCTTCAGAGGCATCTCTCTTACCGAACAAACCCTATATATATTCTACAACAAGGGACTAGAGAGAGAAAGTAGTGAGAAGGGAGAGAGAATATATTTGCTAACGGAGAAGAATGGAGAAACGAGGGGGGAGCGCCTATTTATAGGGAGAGGGGAGACGCGCTTCCCCAATCACCATAATTAGGTCTATAAAGGCCTAAATGGGCCTTAACTGCCCAATTCATCTCCGCGACCTTTCGACTTCCAACTTAAATGGGCATGAAATTTGCTAATGCCCATTTCCCTGACTGTCCGAGTCCCCGCGACAGACCGACGTTCCAACACAAGTCAACCAAAGTACCCCATTCTCTCGCTCATGAACAATGATTTCGCGTGCGGACCGGTAGGGCTGATCACTGAGAAAGCAAGCGCGCGACTCCATCGATTCACGGGTCAGGACGACACAAGACCTATTTCTAGACCCTAATCTGCAAGTCCACTGAGAGCAACTACGATGTACATCAGTAAACTAGGGGGAACTTACTATGGAAGGAGGATTACATCCCCTACAAGGCCCACAAAATAGCTGGCCTGGCGCAGCGAATATGGGAAATCGGCTCGGTTCGCGGCTAAAACCTTGCAGCTCGTATACGTTCCGCTCCAGACTACTTTTAACGGATACAAATTACCCACAGCCAGCTAAAAGCAAGCGACTAAGGATAGCCCGTCCCGCCAACGGATCGGCCCACGCGAGCAAGAAGGCCCATTATGACAAACCGATTTAGGGCACCCACTACTCGAAGTCGGCTATAAAGGGGAGAAAGGAACAAGAAGAATGGGAGGTCACCAGAGACTTGACGGCTAGAATTAGGGTTTCTATTTCTCTTGTACTTAGCCGACTTGCACTTTCTCGGCTAGCTCTGAGAGCACCGGCCGTTTCCTTTTTCGATACTCTCTTCTTTGTAACCGATAAACGTCATTGACTTTAGTACAAACGTCTTCAGGATTAACCCACCGACGAGTTTCGTCCCTCTTACTGAAAGTAGACCAAAATCAATTCAAACATCATTGTACGGTGTTCTGTTGCGCTGTGTCCAGACTATATACCACAGCATGGGCAAACAGCTTACGGAGCAGAGGAGGACAAGTTGAGTCAGTGATGGAGAGTCAATATCTAAGAGCTGTCCATGTGTGGAAAGATAACGATTTGTAGCCAAGGTGATGTAATACCAGATTCCATAGGCGTTCACTGATCTTACTATGTTACCGAATATGATCTCTGCATTTTGTCAAAGTGTCAAAGAATAAAAGCAGGAATGGGTTCTGTGTTATTTAGCTTCTTACAAAAAAAAATATCTCGAATGAGCTTCGTTCTGATTCTGAGGACTTTAATGTTACGTTTCAAGAGTTTAATTGCATACCTCCAACAAAGCCCATTCAATAGCTAATATTCGGCCCATTACCATCGATAGGCCTATCGGTGCAGGCTTGGTCCCGAGTCAGGTCGATAATGCCTGGAACGATCGAACGGCTTGGACGAAGCCATGTATCCCCTTCTTTGGTCAATTGATTGAAGGCTTCCCTCGGAAACCCAAAAAGGCCCATCAGGATCCAGTCCTCGAGCTCGGGCTTTTAAGGCAAACGAACCAAGGGTAAGCAAGAAGAGGGGGTATCGCTCTATAAAAGGAGAGGGCAAGATCTAGGGTTCCAAAATAGTAGATGTGTATCACTCACCGTGTATCTCTCTTTTCAGTCATCTTGTATCTCTCTTTACCGAAAAGGATTCATCTTGTATTTCAACCTCAATAGAATAGAACATCTTCGGGATTACCCACCAAAAATCATACATTGTTTTGTATAAACGGGAAACCAATCTCAGAGCTAACAATTGGCGCCCACCGTGGGGCCCACAAATCAATGTTCTCCAACCAGCATGCCCCCTAACGAATTCCCCGCTGATGGCGCACCTGGACCGTACGCCGCGACGCTAGCAGACGGCAACGTGATGCAACACACTATGGAGCACCTCGCACGACAAGAAGAAACCAACAGAGTTACCAGCGAGCGTCTGGCCGCACTCGCCACTGCCTTCACCATGTTAGATGGTGACGGTGGCGAAGCAGAAACACCGCGAAGAAGGCTTTTTGCCGCGACGAACCCAACTCCAGCCGGGGCTGGCCAACAGACCAACGGTACCAACCGCCATGCCAACCCACCGAATGGAGGTGCCGAATCCTCCACCGACCGACAGATTGCTGAGCTGTGCCTTTGATTGCAGGATGTACACTCCAAAATACACCACATAGCGACCTCCGCTCCGAAGATCGAACAATTCCTCTCCGCCACCCTCCAAATTCCATTCACTAAAAGGATTACGAACGTCAAGGTTCACCCAACCGATAAGCTCCGCATTCCTTTGTACTCAGGCGACACAGACCCATAAGATCATATGATAGCCTTTAACATAGCGATGGTAATGACCTGTTTCTCCGACGAGGAGAGGGACGCCGGTCTCAGCAAGCTCTTCGTTGAAAGTTTGTCCGGCCCGGCCCTCACCAGGTTCTCTCAACTGGCCGAAGATTCGATCGACAACTTTCATGATCTCTCGGCGCAATTCTTGAAGAATTACACATGTTCACCCGTCAAGTCGCCTCCTCAGCAGACCTCTGAAAAATGTCTCAACCGGCGAACGAAAGCCTCCAAGATTTCATGGAAAGGTTCAAGAAATTGGTCTCCAAAGTTCAAGTCCTGGATCACACCGCGGTCGAAGCCGTATGAAACACCCTGTGGATACATTCCAAGTTTCGTGAAGACCTCTAGTCTTATCCCACTACATCGCTACAAGACTTAGTGCACCGCTCCAAGAATTTCATCTTGATGGAAGAAGATAAGAGGACGTTCGTCAAAAGGCAAGTGGAACTCAAGCAATCCGCCTTGAAAGCGTCCGAGACGCATTATGAGCCCATGACAACATGCACCGTATAGCAGGGCAGATAAAAGGAAGGGTATGGTCAATGCAATCCACGACGACGAGCAACCAGACCCTGCGATGGCCATCCGTGGACCAGGCTAGAACAAGTGGACGCTGGATGCCGAAGGAAAGATACAAGTCGTCCATCCGAGTCCTTCGAACGGCCCGTACGATGTCAATAAACGGTGCGATTAGCATAAAACTAATGGTCATGATACTAAAGAGTGCAAGCAACTCCAAGAGGCCCTCCTCGCAGCGTTCGCAAATGGGAACGTAAACCCTGAACCTCAATGACAGAAGTTCGCCAAGAACAACAAAAGCTGGAGCAAGAGCGAAGCCGAGTAGAAGAAAGGGCAGACGATCAGACGGACGATTCCCCATCCAAGGGTGATGTCGCCATATCTCCGCAGGGCGAATGATTCCGCTTCTAAGGAGGAGAAACCAAAATCTCATTGCAAGATCTAGCATCAGAGCGACCCATCATTCCTCTTCCATCGAGGATCACGCGATGGACATTACCCAGCCGGTCAATTTACAAAGAAGTGAAGACCCACGCGATTCACGCAAACAGAAAACTATGCCATCGATGACTCAGCCCACTACCCCTGATCTTCGGCAAACGATCAATAACTTTACGTTTGGGAGGCTGAACGTGACAGAGGTCCTTCATTAGCTCAACGTTAAAAAAGGTGACCTTCGATCGGTAATCAAATCCAAAGAGGCCGATCTGCGCATCAAACTTAATCGGTCCGCCCTTGATCAACCAGCACCTACTTCGACCCCGGATCCTCCCGCAGATTCAGACCTACAAGCAACGTTAAACAGAGCAAGAGCAATGCAGCCGGAAAAATCAGCACGGCTAAATGTAATCATCGGAGGGACACCCCCTTGTAAAGATTCCGTTTGATTCGTCAAGGAATTTCGGCGAAAAGCCATCCTCGCTCGGCAATGGCCTGCCTTTCCAAAAAGTGACCCAGAGATAACATTCTCCGCTGGAGACCCTACAAGGGTGCACATGCCCCACAACGATTCCCTCCTCGTCGAAATTGGGATTGGGGATTGCGAGGTCACTAAGGTTCTCAATGGTAACTCTGTCGACCTAATCTTCAAAGAAAGTCTCGATAAAATGAGCATCAACCTTTGCGCCATTAAAAACTCTGCGCAAACGTTTATAAGGTTCAACGGGTCATCCGAAATGATGCTCGGCACCATCAAGCTACGAGTCCACGCT
This sequence comes from Moricandia arvensis, assembly GCA_905132765.1. Classification (NCBI taxonomy): domain Eukaryota; kingdom Viridiplantae; phylum Streptophyta; class Magnoliopsida; order Brassicales; family Brassicaceae; genus Moricandia; species Moricandia arvensis. The sequence continues at coordinate 205,729 of CAJHQP010000014.1, read as the reverse complement.
CAAGGCCGAAATAAAAACATCAAGTTCTCCATCATAGACGTTAAGATGCCATACAACGCCATCCTTGGTACCCCGAGGATACAAGCGATGAAGGCCATTCCCTCGACTTACCATCAGTACGTTAACTTTCCCGGACCCGACGGTCAGATTGTCACCCTTTGCAGCAATCAATCTGCAGCTCTCGACATCGTCGTCGCCAAAATTAAAACCCGACGGACCCCCACCCACATTAATGTGGTCGAGAAGCCGACCCAGAAGCTCCTCCCACTGAAAGAAGAAATCCTAGAGGTTCTGATCGATGAGAACTACCATAGTAAGACGATCAGGATCTGCCCATATCTACCTGACACAAAAAGGGATAACATCATCGCCTTTTTACGGGACAACGCCTCGACCTTCGCCTGGTCAATGTCAGACATGAAAGGGATAATCCTTCCATCACAACCCATGAGCTTAATGTCAATCCAACTTTCAAACCTGTCGGCAGAAAAGACGCAAGCTAGGACCTAAGCAATCGAAAGCAGTTAACAATAAGGTCGAATGACAACTCATTACAGGGTTTATCACAGAGGCCAAATACCCTGAATGGCTGGCCAACCCGGTAGCGGTCAAAAGAAGAATGGCAAATGGCGTATCTGCGTCGATTTCATTGATTTAAATAAGGAGTGTCCAAAGGATAGTTTCTCTCTCCCGCATATAGATCGCCTCGTCGAATCAACAGCCAGAAACAAACTGTTGACGTTCATGGATGCCTTCTCGGAATACAACCAGATCGCAATGCATCCACATGATCGCGAAAAACGGCAGATATGACGGATAGGGGAACATACTGCTACAAAGTCATGTCGTTCGGGCTCAAAAACGCGGGTGCAACTTAACAGAGTCTGGTCAACCAAATGTTCGCCGACCGACTTGGAGATACCATGGAAGTATATATAGACGACATGCTGGTGAAATCTCACGCGGCGACCGATCAACTGAATCACTTGGCAACGTGTTTCCTCACTCTGAACGAGTATGGCATGAAGCTCAACCCCACTAAATGCACGTTTGGAGTCATGTCTAGCGAGGAATATAGGCGAACCCAAAGAAAATCTCCACCATCCTGGACCTCCCAAGCCCCAAGAACAGTCACGAAGTCCAACGGTTAACTGGTTGGGTGGCAGCACTCAATCGATTCATCTGTGTCTCCCTTTCTACAACTTGTTATGTGGCAACAAGAAGTTTGTCTAGGACAAGAAATGTGAGGAGGAGTTCAACCAACTCAAACATTATCTAACCACCCCACCGGTACTGTCCAAACCCGAAAAAGGAGACACACTCTATCTTTATAACGCAGTCTCAGCCACAGCGGTCAGTAGCATCCCCGTCAAGGAGGATTGAGGCAAACAAAAACCAATCTTCTATGCCCGCAAGAGGATGAGAGAAGCGAAAGTTCGGTACTCTACTCTGGAGAAAATGGCCCTAGCCATCATCACTTCAGCAAGAAAACTCCGACCATACTTCCAATCGCACTTGATCGTCATATTCACTAATCAGGCTCTGTGAACGTTCATGCAAAACACATTGATCCGGCCATCTTTCAAAATGGGTGATCGAATTAAGTGAACACGATATCACTTATCAAAGCAAACGGGCCGAGAAATCCCAAGTGTTGGCCGATTTCATCATAGAACTCCCCCCAGAGCTCGAGCAGGACATTGTTGTGCCGAACAACTGCTGGATTTTACATGTCGATGGGTCGTCCTCCGAAAAGGGATCAGGCATCAGTATTCACTTGCAATCACCGACAAGAGAACTTCTCCGACAATCGTTTCGACTTGGGTTGAAAGCATCTAACAACGAAACTGAGTATGTAGCTCTTATCGCCGGGTTACGACTCGCCAAACCCGGTGGTGCAAAACACGTTCATGCTTTCTGTGACTCTCAATTGGTAGCCAACCAGTTTAGTGGCGGCTATGATGCAAAAAATGAAAGGATGGACGTTTACATCTGTCTAGTACAACACCTCGCCAAAGAATTTGATTCTTTCGAACTTATAAGAGCTCCGCATGGAAAGAATGTTTGTGTCGACGCCCTCCCAGCACTCGGTAGCAACCCAGCCAGCCAAATGCGACGAACGATCGAAATTCAGCTCATCGACAAACCAAGCATCCTGGCCGATCAAGCGAGCCTCTCAGTTGCATCAATAACAGATGCCACCGGAATGGAAGTCGACGGACCGATCGATCACGAAGATAGCGAACTCCCCGATTGGTGAACCCTTTTATCAAGTACTTAACCGAAGGAATCACGCCAAACGACAAGTGGGAGGCACGTCGACTAAAGGCCAAAAGCTCCAACTACATCCACGGAGAGGAGACTATATCGATGGACAGCAAATAAGGTCCTCCTCACTTGCATCCACGGAGAGGAGACATGCCTAGTAATGGTGGAAACTCAAAAAGGTGCAACTGGCAACCACTTCGGTGGCCGAGTGTAGGTTCTTAAAATTAAGAGCCTCGGCCACTACTTGCCGACCATGGTATCCGATTGTGAAGCCTACGCCAAAAAGTGCGAAAAATGTCAACGACATGCACCCGATATCCATTCACTACCATATTTCTCCGAACGACCGCAGCACCTTATATGTTCATGCGTTGGGCAATGGACATCATCGGGGCAATGCCCAGCTCAAGACAACGGCGATTCGTGCTTGTCATGACCGATTATTTCACCAAATGGGTAGAAGCCAAGGCGCTGGTCCAGTTCACTGACATAGTGTGTTTTATTGTTTTAGCATGGTATAAATATCCTAAACAATTAACTATCAAATTAACCCTAATCTTAACACACAAATTATACCATTGCCAAAAGATATCAGGTGTAGTACTTAGGGATCGAATCCAGATAGAGCAATGACACACAATTGGTTTCTTATATCTAAAGACTAAGCTAGGTGAATATATATATATATATCAATGGTGACCAATTAATTAAGGAAATATTCCTTATCAAGAAGTAGCGATGCAATATGGAAATATTCTAATAATGCAAATATGGAAATATTCTAATAATGCAAATATGGAAGTATGCTAATAAACTAACTAGATGTAAATATAAATATGCTAGATCTAGAGTTTCAAGATTAATGGATTATAGGGAATAGGAAGCCCGGACATGTAAATATTTTAGAACTCAAATGTTAACTCTTTTGACCCTTTGAACTCCAACTCTCGTATGCGAGCAAAAGGAAAGACCATCGATCGACGGCTAAGGCCTGATGTCGATCGACGGTGAAATCAGAAGGAATTGTGAACGAGATTTGATAAGTCCACCAGACTTATTAGACCAGCTCTCGCATGCGCCTAACAACCTAGTTCAATGGAGTCTATTATTGCACAAAACCTACTCTCGTAGTCGTCCATGTCCTTCTTTCGAGATCCTAGTTAGCTACTCTAGAATGCAAGCATTAAGCACAACACGGTTGAAGCATATTAACTAAACTTAGCAATCCTACTTTTGGGCTAATCCATGATTGCTATCATTCAACCACAAATCTTGTTGATAACTACTCAGACATAATTAAAGTAAGAACAATAGTGTGAATATAATGCATAGATCAAATACAAATCTCCCTAAGGAGTTATGAATCTTCTCCCCTAAAACACTAGAACTATAATAGAAAACTAAAACTCTTTGTGCCCAAAACTTTGCACTTCCTGCACATATGCACTCCTTGTTCTGCATCAATACATAAAGCATAAATATAAATCTCTAAAACTTAGGTCAAAACTCGTCCAGGTCATTTTCTTCAATTGTCTCTAACTTGGGCTTTAAATCGGATGTCTGCGATTTGGTCGACATCGATGGCAAGTGTGCAGCATCGATCGACCTTCGTCTTTTAACATCGGTCAGGGCCAAGGTTGTGTCATCGATCGACAACAGTCTTGTACTTCGATTCCTTAAATTGTCAGCTACGGATTCCTCTCTTCTAAATTCTCCAAAAGCTCCAAGTATCTCCATATATCACCAAAACGTTCCTGGACCTGTAAATACTCCAAAAATAGCCTAGACACAAATAACAGACCTTAAATAGAGCCTATAACTGGTAATAAATAGCCTATATCAACTCCCCCAAACTTAACCTTTTGCTTGTCCTCAAGCAAACTAAGGCTGTGAAAGAGGTTTTGAAAAGTGTCTTTTGTTGCAACCACATCCTGTCAAGTCAATCACAGAGAAACTTTATATAACCTATCCTAGTATAGCAACCAGTCCAGTTTACCAACAACTTAGTAAATACTAGTCTGACTCACCCCTCTACTGATTTCATTTCTTTGCATAAAATAAAAGTGTAGGCTTTACCTTGGGAGTATTGATCAAAGGACACATGTACTCTTACCTCTGCAAGTATCTGAACAACTAGGCACAATTTTTCTCTGATTCCTTTCTTCCCCCTTTACTCACTGAATCTTTTTAGATCTCAAAGTTAATGGACAATGATGCTAATACAGTCCATCTTGCCATCTTATTTTCGATTTTCTTCTTCTTTTCTTTTCTTTCCTTTTCTTTTCATTCTTTTTATTTTTTCTTTTGCTTTTTGGGCAACGTTATAGGCAAATAGTGGGGTCATCGGTAATGTACCTACCCCTCGCTTTCAACAATGTGTGATCGTTCCTCCGAATTAGAATAGTGGGGTCATCGGTAATGTACCTACCCATCTGCATCTCGGGAAGTCATTTTCAATCTTTTAAGCTTCTAGGTAGATACTGAAAAGAGAGAGAGAGAAGGGAACCAAAGGTGCAATGACGTGTACCTACATACTTGTATAAGGATTCCGATCTAGTGTATACCAATCCCCAAAGCAAGCAAATAATGTTAGGATTAGTGTTGGAAATCAGCTCCTGTTCGTTCAAACTTTCTAAGCAAGTGTGATATAGTGGCAGCATGATCCACTTTGGTATCTCTAGTAATCTCTGCAAACAACCTTCTAAAAATGGTGCTAAAGTGTGGTTAGTCAATAATAAATCTTGATCATAGTCTCCTTGTTGACTCAATAAAACCTTTTGAAAAACTTATATATATAGTATATAAATCTCAAAAAATATTAAATAGCATTGGCGAACCTCCCACAGACTTAAATGACACTGTCTCCATTGTAATCTGTCCCCAGTGTAATCTGTCCCGGATTGGTTAAGAATAATTAAACCATAAGTAAATAGTTTAGATAGAAAACTCGATACTTCTCTCTATAAGAGAGTGTCGATTGATGGTAGGCGTGTGTGGTCGATCGATGGTCGTGATCCATTGTCAACTGATGGTGCCTCAATCAGTTTACAAAACAAAGTAAAACTCGAAATAAATAGAAGTATAACTAAAAACGAAATAAATACTTACTAAACAGTGGGTTGCCTCCCACTCAATGCTTGGTTATAGTCTTAAGCTCGACTTTGTGAACTTTCTGACTAGTATGGAGGTGGATTAACATATGGAAAACAAGTGTCTACATCTTCATTGCTCTTCTGAAACCATGTACCAATGAAGCTCCTCATTGCCTCATCTCTTCAGGTTTTCTCTTTCCTGATAACCGCTCTAGCAACCTCCATTGAATGCATTCCCCTTTGAAGGTTCTTAATATTGCGCTATAGTATTCTAAGTCTGGCAGATATAGTTTATAATATATCCTCCAATTGCTGAGAAATATCTTCCTTCATCAGGCTCTAAGAAAAAGCAATCTCATTGAACCTATCTTCCAATTGTATTTCTGCTGCCTTCGGTCCGTTGTTCAGTGTCGATCGATGGTCTGATGTTGCCGTCGATCGATGCTAGTCCGTCTCCCCCAATCGCATGTTGTCACTGAACAGTATCCAAGTCTTCCTTCATCTCATCCATGCATACAGTCAAAACGGTAAGGCAGTTGTCTATAGGATAGTATACATCATCCATCCAGTGACATCTCTTGAGCTTTATCGATCTCATGCACAATATCATCAATCTTTTCTCTGCTGTATGTCCGTTGATTCTTCATAGACATAGCGATCTTTGATGCATGTTCTGGTAAACATATGTAGCTCTGCTCAAACAAATTAGCTCTCTCTAGAACTGCTCTGATGTCTTCAGTTTGCACATTCACTACTCTTCCGTCTGTACCTCGTGCATTACCATACTCATCTCTGTAGATGCCATACTCATCTTTATTTTTCCAATGGAAAAGTTTGTTGCCCTTAGCATCAAAAGCTCTCGTTCCTTGCTCGAAACGCCAATTGATCAATGGTGGTTTGATCTAATCGATCGATTGTGGAGAATTGTAGGCATTGGAAGGACAAAGTTTGTGTACCTCAGGAAAGGTTCTGTCGATCGATTCTCGAGGAATGTTGTCGGTCGATCTAGGATGCTTGGAAGTGGATGGAACATTACGGATCGTCTTATTCTTCTGCTCAATGTTGATCGATGCTGGAAGATGAGCGTCGATCGATGGCTGCTGCTGCTGTCCAAATGAATTACCCGATCCATTAGCCATAATAAGGGCATCTGCTACACCCTCCTTAGATATATGTAGGATTCTGCCCTAAAGAGCCCGTGCACGTCCCTCTAGGTCTCTGAAAATTCCAAAGTCATCCAGTCTAAGATGACAAATATATGTATCTTCTGCTCCAAGTTCGTGTTCTGGTTCGCGTCTGATGTCGTTCGATGGCTAGGAGTTGTCGGGGATCGATGCTCGATTATACACTATCGCGTTGATCACCTAGCCAGCGTCTTCTGATGCTAGGCCGCGATATTCAATCAGCTCTCCCTTTCTGTAATCTTCGTCGTACTCTTGGCATGCCGGACAAGTGTCAATCAATGGTGTATGGTGGCCGTCGATTGATGCTCGATAACCAAGTTTTTGCCCGAAAAGGTCTCCAGCTCCATTTGCCATGGCAAGTATATCCGATATATCTTCCCTCATGACATTTAGTAGTCTGCCTTCCATAGCTCTGCATGACCGTCTGGATCTCTCATGACACCGAATTCATATGGTTGTAGAAACCGTATTCCTTCTTGTGTTCTGCAGCTGAATCGAGTTTGGACTCTGCTTCTAGATCAGTATCGATCAATGGCGTATGGTTATCGTAGATCGATGTTTATTTCCCGAGTCGATGGGAAATGTAATAAACACCTGCCTCTTTCATAGAAATATCACGGTACTCGATTACCTCTTCTTCTTTGTATGCTTTGTCGTACTCGTGGTAGGCTGGGTTGTAACGACGATCTTCGTGGCAGTTGTTAATCGGTTCTTGAGTAGGGTTGTCGATCGATAACGAAGGTTGGGTGTCAACCTATTGCTAAACTGCAAGCGCGTCGATCGATTGCCTGGGCTGGGTATCGATCGATGCTCCAACTTCCGACTCTTCATTTAACTCATAATCGCAGAAGCATGTGGCCGCAAGGTCTGCATCATTACACATGTCAATCAGAGTAGCCCTGCTCTTATTCTTGACAAGTTCATAAAAAATATTTTGATCAATTAGAGATAGATACAACCTGTTTAATTTCATATCGCAGATAGCTCCCACGGTAGCCATGAATTCTCTCCCAAGTAGTAGTGAAGAGTTCCAATCTATCCTGATGTCCATCACCTGGAATTCTACTGGGACTAGGGTGTTGTTAATTTGTATTGGAACATCTTTTACCATCCCTCATGAGTTCACTTTTGAGCATTCTACATATGTGATAATCATCGGAGGGTTCCACTTTCAGGTTCAGCACCTCTGCCATAGTTTTTGGCATAATGCTCACTGATGATCCAGTGTCACTGAGGGCACTGGGGTAGTCGTTTCCCTTGATGAAGCATGGACCCACGAATTTTCCTGGATCACTTTACTTCTACAGATAATTCCTCTGTTTCATCTTTTCTCTAAGATGATTGAACATGATCTCTATATCATCGTCTGTCTCCCTTGTTTCCCTGAAAAAGATCCAGAACCTGTGAATATAATAAGCTTCATCAAAAGGAGTATCTAAAGGAATTTTGAAAAATCTTTTGGTAAAGCTATCATCTCTTTTTTCATCGGCTTCTCTGCGTTGATGTTTGGGGATCTTTTGCTTCCTCTTGGAGTGTCCCTCGTGTTCTCTATCAAGATCCATTGCTTCATACGTGGCAGTATTCTGTTTTGAAACCGTTAAGGTTGGACACACAATCAAATTCGCAGTGATGCTTTTCAGTCAAACCGGTTTCTCATATGTCGATCAATGCTAAGGTCGCATTCTCGATCGATTCCTCTATCTCTCTGTCGGTCGATTGTCTCATGGTGGTGTCGATCAAAGTTAGTCGATTCACACGAAGCTACTGATACTGCAGGAATCATGGTCGATCAATGCTCATTGCTTGTGTCGATCGACACCAATGCGAACTGTCGAATGACATGGAACTTTCCACACAAAAATCTCCTTCTTGGACATTAATCAGTGCACTGACGTGGTGCTTCTGTCCAGCCTCAATTTTCTCCTTGATCTTTTGTCTTGGTGCATTATGCAGATGACCGTCGAGATCATGCAGGTCTCCATTCTCATCCCAAACCAATATTAAAGTCGCAACCATCTGAACTCGTCTTCTTCCATTGATCGATGGGGTTAAGTTGGTGTCGATCGGTGCTATGTGATCAGTGTCGGTCAATGCTCGAATTCTGATGTCGTTTGATGCTGTCCGTAAAGAAGTGTCGGTCGATGCGCTATAGGTGTTGTTGATCGATGTTTGTCGTCTTTCTTTGCGGATCGTACTTTCGAGTTTGTCGGGATCAGAGAATAGTAGTTCTTGTCCTTTATTTCTTCTGGTGTGTCTTTTCATGCACCTGAAAAACAAAGAAAAAGAAAAAGTAGTAACTTGAAACGTAGTAACAAACCTAGACTAAATCCTAGAAATTAAATCTAATGGGGATCAATGCTACCCGGCAACGGCACCAAATTTGACATGGTGTGTTTTATTGTTCGAGCAGGCTATAAATATCCTAAACAATAAACTATTAAATTAACCCTAATCTTAACACACAAATAATACTCTTGCCAAGAGAGATCACGTGTAGTACTTCAGGATCAAATTCACATAGAGAAGGCTAAGCTAGGTGAATATATATATTAGTGGTGAACGATTAATTTAGGAAATATTCCTTATCAAGAAGTATGGATGCAATATGGAAATATTCTAATAATGCAAATATGGAAATATTCTAATAATGCAAATATGGAAATATGCTAATAAACTAACTATATGAAAATGTAAATATACTAGATGTAGGGTTTCAAGCTTAATAGATTATAGGGAATAGGAAGCACGAAAATGTAAGTATTCTAGAACTCAAATATTAACTATTGTGACCCTTTTAACTCCAACTCTCGTATGCGAGCAAAAGGAAAGACCATCGATCGACGGCTAAGGCCTGATATCGATCGACGGTAAAATCAGAAGGAAATGTGATCGAGATTTGATAAGTCCACCAGACTTATTAGATCAGCTCTCGCATGCGCCTAACAACCTAGTTCAATGGAGTCTATTCTTGCACATAACCTACTCACGCAGTCGTCCATGTCCTACTTTCGAGATCCTAGTTATATACTCTAGAATGCAAGCATTAAGCACAACTCAATTGATGGATATTAACTTAACCTAGCAATCCTATGTTTGTGCTAATCCATGATTGCTATCATTCAACACTAAATCTAGTTGATAACTACTCAGACATAATAAAGTAAGAACAATAGTCTGAATATAATGCATAGATAAAATAATGGGGTTCCAATACAAATCTCCCTAAGGAGTTAAGAATCTTCTCCCCTAAAACACTAGAACTTTAATAGAAAACTAAAACTCCTTGTGCCCAAAACTTTGTACTTCATGCACACAGGAACTCCTTGTTCTGCTCTCAATACATAAAGCATAAATATAAAACCCTAAAACTTAGGTCAAAACTCGTCCAGGTCATTTTCGTTACTTGTCTCTAACTTGGGCTTTAAATTAGCTGTCTGCGATTTGGTCGACGGTCGATGGCAAGTGTGCAGCATCGATCGACCTTGGTCTTTAAACATCGGTCGAGGCCAAGGTTGTGTCGTTGTTCGGTGACATTCTTGTACTTCGACTCCATAAATGGTCAGCTATGGATTCTTCTCCTCTAAATGCTCCAAAAGCTCCAAGTATGTCCATATATCTCCAAAATGTTCATGGACCTGTAAATACTCCAAAACATAGCCTAGACACACATAATAGACCCTAAATAGAGCATATAACATGGCCTAAACTGGTAATAAATAGGCTATATCAGTCACTGAAAATGAGGTACAAAATTTCGTCTGGAAACAAGTCATATGTCGGCACGGTCTCCCATTCGAAATAATCACCGACAACAGAGCCTAATTCACAACAAACAATTTCAGAGGCTTCTGCAAATGTTGGTTAATCGGTCTGAACACTTCGACACCCATTACCCTAAAGGAAACGGTCAGGCCGACGCTACTAACAAGAAGATCATCGACGGGATCAAAAATCGCCTTGACCTCAAAAAGGGGTATTGGGTGGATGAACTCGACGGGGTCCTCTGGTCCCATCGAACGACCCCACGAGGCACGACCAGAAAAACACCATTCTCCCTGGCTTATGGAATCAAACCTATGACCCCGGCCGAAGTGAACGTAGCCAGCCTTCGTCGAATGAAAATGCCTCAGAACATCGTACTACACAAAGAAATGATGATTGATGCACTTGACGCGATCGAGGATGCTGGGACCAGGCCCTACTCAGGATCCAGAACTACCAACACCTCACAGAAGCCTATTACCACAAGAGAGTGCGATTGCGACCATTAGAAATCAACGACTTAGTCGTGAGGAGAGTGTTCAAAAACACCAAGGAATGGAAGGAAGGTAAGCTTGATGCCAATTGAGAAGGCCCATATAAGATAATGGAAGTCATTAAACCCAGAGTATACCGATTGGAGACATCGGCCAAAGAACCACTACCGAGATCGTGGAATGCCGCGAACCTCCAGCGGTATCATCATTAAGATCGGCCGACCAAACAAAAAGAGCCCAACAAATGTTTCGATCATCACTTTCGCCCAGCGCTGAACGAGCGACAACAAATCACGTTCGTTCAGCCTCACAACAGCACGAGGCACTTTCCTGGCAACTGAGATAATAACTTGGCGTCACTTTCACCTAACCTACGAGGCAAATGACTATGTGCCACTCAGATCAACCAAACTACGAATGGCTTGATCCCCCTTTCTGGGGGTACATAGACAACCCGACATCGGGTGCTGCCATAACAATAAAATATATATATATACATATATACAAAGTAAACAAACACGAAGAAACACTGCTTTTGCGATCGCCCCTCCATCCGAGTGATAAACAAGGGATCGTGGCCCATCTCACTCCATGAGCAATGAGACTGGGGGCTGCACCTCGCCAAACCGACTATCTCTGAGGATTGAACTTACTTCTACTGGTACAATAGGCGAACAAGAAGAGGAAGTGAGCTGTTGGATCCGTGTTTCCTCCCATGAAGCCTTCGATCGAACCGAGCGTTTGGGAGGAAACCCATGAAATCAAGTTTTGCATGACTATTAGAACAAGAAACAACGAATAAAACGAGATTGTATTAAACAAAGATAGACAAATATGAATACAACATGAAACTTAGAAAGATTCGTTTACAACAAGGCATACAAACGGCCGGGGAACAACAAAAGGCCTACAAAGAAAAGGACAACAAGACTAAGTCACTCCTGCTGGGGAAGCTGATTGACCGCATGTGGCCCGGCTGGATCTTCAACGGAAGAAAGTTGCATCCGAGTGGCAAGGGTAGGCTCTACCGGGATAATCGAGAGATCCACAACACCCTGAACACTCGAGGGATCAACATTTTTGGGATCCTGAGAAGTAGAATTGCGCTCTGGGGGATGGATCGAGGGGTTCACCATGCCCTGAGTTTCCGATCGATCGATGTCTTGCGGTTTTTGAAAGATAGGGACATGTTCCCCCTCAGGATTCAGTGACCGAATAACCATGGCTGTCGCCGGATCAATGACCCCCAGGCTAGACCCAAACTTATCAAAGCCATAGAGAGGCTCTAAGAAAAGAGGAGAAAGACTGAGATCCTTCTTGTTGATGTGTTTCAGTTCGGTCTCTTCAGCCTCCGTCTTATACTTGGCCTTTTTAGAGACCAGGATGTCCTTCAGTCTCTTCGGGACTTGTAAGCCCCACTTCTCTAGCAGGTCCCTAGACCCCAGCGTCCAAGAAGCCTGACTATGAAGGTACAACTTGGCCTCATGTTTGTCCTGATCGGCCATATACTTTCTGAACTTCTTGAATCGACGATTGCACTTCGATAGCATATTGGCCTCGGCACGCTTCCGCTTGAGCAACGCTTCGTGAATGCGTCACCGTCACAGGTAATCCATCTCCCTCTCCGTCCTCTCAAACTCTTTGGCTTTTTCTTTTTCCATGCGATTGATGGTCTCCCAATCGATCTCCATGTCTTTCTCGAGCTCGGTTATCGTCTGCTTGGACAGTTTGCACTCCTGGTTGAGACGGATCCTGTCGAAACCACTTTGTTCGCCTTCTCGAGGACGTCCTTCTTGATCGCCTTGAATTCAGTGTCCTTAGCTGCCATGGCCGCCTAGGCCTTGCCAAGGTCGACCTTCACCTTCCGTTGAGCCATCTCGTATTCGAGGATCAAAAGGTTCGAACGGGTGGTAGCCTGGCAAATAAGTTAAAACGTCAATAAACAAAAAACGGATTTCCGATAAGAGCAGAAAAAGACTTACAATCACATCCGCCCGAGCCTTCTTGGCATACTTTTATGGAAACGCGAGCTCTGAGAGCTCCACAGGCTGCATAGTCATTGACAAGGGGTCCCTCCTTGTTTTTCAGAAATTCGACGTGTTCGGATTTGGCTATCGGGGGCGTTTTGGACGGAGGATCTGCACCTCCCCAAAGCGCGCGCCGGGAGATCGGCAAGATAGTTTTTTTGGGGTGATACAGGCGTATCAGCTCCGTCTTCCAATTCAAGAGCGGGCGATGTGTCACGGGCCGATCGATCGCCGGACCTCTTCTGCCTCTTGCCGACAGTCTTTTCGGAGTATTCACCTGACAGCCTCTTCTGCTTGGTCCCCGAAGTCTTCTCGAGCCCCTCTTCGGGAGGTTCCATGGAGCTATGTCCTTCGACCTCTGCGCAATCATCATCGCCCTTACTTGTAGACCGATCGGCCTCCGTCTAGTCGGTCTCAGAAGAATCAACTCGTGCCTTCTTAGATGACTTCGATTTCTTCTTCCTTTTCTTCTTCAAAGGTGATACGTCCTAGATTCAGAAAGGATCACTCAAACGGTTCGAAGAATATGAACTCGACAAGAATGGAGAAGTGATGGGTTGAATGGTGACACAAAGGGTTGCGGATGGCCCGATGATACTACCAGAGATTCGTTTGCTGCTTGACGTGACGGACAAGTCCAGCAAAACGAAGATTTGTTTACTCAGAGATAACCTCACCAAGAAACATAAAGGCTCTAAACAAAGAACAAAGAGAATAAACTCAAAATAAGAATAAAATTGATTGATTTATTTCTGTAGAAAGATTACATATTTATAGTAGCAAAGTCATATGAAAAGACTTAGAATTTTGTGGAAAAACATGTATAGAAAAATGCAAACAAAGACTTGGCTAAATTATTGTTTTGACTGAAACTTGGACTACTTCTTGGTATAGCCATGACCAGGACTTTGAAAAGTGAAGAATATGCTCCTGATATGGGCCAAGACATGTCTTTTTGAGGCCTGGTCGAAATCCATCTTTTCCCTTAACTAATATTTTATCGGTTTCTCCATTTTGCCCAAACAAGTGTGTTTTTGAATATCTTTGAAAACCATCAAGCCCAATGCTTTCTTGGAAATTTGAATCATGAATAATCTTCTTTGGAATGATTGAATTTGTCGTTGCTCCATCAGAAATAAGGTTAGCCATTTTCAGTTTCTCGGGTGGTCGAACCAGCTCAGAAGATCAAACTAGCTCGCTCAGCTCGTCCAAATGAGTGTTAATCAAGCTCAGATCGTCTAATATAGTGTCAGTCCAGCTCACTTGAGTATTCATCTCATCTAATATAGTTTCAATTAGCTCATCCAGCTCCAAGGCAGTGCCGGTCCAGCTCACCTGAATGCGCACATGTCTGAATTCGCGAGAACTAAATATCACCTGGTTTGTAAATGACATAACTCCCACATCTGAATTCCGTTTGATATGATTCTTCTTCAATGATCTCCATAATTGAGTTGAGAACATTTTCCAAGTGATTTCATGCATAAAAGCCTTGTGGTTTGGAAGATATGAGTCAAACAATGAACATATATCTTTACTGCTTTCATGATCAAGCCATGCATGTCTGTTTTGCCTGGTGTGCTATCCAAGGGCGCATCATTGCCTCCCTATTGAAAAGGATTTGACATCAAATCCATTTTACTAGAATCAAAAGAAAATTAATCAGACAAAATGAGTTATATAATCATGTAAAAGGAAAATTTTGAACAGAAACTTTCTTGGAGTTTTGAACTTGTTTTCCTCAAGTACTTCCAGTTCCAAGTTCCTAAGACATAAGACCTTTTTCGATATCTTGTGCTTGCTCCTATTAGGATTTGAGCATGCTTATCATGTAATTTCAAAACAAAGTGCTTTTGGCTTCTACAAGGAATTGGCTGAGAAAACGCCCTAGGTTCAAGTCTTGCCACCAACTCCAATAGCTTCTTTGGTGGTGAACTCTTAGGTGCCTCTTTTGTTGGGTTTTCTTTCATTCCCTGTGAGAAAGAAACAAGACTACTCGACTGTACTGGTTCAAGATGGTTAAATACATCACAATTCTGTTTATTTTCAAGCACAACATCAGTATGAGAAGAAAGAAGAGAACTCTTTGGTATCAAGGCAATTCTAAGAAAGGTTTGTTGCTCCACGGTTTGGATATCAGCCGGATCTTTCTTCTTGCTCAAGTGTTTCTCATCTTGTAGTGCTTCCAATGGAGGCAAGGGAGCTAGAATGACGTTCTTAAGCTCCTTGGGCACGTCCTTGGTGATTTGATCCCTGCCATGACACTTAACAGATTCATCAGCAAAAATAAAACTAAAAGTTTTAGAATTACCTTTGGTTTCTTAGCTAAGTGATGAAAAATGTTCTGTCTTTGGTCTAGCCGGTTTCTTCTTAGAATTAATTGGCTTTTGGCTCACTGTTTCAGTTCTTGAGAATGGGGACGTGTGTGTGCTCTTGCTGTAGCTCTCCTTTAGGGCCTGAAGTGTTGAGAACAACCTGAACCGATTATCAAGATTTCTAGGTCGTTGAGAACTTCTGTGATCATCACGCCTACAACCATGATCTGCTCCACCCCTCAAGTACATTCAACTCCAAATCTCAGGCTGATGAGCACGGTAAATGCTTTCACTTTTCTGAGGCTGAACCTGTTTATCCTGGACACTCAAAACAAATATTAAAATACCAGGATCATATGTGCAATACATGTTCTTGTTCAAATCATATATCAAAGTCTTTTCCCAAAGAACATGTAGCACACATTTCAACCTTTCAAAATGCACATCAAAGTAAACATTGCAGACCAGAATTGTATCAAGGCATGAAATAATATTGAGCATCTTCGAAACGAGTATATCCTTCTCAAAACCAGAACACAAAAGAGTAAGTTCAGATTGAGAAACACTCAACAAATCCTCAATATGTTTTTCAAAGAATGTGTTGTAAACTAAAAATATTATCAAAGCTCAAAACATTACAATTCTCAAGCAATGATTTCAACACAAGCCAAGGTCTTTCAGTTTCAACACACAAATTATCATGCTTCAAAACAGTTTCACAAAAATCGGATTTAACTCTAGGTGATTTCTGTACCAGCAAAGTCTTAACCATAAATTTGTCCAAGGCACAGGTGGATGAAAAAAAATTACCAGTGATCAGTGCATGTCTATAAGAACTCAGATTAAAGTCAGTTTCTTTGAAGAAAAATGAATCAAACGATTTTCTAGCACAGAAAACCGGTTGTTGCAAATCAAGCTTTAATGACTTTTCAAGATGATCAAAACCTTTGCTATATTTGAAAAACTGATCAAAACTCAAAACAATATTAGAATTGATGTCATTGCCAAATTGAAAACGTCTTTGATCAGAAAGTTTATCAGGTTCAAACATCTTAAAAGAGTTAATCATGTTTTCAAAAACTGAGTTCGAAACACAAAATTCTTTTACTTTGTCAAAAGCAAAATGTTTCACATCTTGAAAACTGATCTTAACAAACATTTCGGGAAAAAAATTAATCAAATCAAGTTTCTCACAGTGCTCTTGAATGTTTGTTAGACAAAGGCGTAAGAGTTGTGCCTGGATCAAAGCAAAGATGATTCTCCATATTGATGGATATTATGATTGGTGCTTCCTCATCAAAAATTGGACCAAGTTCGTCTTCCTCATAAAATATGGGACCTAGATCATTGTTCAAATGTATCATAGTGCCAAGAAGCGGTCCTGGATGTGGGTAGTCGAATGGCTCCTCCTCAAAATCCTGTGAAACTAGAACAAGACTACTCGAATACTCCGGTTCAAAACAGGTTAGTCCCTTAGTCTCTTCATCATCAAACATAAGATTAGATTTTGGAGAAGAAAGATCACATTCATCCTCATAAATGATTAAACTTTCCAAAAGCACTTCATCATATTCATCAAAAATGGGTAAAGAATCTAAAAAATCTTTTAGCTCTTCAAGGTTGTTTTCAGATTTACCTTTGGGTTCTTCACTGATGAATATTGATGGTTCGGCTACTGGTGCACGTGTGTCTGTGCTCTTCTGTTGAATCTTGTTGACATCCTTAAGGATTTTCATCAACTATTTCTCAAAGTTTTCCCATATCTATTGGACTTCAAACCCACGAAAATGCCTCATTTGATCAGCTTCATTTCTAGATGGTTTGAACTGGTCTTTGCACCTCCTGTTTGGGATCTTATGTGTTCTTCCTTGGGTTGGCCTTTCCTGCACAGGAACAAACTCATCAAAAATATTCAACAAATTTTGGGATGAAGATTTAGAGATAGCTTGTTGTTGAGATTTGTCGTTGCTACTCCTCCTTTGAAGTCCAAACATCTTAACCTAAAAATTTGCAACACAAAAGGTTAACAGATAAAAATAATCCTCACACTCTAAAGTGTTTAATCTCCCCCACTCAAGTGTTTCACTCGGAATTTAGATGGTCACTCAAGAGTTTCTTCTCAAAGTTCTAAGAAAGACAATCCAAGTTTCCCAATGACTCCAAGCAAACAAACAATGAAATAAGGTAGGAAGATAAGAAATACGGTTTTTGGAATATGTTTTAACCTCCTCAAAGGCTGGATTTCTCCTCGGCCAGCAGGCTTTCTCTTCCACCACCAAACCACAATCAAACTTTTCAATTTTTTTTACTCTTTTCTTTTGATCTTTCTTTATTTATTTTTTATATAATGGATGGTAATGAGGGGCCCAGATTCAAGATAGAAAGAAGAAGAATTGTTTGAAGAAATTTAAATGGAAGATGAGAAGAATGGATAGATGATACCGATTGAGTGGCTCTGAAACCACTTGATATATCCTAGATTCGGAAAGGATCACTCAAACGATTCGAAGGATATGAACTCGCCAAGAAGGGAGAACTGATGGGTTGAATGGAGACACAAAGGGTTGCGGATGGCCCGATGATACTACCAGAGATTCGTTTGCTGCTTGATGTGACGCACAAGTCCAGAAAAACGAAGATTTGTTTACTCGGAGATAACCTCACCAAGAAACAGAAATGCTCTAAACAAAGAACAAAGAGAATAAACTCAAAATAAGAATAAAATTGATTGATTTAGTTCTGTAGAAAGATTAAATATTTATAGTAGCAAAGGCATATGAAAAGATTTAGAAATTTGTGGAAAAAACATGTATAGAAAAATGCAAACAAAGACTTGGCTAAATTATTGTTTTGACTGAAACTTGGACTACTTCACTACCTTTAAAAGTGAAGAATATGCTCCTGATATGAGGCAAGACATGCCCCTTTGAGGCCTGGTCGAAATCCATCTTTTCCCTTAACCAATATTTTATCGGTTTCTCCATTTGGCCCAAACAAGTCTGTTTTTGAATATTTTTGAAAACCATGAAGCCCAATGCTTTCTTGGAAATTTGAATCATGAATAATCTTCTTTGGAATGATTGAATTTTTCGTTGCTCCATCAGAAATAAGGTTAGCCATTTTCAGTTTCTCGGGTGGTCGAACCAGCTCGGAAGATCGAACTAGCTCGCTCAGCTCGTCCAAATGAGTGTCAATCAAGCTCAGATCGTCTAGGATAGTGTCAGTCCAACTCACTTGAGTATTCATCTCATCTAAGATAGTGTCAATTAGCTCATCCAGCTCCAAGGCAGTTTCGGTCCAGCTCACCTGAATGCGCACATGTCTGAATTCGCGAGAACTAAAGATCACCTGGTTTGTAAATGACATAACTCCCACACCTGAACTCCGTTTGATATGAGTCTTCTTCAAGGAGCTCCATAATTTAGTTGAGAACATTTTACAAGTGATTTCATGCGTATAAGCCTCGTGGTTTGGAAGATATGAGTCAAATAATGAACATATATCTTTACTGCTTCTCATGATCAAGCCATGCATGTCTGTTTTTCCTGGTGCGCTATCCAAGGGCGCATCAAAAGGGGTCTTGCGAGTCCGATCAGCCGGGGTCCCTTCTCCGACATTTTTGACATAACCCGTTGGGACCTCCATTTGACCAGAAGGGGTCTCAGGCTGATCGTTCGGCTCCCTTTTCGTGCGATCCTGACTTCTCATCGAGTTTAAGCTCTCAGCGCCCAATTAAGCCCCGAGGATCTCGCTGTAGCTTGGATATTCTTTTGGTTTTTTTCCCATTAATGGAAGCTTTAACCTCTTTCCTTTAGAATCCATGAAAGGAAGTTGCGACGACCAATCGACTGCCCAAAACAAAGAGGAACAAACTCTCGTCAGTAAAAACTCATTCAGCCAAATGACCGATCGGAGAATATAAAAGGGACTAATTTCTGGCAATCCTCTGTCGTTGGCGACAAATCCTTTATTGATAAAATTCGCTCCACTTGTGCTGGCTTAGAGCGGCTATCTTCGGAACGTCCTCCCAGAAGGTTTTGGGATACCCGATGGTATTTGGGTACGTAACTGCAAGAAAGAGAAGTAAAGGGTTAGAACCAATAATGAGCGAACAACTGATCGGTGTCAGCTAACTACCAATACGAGGACTGCATTGAACACGGAAGTTGTTCCCCGGCAGTTCATCAAAAGCGGCTTCATCAGCCCTGATCTAGAAATAGTTGCGTTGCCATTGTTTGATCTTCGAAGGATGCCCAGTGAGGATGTGGAGCCCTGATCGCATTTGAACTGCGAACAAACCGTTCGGTCTCGGCTGAGTTTGCGTCATTTCCTCGAAAACATGGACGTTCATCGACACATCTATTTCCGCCGCCATCACCATCCGGGCGACAACTATCCAAATCGCCCCGTTCATTAGTTGAGTCATGGCAACGCCACACCGAGCGCAGTAGGAAGTGATGAGGCGCGGGATAGGAAACCAAAGTTTCGAATCCCTTCCAAAAACACTCGTAGACACATTTATAGTCGAACGGAGGAGTCCACGAGCGTTGGTCGGGCCTCAAGATTATGAAAGTGACCCCATGTGGGTTGCACTCCTTCATCAAAGGGGAGATGCCTTTTAGAGTGGACCACGTCAGGAGCACGTCGTCCCAGTCTTGACCTTCTATTACGGATGGTCGGTAGAGTTCCGGTAAAAGATCTGGGAGCTGCTCGATCGTCCCATTACAATAGTAATGGAATGGGATCAATCGCCCGCCAGCCTTAGGCATCTTGATACTTCGCTCCGAACCACTATATTCAAATTTTCTCGCCCTTCCCAATCCCAAGCAAACTTCATTTCAGATGAACGATGACCGTTCTAGCTACTAGATGAAGAACTAGTCTCAGTACGGTCGGTCTCCGATTCGCAATCCTTGGAACATTGCACGTCTCCATCCTTCTGAAGGAGGTCTTCAGTGTCACAAGTGCGATCCAGATTCAGGAGGGGTGCATCGCTGGAGATGTTGCAATGAGCCCTAATCGTGGCACCTAGTAATTTTGGGCCGACCGACGTCTCCCTGGGAGAGTTTGGGGCGATCCGAACACCCTCCTCTTTCTCAGACATAGACTATTTTTCCCGACCAGAATAAATTATACGCGCAACCATTGGGAAGGAAAATACAGTTGGAAAGTCGAAGATCGGTGGTGGCAAATATGAAATCGAAGAACAACGACAAAGAAAAAGAAATCGAGAGAGAGAGAGTACCTTTTTGGGAATCTGGAGAAAATGAGGTAGAGAGGGAAGGGTGGCCCTATTCATAGCAAAATAGCCACGGGCTTCGAGGAAAACATGATGATTAGGCCTATCGGGCCTATTAAGCCTAGAAGATGCCTCACTCCTTGTGAAAACTAGAAATTGCTGATCGGTTCACAGCACATCGGGCCGGTCAAACCGACCCGACCGACCGACTCTTGAAGAACCCAAAGAATATTCCAAATAAGTCAAATGGGCTCACTTCATCTGAGGGGATAGCCAAGTAGCCAGCCCCGAGAGGATTGCTGAAGAATGAACGACATGCCAACCGTGGCATGGCCGATTCTGTTATTATCCGGACTTATTTTTCGCTACTCCCTCGAACCGAGCAAGCACTATTCGATGAAAAAAGGAGGGGGGATTTACTGTTGGAGAAGAATTGCATACCTATAACAAAGCCCATCAATTGACATAGATTCGACCCATTACCATCGATAGGCCTGTCGGTGCGGGCTCGGTCCCGAGTCAGGTCGATAGTGCCTGGACCGATCGAACGGCATGGGCGAGGCCATGTGTCCCCTTATTTGGTCAATTGATTGAAGGCTTCCTTCGAAAGCCCAGAAAAGGACCATCAGGATCCAGTCCTCGAGCTTGGGCTTTTAGGGAAAACAAACTGAGGGTAAGCAAGAAGAGGTGGATCGCTCTATAAAAGGAGAGGGGAAGAGAAGAGAAAGGGAGGAGGAAGAACAGACCAACTGATTGACGACAAGATCTAGGGTTCCAAAATAGTAGATATGTATCAATCACCGTGTATCTCTCTTTTCAATCATCTTGTATCTCTCTTTATCGGAAAGGATTCTTCTTGTTTTTCAACCTCAATCGAATAGGACGTCTTCGCGATTACCCACCAAAAATCATACATTGTTTTGTTTAACCGGGTAACCAATCTCGGAGCTAACAATAGTCGCGCTCAACACTATTGAAACAGAAAGAGCAGGAAAAAACCTTGTCTCAAGTCTTGTCTCAGGTCAGTGAACATATTCTTTTCCCCAGCAAACACATTGGTTATTTTTTGCCGTGCTAGGTATCAATTTTTCAGTCCGGTTTCTTAAAAGCACACGACTTGTCTTCTTTTCTATTTTTATTACAATTTCGATGTAGTGGCTCCGTTCTTGCAGTCACCATGTTCTAGACGAGGATGAAATATCACTCCACGACGCCCTATGTGTTCTCTCCTAAACAGTGAATGACAGTAGGGTGTTGGTCGGAGGTGGATTGTCAGTGATGGTAATGACAAAGGAAGTAGATGAGCTTGCAAGGAAAACTGTTGGAAAAAAAACGCATGCCATTAAAGCTTTCTCAAGGGGCTCTAGTGGCTATACTGATAACTATCTCAGACAATTCTGGTTTAGACAGTGCAGAAGTGGTGGCTCAGCTTCGTGCAGCCACACTGAAGGGTGTAACCCAGGTACGACGTCATCTCCCGAGCTGTAAGTAAACTCTATATTCTAAAAAGGATTGGTATATGAATTATAATTTAAATGCGATGATGGGGAATATTGACCGTGTACCGGTAGGAGACATTGTTGGGGTCAAAATCGGTTACGAAAGAATCAACGTCAGAAACTTCTCGAGAAATGTACTCTTTGTATAAAGAGAGATAATATCTCAAAAAGAGGGGAACGGGAAAATCGAAATCAAGTTTCGGCTAACCTCAGAAGAAGGGTCTGCATGGTAAACCTTCGAGAAAAGTCTATTCTAGACCTCGAGTGAACGTGTCCCCGAGCGTAAAGACAACGAAACGACTAAAAGAATCGATTGTCCAACTGACCGAATGGAGAAGTTTGCCGAGCAAGACATCCGACTCGCCGAACGGATGAGTTGGACCGCATAATCTGACCAACTTGCCGACAGGGCGAGTTTGATCGAACAAGACAAAATTTGGATCGAAGAAGACGACCAACTCGCCCGTTCGGCGAGTGGGATTGAGCAAGATGCCCAACTCGCCCGATCAGCGAGTTGGACCAATCCAACTCGCCAAACCGGCAAGTTGGGTAGCACACGTAATCCAACTCGCCAAACGGGCGAGTTGGGTAGCACACATAATCCAACTCGCCCGTTCGGAGAGATGGATCAATCAATCCATTTTCATCACGTCCTCGTATCTCACTCCTTTGGAAACGGATCAAACTCATCTTTGTTTTGTCTCGATCGAGATTGACGTTGGAACTTTACCGAAAGAAATCGCCCTCAACTCGTATAAAATTTGGATCGATCATGTAAAACGGCAACGGTTGAGTAAACGCCTAAAGTTTCCTGCACTATAAGAAAGATCCTAACTCTCGTCGGGGACAACGTTGCTTTCGGAATGCTCTTTCGATAAAATCATTGAAACGCTTAAGTCGAAAAAACGGCTCGAGAAGGTCTAAAACTTGGCTAAAGGCCCACTCCCAATTTTACCCAAAATCGAGTCCAATCTTTATGACGGTTCATCTTTTATTTTGCAGGAAGAGATAAACGTCAATTTTGGAAGATAACCGTCAAGTTCGGAAGATAAAAGTTAAGTTTCCAAAGATAATCATGAAAATCGAAGGAAAAAAGAATATTTCCGCGAAGCGATAAATTCGACCGAGGGTAGAAGGGGAAAGAGCAAACCGCCCTTGGGAGGAGTATATAAGAACTTCAAGGTTGAGGATGCAGAGGCACTCAAAAATTCTTACTCATAGCAAACATAGCACTTAGGGCAATTAGGCATATTTCTGTTTTACTGTTATCGAGCTGTGACTCAACAAGGTTCTTCAGGTCTTACAAGGATAGAACTAGGAATTTGCCGACGGCTCTTTCCGCTAAGTCTTTATCTGTTGTAACACTCAAATCACAGATTCGGAATAAGAACCTCTTTGTTCTATTTTTTTACTAATTCATTGTCATATCGATGTTCTCACTGTTTGGACGTTTGACATTTTTGGCTTAGCAGAAATCCAGGACCTTTGGGAAAGCTAGGTTTACCTTGCCTTCCTAAATCAACGGAAATCGACAATGCAAATTTTGGTTCTCAATGTTTGGCGCTAGAAGGATAGGGGGCACTGATCAATCTAACTATTAGCCACCAACGCTCGATCAATACATGCCAGCTCAAGATCTCAACAACCAACAGCCTTGTGACGGCAACGTCGTCGACGACAACGTTGAAAACACTCCAGCGAAGAACGTCACTTCGGTCAACGCTGACGCAAACACCGCAGAGTTTGAGGAGGTGAAAAAGATGTTCTTGACTTTCGAAAAGAAGTCGGCAGGACAAGATAAGGTCATGAATTCTTTCCCTAACAGGTTGAAACCCTAACAGCGAGGAACATGGCCATTTTCCGCGTGGAACAACCCAAATGCACGTAAGAAGACTCAATTTCGCAACACCTTTGACTGGTCCGGCAACGCGAAGGGTAAACCATCTGGACAAAATCCCAACGAAGTGACCCCCAAACCAACACAGAAGAACCTGGGAGATCTTCCTCCTAACGAGGAATATAAAGAAGGAGGAGAAGTCAAACACGTCGACGTGGAGTCTAGCAGCCAGTCCAAACCTACGGATGAAGACGCAGACATACATACACGCCGCAAAAGGAGCCGAGTGGCTTGGGACTTATCCTAGTTTGACAACCCTATGACCGAAGAAGAAGAAGCTACTTTTGGAACGAACAGGAGGAACTGGCCGAGGAACAAACCTAGAATATTCGCGGAAAACGCCGGCAAAGCGGGAAATCTGCTAGCAAAAGCTCCAAAATTCGTGATCTCCACGATGATCTCATGAAAACGGTGGCTGAAGTTAGAGCGGTGAAGTCCCAAATCCATCACGCGACTAGCACAGCACCGGAGATCGATTTTCTGCTCGAGGAGGCTCGTAAAACACCTTTCACAACCCGCATCACCGAAACTAGTGTTTCCGATCCTTGAAAGATCAAAGTGGTGCCATACGACGGTACCACCGATCCCAAGGCACACGTACACGCTTTTCAGGTCACGATGGGAAGAGCCAGGATCAGAGAAAGCGAAAGAGACGCCGGCAAATGCCGCCTCTTCGTAGATAACCTCCGAGGAGGGGCACTAGAATTGTTCTATCGCCTTAGAAGAAACTCCATCGGAAGTTTCCGCTAGCTTGCCTCAGAGTAACTCAAGCAGTACTCGATGTTCATAGATTGAGAAACCTCTGACGTGGACCTCTGGAGCTTATCCCAGGGAGAGGACGAGACTCTACACGACTTCATAAAACGGTTCAAAACCGTCATGGCCAGAGTAAGCGGGATAAGCGACAAAGTCGCAATAAATGCACTTCGAAAAACTCTCTGGTACAAGTCGAAGTTCAGCAAATGGATAACTTTGGAGAAGCCGCGTACGATCCAGGACGCGCTTCAAAAAGCCACGGATTACATCATCATCGAGGAAGAGACGAAGGTCTTGTCTCAAAATTGGAAGCCGAAGAAGAATTCGTCGAAGGATCCAGGGTCGGATCAGAAGTTTAAAAAAAAACCCTCGCAACAACAAAAGCGTCTATCGCGGAAAAAGAAGAAACCCAGGGAGTGCATAATTACGCTATTAACTCTGGGTCGGAGTAAGGCCGGGCGATGTGTAACACGTGGACCCGCAATCTGAATTAAGACGAAAACGTCTTCTGTAACTTTCACCAATCTCGCGGACACTTGACCATTAACTGCAAAGTTCTCGGTGCGAGGTTGGCCGCGAAACTACTTTCTGGAGAACTCAACATAATCTCCAGCGTGAAAGATCTCATCCGCGACTCAGACCGTCCCCCGAAAAAACAGGGCTTCTAAAACGGAGAACTCTTACTAAGAGAACCAGTCAGGAGAAAAGCACGGAAGGAGGCAGGATGAGAAGGGCGACGACAACAACCGTTGCAGGGTAAACATGATCATCGGCGGGTCGCAATATTGCAGCGATACCATCTCAGATCAAAGTTTATCAGCGCAAGGCTGAGACAAGTGCAAATTTGCTGATCTGGTCCACGCCCAGTGACACCGCAAAAGAAGCAATCACTTTCGATGACGAACAGGCCGGCGGGATCGATCAGCCACATTGCAATCAACACGTGATCAATCTCGAGGTTGCTATGGTTCTCATCGACACGGGAAGCACTGTCAACTTCATCTTTCGCGATACTCTCAAAAGAATGAACGTGGAGTTAGGCGAAGTCGTACCATCGCCAAAACCGCTGACCGACTTCTCTGGCACGATGTTGATGACCCTCAGGTCAATCAAACTGCCCTTTGCGGCAAAAGAAGTCACTAAGATCGTCGATTTCGCGGTCGTTGACTACCTGGCCATTAACAATGTCATCATGGGCACGCCTTGGCTAAACGCCATGAAGGCATTCCCTTCGATTTATCACTTAGGCATTAAATTCCCAACTCATAATGGGATTGTCGTGATTTAGGGCTGCGAGAAACAGTCGAGTCGTTGCTTCCTGGCAGAACAAAAGCTAAGACAAATCATGAACACCGCGATGACGAAGGTCAAACGCCTGAAGATAGCTCAGGCACCAGCCGAAAACACTTCGGACAAAGACGACCCAGAGCCGTCGGCTCAAGCAAAGGCCAATGAACAACTAGGTCCAGTGCCCGACACTCAAACCCACCAGAGAGGACAAGTCCAACGGAAGACGTCAACCCAGCAAGTGAAACAGTCGACACAAACACAACGGCCGAGTAAACACACTCATGCAAACAGCAGAACTACGAGATGGGTTGATCCTCGAAAAGGGTATGTAGGCAGCTTGTCGAAATAAGAGTTCAGCTATCCCCCTCTATAAAAAAGGGGGGAGTGGGTGCACATAAGAATACTCGTATATTCCCACATTCAAAAATATTAACGTTGTACTCAATATTTTTAAAACTTTTTCGGCAATAAAGACTTCTTTACTTCGTAAATTTTCTATCATCTCGCAAAGAAACATTATGTTATACTTTCGGAAAACATCCATTTACGAGCGAAATGATTATCGCACGAACTCAGAAACAGAAACTCGTGAAAAATCATTCTACCACAAAACGGATCAACTCCACGCTATCTTATCCAGCAAACATATCCCAGTTGAATAGTCAATTCTGATTCTTGGCCAAAGCACGAGACCCCGGTCCCATATGCTTAAAATATTACTAACACAAAGTAGGTTTTCGAAAAAATAAGCGAGATGTCGCCTGGATTTTCGAGAACACACTCCCAGTCAATTCGCGACTATAAATCAAAAAACGCTCGGCAATTGGCCCCACCGAGCACTTTAGTCATCTTAAACAAACGTACCCAGATCCGTTCTGAGGGCAGATCCTCTCACATCCGACTAGGATAAATAGCGCGCTATAAAAGAAATCTGAAATTTCGGTCAGCACTTTTGGGAGACTTAAAAATTGTTCTCGAATAGATGCCCGACTCTGACCAGACAATTCATATAAGCCGAGAACCTATCATGGACTTTAAATCGGAACGAAACCAGGTTAAAATCGAAACAGGCAAAAAGAAAGCCGATTAGCCATCACAAAGCCTCAAACCAAAAGTAAACCTTGGTTTTGCCCTAAACCCAGCACACTGGTCTGTAACGTCTCAAGGCATGATATCAAAAAGATACAAGATCCTGAAACCATGTCTCTTCATCCGCATCTAAACATTCTCGAAACTTTGAGAGCTCCTCGAATATCTCGGACGAAAAACGAATAGGATGATCCGGAAAGAAGGGAGGAAGGGGAGATGACAACTCAAACTTTTCCCCAACACTTAACGAATTCCAAACGTCTTTTTAAACACTCTTTCTCATAAAGATCACGGTTCAAACGAAATCTGATAAAAGGCAGGGATTCAAGGCCACACTCGGCCAGTCTTGCTACGTACGACCACACTTGGCCGACAATGAACAAATAAACGAAAAAAATACTATAATACAAGGGAACACATTCCCGAATAAGTCGTGACCTTGTGATCAATCGTCAAAACCAAAGTACCCGGTCATCAATCTCCCAATCGAATAGTCATTGACGTCCAGAGGAGTCGCCAGCTGGTTCACCTCACCCGTCTCATCAGCAGCTCCCGTCTCGGCCTCCACCATAACTGGAGAAACAGGAATCGGTTTCACTGCTCCCAATTCCTCTCCTCGATCTGAGGAATCGCGAAGTCCATATCCCTCTCGTTCATGCGCCCAGTCTACCTCCCATAGTCATTGCCAAAGGAATAGTCAGGGGCCTGCAGAGGTATAATCCGCCCACAGTGCCGCGACACTTGCAAAAAATCCCCGAAATCCTTATAACCCCTTGTAAGCTCCTCAAATTCACACGAGAACTTGTCACGACAGGTCTTCATGACTTCAGCCATCTCTCTATTCCCTCGTCTATAAGCGCGACGAACCACCGTCGTAACCGAATCTCTCTCACGATGACGAGAACTCTCCAACTCATATCTCAAATGGGCAATCTCTTTGATAGCCATCTCGGCCCTGAATTGAGCCATGCGTGCCTCTTGGCAGCTTGCATCAAGGGCTCGATTCATTATAAGAAGACACTGAGAAGTATCTCAAAGTCAAGAGAAGCTCATCCTAAAAGAGTATAATAATTCTCAAAAACCAAAACTTACCCTGTAACCATCCTCGACGCCTGGGTAAACTCCGGCATCTCGCTGGACCCATATACGGCCGGAGGAAACTCAAAACCAAACAACTCGTCAAGATCGTTCCGTTCGCCACCACTCCCGCCTACTTGACTATTGTCATAGTCTCTAAATATGTTATCGGGAGAGCACTGCTCGTCGGCCGCATTGTTCTCGACGACGTGTTTGTCCTTGCGAGGTTTCAACCTTTCCTTTCTCGCGCGAACCTCGCACGGGATGAACCCATCGGTGGATTTTGACCCTTCCTCTACCATAGAGTCCATCTGATACCAAGAACGGTGGAGAGCAACAGAACGGCGAACCCGTTTCGGGGTAAATGTTTCCCAAAAACAAGGAGGTCCAAAAAGCAAGTCTCAGACGGTGTTCAGACCCTCCAGACTTGGAGGAAGAGAATTATTTTCTAAAAAATATATCTTTATAAGATCAAACTTCCTCAAATTCGAAATTAAAAGTACTCTCAATCGAGGATACCTTTTCGACCTCATCTGGTCCTAAAGATTGGGATGCCATTCGCCTCTACAGATGCATCGTTAATTCAGACAAAAATGAAGTGCTCCCTCCAATCATCATAGTTCGACACGAAGTTCGTTATGATCGTCATTCCCGGCCGAGGCCTAAACTGAACAATGGATGATTTCCCCCAGCGTTTAAGCATACCTTCAAGATGATTGGCATTGAGCTTCATTCCTAATCCGTAACTCTGCGCTAAAATCCCGACAATATGCTGTAAACCTCATGGGATTATCTGACCAACCGATATCCTGAATTGGTTGAAAAGTCTAGCCATGATTTCAGGAATGGGAAACCACAGATGGCACTGCATCAGGTACGCCTCATAGCACGTGAATTAACCCTCAGGCGGAGACTAGGCAACCTCCCCAACTTCCGAAAGACGAAACTCAACTAACTCCAGAACTTGGCAGTAGACCCAGATGGCATCAAGTCCATTCGGGAAGCTCCTGCTTGGACAACCCTCCATGGGGTTAGCATGAAACAGAGGAGGGGACCACGTACCAGGCCTGGGAGATTTTACTTCTCCCCCGGCCGCCCAGTATGCCTCGGCTTCCTCAGGATCAACTGAGTGTGCCGAGAACTCCACCTTGGCGCAGCATCGTTGTGTTTCGAGCTGGAGACGTCAGGGACAGAACAATCGTGGCGAGGCTTGGTGGAAGCTTTTCTCCTCGAAGACATAATTCCTTAGAAAAAAAAATTGTTATACAAAAGGGAGAAAAGGGAGGAGAAAATTTTTAAATCCTAGAAAAGAGTTTGTGGAAATGTGCAAGTGAAGAATTTGAAAACTCACTCCACATACTTATAGAAGAGAGGATTCACTATTTTACCTTCATACTTTTGGACGTCGGAGTCCGCCTAACTTATCCGACATGCAAAACCACTCGCAAGAACATCTTAATTCTAACGAGCTGAGGGTCAATTGTTGGGGTCAAAATCTGTTACGACGGAATCAACGTCAGAAACTTCCCAAGAAGTGTACTCTTAGTAAAAAGAGAGGTAATATCTCGAAAAAGAGGAACAGAAAATAGAAGTCAGGTTTTGGCTAACCTCAGAAGAAGGGTCTACACAGTAAACCTTTGAGAAAAGTCTTTTCTAGACCTTGGGTGAACGTGTCCCCAAGCGTCAAGACAACGAAATGACTGAAAGACTCGATTGTCCAAATCACCGAACGAAGAAGATGGCCGAGCAAGAATTTTAACTCGCCGAACAGACGAGTTCGACAGCACAAGATGACCAACTCGCCGAACGGGCGAGTTGGGCAGCGTGGGCCGACAAA
This sequence comes from Moricandia arvensis, assembly GCA_905132765.1. Classification (NCBI taxonomy): domain Eukaryota; kingdom Viridiplantae; phylum Streptophyta; class Magnoliopsida; order Brassicales; family Brassicaceae; genus Moricandia; species Moricandia arvensis. The sequence goes on along the minus strand of CAJHQP010000014.1, from coordinate 175,903 downwards.
TTAGCCAAACGGGCGAGTTGGGCAGAGTGGGCCGACCAAGTTGCCCGTTCGGCGAGTTGGATCGAACAAGATGACCAAATAGCCAAACGGGCGGGTTGGATTTGGGTCGCACAAGCAATACAACTTGCCCGTTCGGTGAGTTAGATCAATCATCAATTTTCATCCCATCCTCGTAACTCACTCCTTCGGAAAAGGATCGAACTCATATGTGTTTTGTCTCGATCGAGATTGACATTGGAACGTTAATGTAAGAACTCGTCCCCAACTCGTATAAAGTTATGATCGATCGTGTAAAACGACAACAGTTGACTAAACAACTAAAGTTACCTGAACAATCCGAAAGATCCTAACTCTCGTTGGGGAAGACGTCGCTTTAGGAATTCTCTTTTGATAAAATCGTAAAAACGCTTAAGTCGAAAAACGGCCCGAGAAGGTCTAAAAATCGGTTAAAAGCTCACTCGCCCAAAATCGAGCCCAATCATTATGACGGTTCATCTTTTATTTTACAGAAAGAGATAAATGTCAAGTTCGGAAGATAAACGTTAAGTTTCCAAAGATAATCATGAAGATCGAAGGAAAAAAAGAATATTTCAGTGAAACGATAAATTTGGCGGAGGGTAGAAGAGGAAAGAGCAAACCGCCTCTGGGAGGAGTATATAAGAAATTTGAGGTTGAGGATGTAGAGGACACACGAAAGTTCTTAATCATAGCAAACATAGCACTTAGGGAAATTAGGCATATTTATTTTTTAATGTTATCGAACTGCGACTCATCTAGGTTATTCAGGTCTTACAAGGTTAGAATTAGGAATTCACCGACGGCTCTTTCCGCTACGGCTTTACCTGTTGTAACGCTCAAATCACAGATTCGGAATAAGATTCTCTTTGTTCATTTCTTTTTACTAATTCATTATCATATCGTTGTTCTCACTATTTGTCGCTTGATGTTTTTGGCTTATTAGAAATCTGAGACCTCTAGGAAAACTAGGTTTACCTTATCTTCTTAAACCAATGGAAATAGACAGTGCGAATTTCGGTTTCCACAGATATGGAAGAGAGAGGAATCTATGAAGCATTCAAAGTGAACCAAGCGGTTCTACATGTGCTACTAGGAGGAGATAAGACATGATGTAAAACACGACACGTGCACATGGTGGGAGAGAGACTTCATGATTACACTATCACACCCTCCCCACTAACAATGTTCAATGCATTAGATTGTGTTTTTGTGTTTTCGGATTTGGATCAGCAAACAGCCTTAGTTGTTTAATGTTTTTCTCCTAAAAGTTTGTTTGTTTTCTTAAATTCGAATATTTTTTTGGTTATGTTTCCAGAGGTTTTTGACAGAATGTGTTCTTAGGAGTTAAACTTGTCGTCTAGTAACTTCACCTCTTACATATTCTCGACTACTAGGGCAGATGGTTGGACTTGTTCCTCATTCCATATCTTTTTTAAAGTAAAAATACAATTTTTAAAAAAGAGAAAAGCAAAATACAAGACCAGTTAGGTTATATGGATTCATTCTTTTTGTCAACGGCGTTGTATCATGTATGCTTGTGGATTTATCCATCAAATTTGCAAAATATTTAAATAATAGGAAACAAGTTAGAGAATAAATTATCCAATTTCATAAATAGTTGTTTACGGCATTTTTGTTTATCATCCCTTTTTATAAATTTGTTACACATATTTAGTTTCTCTATCGTCATAAATGGAGACATAATTGAATCACCTATTCATTACCACAGTCACAATATATATAGTCACAATATATATAGTTACAATGATGTTACATTTCTTGTCTCGTTTTTTCCTGTCATATTTATGCCACTAAATGCGCCAAATTTTGGCTACTACAATAATTGGTCACAAAACTGTGAACAAATAACTATCTTTTTTTTACAGAAAAGATTAGTCACAAATCAGTATATTCTGTCACAAAAGAAGTAACGAAAAAAGTCTCAAAAATTTGTAGCAATAATCCTTTTTTTTTAGTGTGCCCCAAGTGACAAAGAAGAATATTAGTCTATCTGAACATCCATAATATAAAAATCCACTGGAACTAGGGCATTGCCGATCTGTACCTGAAGGTTTCTGACAATCCCTTCTAAATTTACCTTAGGGCAATCCACAAAGGTGAAAGAATCGCTTGAAGGTTCAATCTTCAGATTTACCTGCTCAACCATAGACCTTAGCATGATGCTGACTAAAGAACCTGTGTCGCAGAGGGCATTAGGGTAGTTGTGACCTCCAATCATGCATGGTACCATGAACTTTCCAGGATCACTCTTCTTCTTAAGTTTAATCCTTTGCTTCAGATTCTTTTGGATCTGATGGAACAAACACTCAATATCTTCTACAGTTTCTTTGTGTTCTCTGAAAAACATCAAGAGTCCGTGGATCCAATAAGAATCATTGTATGGCATGTGCACTAGGATCCTCATCATCCTCTTGGTGAAACTATCCACATCTTTCTCATTAGTTTTGAAAGCGCAAGAGTAGTGCAATACAGAAACTAGAACACACAGTAATGCACGAGTAATCTTTCCAAGAAGTTCGACTAGATAAATCCTTTTAAAAGTAACATACAAGTTCTTTTGAAAAGCAATTCTCAACAAGGCTCAAGAACACCTTGACTTGTTGACTAGCCTAATCAATTCAAGACTTACCACAGTCTTTGAATTGCTTCTAACCCTTAGAACTTTTGTCTCACCTTACTCGGACTAACAAAACTCTATCTAGCTAAAAGCTCACCCCGTGTGTGTGTATCGACTACAACCCCGTCGACTCTCTCTTTATACCTAGAGAGAAAACCCTAAAGACTACCCAATGGAAACTTTCCATTTTCTGTTTCAGCGAATAAGACAACCTTCTTCTTTTGTTCATCGGTTGCTTATTCTCCACTTCTTTTCCTTAATGCACATGCCTTGATACATATCTTCGCATTTGTATTAACGGCTCCTTCCTTTTCTTGCTCAGCTCTTGATTCTGTGTCTCACCCAGTAGTTCATGTCGTACTGCATGAACTACTTCATCTTCGTCTGCAGCACGCATCTTCAATCTCCCCCTTTTTAATCTGTGCGTCTCACAAGTACCTGAGATGAATGCAAACAGCCACACATAAACAACCACTACTTGGGGAAACAATTCGCAAAGGCAAACAGTACTTAGATTTCAGAAGCTAAGGGATTCAAATACGTAGTACATTTCCAAAAGAATAACACATGTAGGTACTCCCCCATAATCTATGAATTGTCTTAAGTAGAAATCAAATCCAGTTGCAGCAAATGGTGCAACTGGTAAGTACGATGCAAACAGACGATAAAAGTAAAACGACAACATTGCTCCCCCACAATCATTGCCTTCATCTCAATCTTCTCCCCCTGCTTGTGAGCACACAGGTTAAAAACCAAACACAAAATAAGAACAAGGAGGGTAAAGAGAGAGAAGGGCTAACCAGATACAGCACGAGAAAGGTCAGCCACGACCTCGGTTAGAGCTTGCAACGCCTTGGCTGTGTCCTGAAGGGCGTCCTGAAGCTCTGTCTGTGTCATTAACCCTTGAGGCACAGTGATCGTGCCCAGCTCAACTACAGAGACTCTGCGAGGACCAGCCCTGCCACTTGAGACTGGAGGTGCTGGAGCAAGCGGAGGACGAGCTGAACGCAGGAGAGGAGTAGGAGATGGTGCCGCCTTTCCCTTACCCTTTGTCTTAGCCTTGAGTAGCTCATAGTTTTCTCCAACTCTCTTGTCCTTCTTATACGCCACAGGGCGTATGGCCTTCTCGCCACTCTTTGGCTGGAGAGAGTGTTGCTTCTGAAGGAGTCCCATGATGAGGCGAGGGAAAATCAGCCATCGTGAGTCATTGCGCTGGATCACCCCCAGGTTCATGATCTGCTTGAAGATCAAATTTCCCAAGTCAACCTTCACACCGTGCGCCATCTTGTAGATTAGCTTGGCTCTGTCAACGGAGACATGTGTCTTGTGTGTGGAGGGAATCCAGTTATGAGCAGCAATGATCATGAGAGCACCATAGCGTGGAGAGAGATCAGTGGTATTCAGGGTAGACCAAGTCCTCTTCGTCTTCTCAGTCAAGAACTCAGCAAGTTCAGTGACTGTTACAGCATCCGCAGCCTCTTCCTCCAACACCTCTTCTTCAGATACTTCAGATAGACCGAAGTACTCGTTGATAACTGAGGGAGAAAACTGATACACTTTTCCCCTAACCTTCACTTCAACCTCACCAACATCATCTTCCAATTTTACCGCCGGAAGGCCTGCATAAAACTCAGCCACCACTTGTTCCACATAGCTCACAAGAGCTGTCACAGTTGAGACCATACCCCCTTTCTTGATAATCTCAACATAGCCCCACTGATCCGGTTCCTCAACATCTACACTACGTTCAGCCAAAAAGCCCCGGCCTACAAACTGATCATACCTCTTTTTGTCCGCCGGTGGAGTTGAGGAAGGGCTCTGATCTCCCTTCTTTCGTGACTTCAGTCGAGCCGAAACAGAGGTCTCTCTTGCCCGAGAAGGAGATTGGGCTGCATCTTCAGGGAGCTGAGATTGCGACGGAGTACTTGCTTCTCCGGTTTTACCCTTTTTGGAGACTGGAAGACCCAACCTTTCCAAGACCCGTTTCTTTCTTGTCTTAGCCGGTGGAGTATCTTCAGAGGTGGAACTCAACTCCACCGCTTCCTTGGCCTTCTTGGCGACTGCCAAGACCAGATCCACTTCCTCACGAGATTCGTTGGACTTCTCCTCGTTTTCTCCTTGTTCCCCTTGTTCCTCCACTGATCTAGAGGCGGTGTTCTTTTCTCCGGGGTTAGATGCAGTCGGAGAAGTGGAGGGTTTTGCTAAAGCTTCTTCTGGATTAGTCGCTAGCTTAGGTACTGTAGATGTCTCGAGAATTGCATCCACTCGTTGCGATGTGCCCTGATGTTCGTCACTGTCCTCCGACTGAGTCTTCTCGTGTGCGGTGTTGAAGGACTCAAGCTCCTCGGTAATCTCAGGAAGAGATGTCGCAGTTGGCTGCTCGTTGAGGGGAGGAGATGATTCAGGTTCTCCGTCAGCGAGATGCAGCCAAGTTTGCTCAGATGTGACATGCGCCAGTGGATTTGCGGAGGAGGATGCCGCGACCGACTTCTTGGAGCTCTTCATCTTCGAAATGAGGCAAGATCAGTTTCGTTTGGGAAGTGGAGAGGTGGATGCTCTTGAAGTAAATAGAGAGCCGTTTAGGGTTTTGCCCACTATCTCCACTAAGAGGGAAACTCAACCAACTTGTCCGAAATTTGCACATCTGGTCCCTAAACTAATACACTTCTCTTTATTCACCCTGCACATGTTTATTTCTCTCATCCAAACCCATTAGACTTAGGCAACCACATACTCGAATCCTAATGCATCATTAGACCCTCAGTAGAGCAATTAAACATATGTCACAGATCACAATTGGCCTTAGACAGAATGGGTTTTTCGAAGACATGATTAAATTTTTTACCTTTTAGAACATGTTGTGCCTGATCTGATTCAGTATCTAGTTCATTCTGCACACATGAGACTTGTAGATTGTACGACCTGGTGGACTCAATAGTCTTTTGTGGCTAGCTTTCACACCGTTGTACCTTCATCAATCCTGGTGGGTTTTTCACTTCCTTATTCAACGTGTGCGAGTGCTCCCCCCCCCTTTTTTTTTTTTTTTTTTTGTTGTTTCTTTTTCTCTTTTGAACTCTATCACCCTTCTTGTGAGGTGAGGTTGTTGCCTTTTATGGGTACTCTGATCATCCACACACATGAAAACTTGTACCTCTCAGGAGGATCAACAGTACAACGGGCAGCTCTTTTCCACAGTGTTCTTAAGTGCCAAACCTAATCTGAATCATATGTACTTCCTGAACTAGCACCTGTATCAGACCCTGCATCACTGGACTCAACAATCAAGGTTACATACCCCAATGGCATTTCTTAACGTGACAAACCGATTAAGATCAAGGGGCTTAGTAAAAATATCAGCCAATTGTAAATCAGTGACAACATGCTTAATCACTACCTGATTGTCTTCAACCAATTCTCTGATGAAATAGTGCCGTATGTCAATGTGCTTTGTCCTTGAATTCTGGACTGGATTCCTTGAGATATCAATTGCACTTTTGTTGTCACAGTGTACCAGAAAGGGTCCAGACGTCATTCCGTAGTCAGCTGACATTTACTTCATCCAAATCAGTTGTGTGCAACAGCTTCCCATGGCAATGTATTCGGCTTATGCAGTAGATAGTGACACAGAATTCTGCTTCTTGCTCATCCATGATATGAGGTTGTGACCCAAAAAGAAACAGCCTCCACTTGTGCTCTTCCGGTCATCGGCACATCCTGCCCAATCCGCATCACAATATCCTACCAGATTCTTGTTGGAATTTTTGGCAAATTGCATTCCAAGGCTCTCAGTACCCTTGACATACTTAATGATTCGCTTGACTGCATTCAAGTGAGACACCTTGGGTTTTGCTTGGTATCTTGCACACACTCCCACGCTGAAAGATAGATCTGGTCTACTGGCTGTAAGATATATTAGACTTCCAATCATTCCTCTGTACAAGGTTGGATCAACATCCTCACCAGCCTCATCTCTTGCAAGTTTCACTGAAGTACTCATTGGAGTTCGAGCGATTTTGCTGTTCTCAAGCCCAAATCTCTTAACGAGATTGTTGGCATAAGCACTTTGTGAGATGAATACACCTTTCTCAGACTGAGTTACTTGAAGCCCCAAGAAGTACTTGAGCTCTCCACACATGCTTATCTCAAACTCGTCAGTCATATCCTTCACAAACTTGTCCAACATTTGCTGTGAAGTACTCCCGAAGATAATATCATCCACGTAGATCTGAACAACGATAATGTTCTGGTCTTTCTCCATGAAGAACAGGGTCTTGTCTACACTTCCTCTGATGTAACCTCCTTCTTGCAGAAAGCTGGTAAGACGCGCATACCACGCTCGAGGTGCCTGCTTAAGACCATACAACGCTTTCTTCAGCTTGTAGACATGTCGTGGATGAGTGTGATCTTCGAACCCTTTTGGTTGCTCCACATAGACCTCTTCTTGCAAGATCCCATTCAGGAACGCACTTTTCACATTCATTTGATATACCTTGAAGTTCAGAATGCACGCCATCCCTAAGAACAACCTGATGGACTCAAGACGAGCTACTGGTGCAAATGTTTCTTCAAAGTCTACCCCTTCAACTTGTGAATACCCTTGTGCTACCAACCGTGCCTTATTACGAACCACTTCTCCATGCTCATCAGTCTTGTTCTTGAAGATCCATTTAGTTCCCACGACATTTACTCCCTCGGGTCTAGGCACAAGTTCCCACACATCATTCCTTGCGAACTGCTCTAGTTCCTCCTCCATTGACACAATCCAGTATTCATCACGTAGTGCTTCATTGTGTGTCTTAGGTTCAATGGAGGATACAAAACAGGCGAACTGAACCATCTCCCTGAAGTTTATCACCTTGCCGCGAGTCCTACGTCCCTCATCTAACCCTCCAATCACATCGTCAACAGAATGGTTACGATGTACTTGCTGAGGTACTTTGGTTGGTTCAGCACCTTCTGGTTCAGTGTTCTCAGATACTACTTCTCTTGTTGTGATCTCTGGTGTCTCTGTCTCCTCATCTGATCCATGATCTTCCCAGGTGATTACTGACAAGTAATCAAACACCACGTTCACTGACTCCATAACCGTGGCTGACCGCTTGTTGAACACTCGGTACGCTGTGCTAGTCCCTGAATAACCAAGAAAGATGCCTTCATCGCTTCTTGAGTCAAACTTCCCTAGGTAGTCTTTGTCATTCAATATATAGCACCTGCAACCAAAAACATGAAAGTACCCAAGGTTAGGTGTTTTACCAGTCCACATTTCATAAGGTGTTTTCGTGGTCCCTTTTCTCACATACACCCTGTTGATGATGTAACATGAAGTACTCAATGCTTCAGCCCAAAACCTTTGAGGTATCTTATTGCCATGTATCATTGCCCTGCCCATCTCTTGCAGTGTCATGTTCTTTCGCTCAACTACACCGTTTTGTTGTGGTGTCCTGGGAGCTGAGAATTGATGAGCAATCCCTTTCTTCTCACAAAACTGTGTCATGAGTTCATTCTGAAACTCCCCTCCATGATCACTGCGTATTTTCTTGATTCCTCCTTTCTCATTTATCAACTGTAGAGCCCATATTTTGAAACTCTCCACCGTTTCTGACTTTTCTCTGATGAATCTGACCCATGTGAATCTTGTAAAGTCATCAACTAGTACAAACACATACTTCTTCCCTCCAAGACTGTCAATTTGCATTGGTCCCATTAGATCCATGTGAACTAGATCCAATGGTGCCACTGTTTGTACATCAGGAACCCTCTTGTGTTGCACCTTCACTTGTTTCCCATGATGACAAGCTCCACATACGATATTATCTTTTATTTGAAGTCGTGGTACTCCACGTATTAAGTTCTTATGGACCAGGGTTACCATACTACGCAGGTTCATGTGGCCTAGTCGTTGATGCCACAGTTCAACACTGTCGTGTGAGGATTGGGCAGGGAAAGCGTTTGTGCATTTAGTCTTCTTTTCCCACATGTAACAGTTGTTGCCGGCTCTTACTCCTTGCAGAATCGTAACCCCATGTGTGTTGATGGCTCGACATTCTTTTGCTGTGAATAGAACTGAGAGTCCCTCATCACACAGTTGACTCACGCTGATCAAGTTTGCCTTCAGTCCTTTAACGAAGTACACGTTTACCAACTTAGGTAGTTCACTATCATTTGTAGTACCTTTCCCTTTGATGGATCCTTGTCCTCCATCTCCAAAAACAACCTTCCCACCTTTCACATTTTTCAGGTTATCCAGATACTCAGCATTCCCCGTCATGTGCCTTGAACAGCCACTGTCAAAATACCATGGTTCTTCTGTATCATCATCCTCTGTAACACGAGCCATGTTACATTGTAAGTCAGATATTGTATTAGCTGAAGAATATAAGTCTGCCTTCTTCATCCATACTCGACTTGTGTTCCCAATTCTCCAGAACTTCCGTTGGTTCCATACTTGTCTGACCTTCTCCAGATATTTCTGACAGAACCGTTTGTAATGACCAATCTTCCCACAAAAGTAGCACCCACTGGTTTGGCTCGAAGGACTTATTGTCTCCGATTCCTTGACATGATCAAATCCTCCAGATACGAAGTTGGTCACACATGTGGTATGGTTTGATCTTCCAGTGTAACCAAGCCCCATGTGAGAGTTCTCTGTTCTGCCTTGAGACAGAATCTTGTCGAGCTGTTTCGTGCCTGTAACCATCTTGATCTTCTTGTACTGTTGATCTAGCTCCGATTGTAGTCCAATGGTTATTTTCTTCTCAGCCATCACTTCCTGTCTGAGCTCTTCAGTTTTTTTGGCAAGATGTAGTTTCTCTTTCATCAGACTCACACTTTCCTTGGCTATCTCAGTCTCCTTTTGGAGTTCTAGACGCATTTTCTCCAATTCTGCCTCAAGACTTTCCTTAGCTTTCTCAAGTGCTCTATTCTCAGCTCCAAGTCTTAGTACCGTCTCTCGAATCTCTCGGTAGCTCTCAGTTAATTCTTTCTCTGATTCACTTTCACTTTCTGAGTCGGATTCAAATTGAGTGATGCCCAAAAATGCTACAAAGTTGTTCAACTCTTCTTCACTGTCGCTGTCGGAGTCACTGTCGTTGATCCCGATCATCGATTTCTCTTTCTTCTTCTTGGTGTCTGATTCGCATTCAGCTTGAGTATGACCAAACCCTTTGCACCCAAAGCATTGAAATTCTCGTCTTTTCGTTGTGGGGGAATCAGTACGCACATGGCCATATCCCTTGCACTCATAGCACTTCACATCTGATTTCTTGGCATTCTTCTCAGCTTCAGTAGATTTGAGTTTTGAGCCGAACTTCTTGTAGGACTGTCCTTGTTCAACTTTTCTGAGTGCTCTATCAAATCGCCGTACAAGTAGACTTACTGGATCGTCACCTACTTCATCTTTTTCGACTGAAGCTAGTGTAATTCCTTTTACCTTCTTTCCACTGTCTAGCTCGATCTCATGAGCTTGCATCATACCCACAACCTCATCGAAGCTTATGTCATCAGTGTTGAGAGCAACTTCCATAGCTGATTTATGACCTCTGAACCTTTCAGGAAGAAACCTCAAGAACTTTTTCACCAACTTCTTCTCTTTGTACTTCTTTCCTAGTGTGAGGGCTTCTTGAGACAATGAGCTTAGCTTGGAACTGAAATCCGCGATTGATTCATTTTCGTCCACCTTTAGATCTTCAAAGCGAGTATCCAGCAAGTCTCTTCTTGAGCTTAGGACCTTTGTAGTTCCTTCAAAGTGCCTTTGGAGAATGTCCCATGCTTCTTTTGCTGACTCACATCCCTGAATCAGTTCAAACTGTTTCCTTGCTACACTGCAGTGGATGGCCGTGAGTGCTCTTGCATTGAACTTGGCGAACTTGTTCTCATCATCAGTCCACAGTTCTTCTGGTTTTGATACATCTGTACCATTTTCACCCCTCGCCACAGGGCGTTTCCACCCAGACTCGACTGCCTTCCATGCTAGTGGATCAATACCTTTGATCGTCGCCTTCATTCTGGCTTTCCAGAACCCATAGTTTCCTACTTCCAAGATGACCTTGGAGTGTGCTACTAACTCTTTGAAGTTGTCCATTCCGCAGGATCCTTACCTGTTTAAAAAAAACAAGTACCCGCTCTGATACCAATTGAAAGCGCAAGAGTAGTGCAATACAGAAACTAGAACACACAGTAATGCACGAGTAATCTTTCCAAGAAGTTCGACTAGATAAATCCTTTTAAAAGTAACATACAAGTTCTTTTGAAAAGCAATTCTCAACCAAGCTCAAGAACACCTTGACTTGTTGACTAGCCTAATCAATTCAAGACTTACCACAGTCGTTGAATTGCTTCTAACCCTTAGAACTTTTGTCTCACCTTACTCGGACTAACAAAACTCTATCTAGCTAAAAGCTCACCCCGTGTGTGTGTATCGACTACAACCCCGTCGACTCTCTCTTTATACCTAGAGAGAAAACCCTAAAGACTACCCAATGGAAACTTTCCATTTTCTGTTTTAGCGAATAAGACAACCTTCTTCTTTTGTTCATCGGTTGCTTATTCTCCACTTCTTTTCCTTAATGCCCATGCCTTGATACATATCTTCACATTTGTATTAACGGCTCCTTCCTTTTCTTGCTCAACTCTTGATTCTGTGTCTCACCCAGTAGTTCATGTCGTACTGCATGAACTACTTCATCTTCGTCTGCAGCACGCATCTTCAAGTTTCTCTTCTTAGATGCTTAGGAACCTTTTTCTTCTTTCTCTTAGAAATTGGTCCTTCTGTAGCCTCGTCAATGATCATAAGCTCTGATGCACATTCATGTTGCTGACTAGTGTCTCCTGCTAGGGCTGGTGATGTTTTAGACGAATGTCTTGTAGCATTTAGGCTTTCCACGTCGATACTTGGCAATCTCACTCAGTAGGTTACTTGTCGCTGTCGATCGACGAACATGTGTGAGTATCGATCAATGTTGACCGTTTCGTAAGATGCTATCGACTCAGCCTGGACTGTCAGTCGCTGCTCAATGTCTGGTATTGATCATCGTTCCTTCTCGGATATCGACTGATGGTCAGTTGTGGGTATCGAACAACACCAGTGAGAGCTGCCGAAGGAGATGGAACTTTCGACTTGAAAGTCTCGTTCTTGCAGTTTCTCTTCCTTCACCAGTTGCCAGACACGTGGTGTCTCTGTCCAGTTTCTCCTTTTCCTTTAATTAGTGCTTCCTGTCTCCTAACATTCTCGCTGATATGAACCACTTGAGTTTCCAAATTCTTCACATGGGTGCTGAGAGCTTAGAACTTTTCATTAAGGTTGGTGTATACATCATCTATCTTCCCATTTAAATCCACTATCAAATTATGCTGACCCTCAAGAATCTGATCAATCATACTCTCCAATCTCCTTTCTTGAGTTGCTGGTGGGGGTTCTGGTAAGAAGAAGCTCCATAGGTCTTATTGTTGTTGTTGTTGCTGCTGTATGGTCTATGTTGCTGTGAACTCTGGTTGTAATTACTCTTCTGACCTGTGCCGTAAGACTTCATGTTGCCTCCCTGATTCCCATAAATCTGAAAACCAGTCCCACTAATGTAGTTTACATCCTCCTCATCGCCCTCGTTACTGACAAAATCAACAGCCTCTACCTCTTGTACAGAGCTCACCCACTTCTCAAGAAACTTGTGATCACTGTCTAGCTTGGCTTGAACTTCATTCATATGCTCCTTGCCAAGTATAGTAGCCGATATTCTCATCTTTATGTTAGTGTTCTTGGTGCTATTGTTAGATGCCAAGTTCTCAATAAGTCTCACAGCCTCTTCTGGATTCCTAGTATTGAAGTTACCATTACTAACAGTGTCTAGAGCCATATGGTAGACCACATCGATGCGTTTGAAGAAGGTACTAAGCCGTTGTACCTCGTTGAATCCATGGTGTGGAAATCTCTGTGATAGGAATTGAATCTGATCTAAGAGCTCTTCAATGATTCTGCAGGCACTTGTGTAAATGTAGAGACTCTGTTCCCCAAGTCTTCAGATCGCGAATCATCAAGAAAATTATGCAGGAAGGCGTTCTTGATGTCGTCCCAGGATCTCTTAGATCGTGGTGGAAACTCCTAAAGCCAATATCAAGCATCTTCAGCAAGTAAGTACTTGAAGAGCTGACATATAAGATAGTACTTAGGGACTCCACTTGCATTAATAGCAAAAACTAGATCCCCAAACCTCTTCATATGGTCCACTGGATGCTCATGTGGGTGACCATGGAAAGGTGTCTATCCCACAAGTATAAAGTATCCATGAATCAGCTCGAAATCATTCCTCTGGATAGTAGGACGAGGAATAGGATATCTGTTGGCGTAGTATTGATCTGGACGGTTGTAGTCAACCAACGTTCTTGTTCGAGTAGCCTCAACATTAGCAGATTAGCAGTTTATGGAGCAGCTGCTTTTGGTTTAGGGATTACAGACGATTGACCATCAAGTCTCTGACCTGCTGCATTACGCAGATGACCATGTTGGTTATGCAGGTCTCCGTTTGCATATGTCGAATAAGAGTTGCCACTATGTTGCTTGCTCGCGGATTAGGGTCGATCGACAACGATGTACTTCTCTACATAGGATGGTCAGTTGGTCAAGACTAGTATGGATCGTACATAGGAGGTAGTTGGAGCCGGAAGCTCTCCTAGGTTTCTCTCATATTGGATTGATCCTTGAGGGAAGAGGATCAAGTTGTCCCTTGCGAACAGCTTGATGCACTATCTTCCTTCAACCCTTTGAGGGAAATGCGGCAAAATGAAGAATAATTTATGGACCGACCCCATCGTCTCAACCCTGTAGGAACTATGAGATCACTCAAGGATGAATTCGGTATCTAGTGGTCACAAACTGTCCATAGAACCATGTTAAATACGTGGAATGCATTAGTTATCCGCTCGCAGGTTGGGCAGTAATGGTCGGAGAAGGGCAATCACTCGTTCTTAAAACCAACATTCAAAAGGGTTGGGGCGGAAAAGGGGGAAAGCCCCTCCGTTCCTGCTTGTTGTGTATCTGGATCCTCTAGAACTGTGGAAACCAAAATCCGCACTGTCGATTTTCCCTAAAATAAGGAAAGTTAAGAAACCCTAATTTCCCAGAGATCTCGGATTGTCTGCCAACACACGAGAAAACGAAAGAGACAAAGATAAAAAGAATATCAATGAGAAGTTGCACATAGGCGTTTTATTAATTTGATAAGAACAAAGTTACAAGGTTTGCAAAGGAATTGAAAGAAGAACAAGACTTAGCTAACAAAGAGACAAGCAGAACAAGGGTCAGGTGACCTCGTAGAGAGATCTGTCTGCAGCCGCCTAAATCCTAAGTTCCTAAGTTTCTAAGTTAGCAGAGCTACCCTAGGTCTAATTTTCGGATCCCTCTGCATCTTCAGCCTTAGACTCCTTATATACTCCTCATGAGGCGGTTTTGCCTTTCCGATTCTGCCCTTGGTTGAATGTATCGCTTCACGGAAATCTTTCATATTTTCCCGATCTTTGTGTTTATCTATGGAAACTTTTACATTTATCCTTAGAGACTTGATATTTATCTTCTCTTGCAAGGTAGAGATAAACCGTCATAGGTGTTTGGGCTTTATTTCGTATAAAACCAAAAGCGGGCCTTTAGCTGCGCCCTGGATCTCCTTGGTCCGTTTTGCGACTTAAGCGTTTTACGATTTATTGTTGTTGCTTTCCCAAAGTGACGTTGGACCTTGAGGAAACTCAAACCTCTCGTATAATTGGGGCAACCTTGGTGTGTTCGGTTAATCGTTGCCTGCTTAAACGACTGGTTCTTGTTTTATCCTAAAGGATAAGTCCCCTCGGTTCTTTGAATCATAAAGTTGAGATGATGACTTTGATTGGGATGAAATGAGGACTAAGATTGACTTGTTCTTGGAACTGAGTGTCACAAAGATGGGCTGAAGATGGGTTGCGTGAGCTTTTTGGGTTGGTTTTATCCGCTGACCCACATAAACTCGGTCTACTCGCCATCCGACAACTAAACCATTCGGAGCCGATCTACTCAACGTTTGGGGAAAAGACCAATTGGTCTACTTGCCAAATGGTGAGTAGACCGTTCAAGACTGGTCTATTCACCATTTAGGGAGTAGACCAATTGGTCTACTCGCCAAGCGGCAAGTAGACCGTTCAAAATTGGTCTACTCGCCGTTTGGGGAGTAGACAAATTGGTATACTCCCCAAACGGCGAGTAGACTATTCAAGATTGGTATACTCGACGTTTGGGGAGTAGACCAATTGGTCTACTCGCCAAACGGCGAGTATACCGTTCAAGATTGGTCTACTCGCCATTTGGGTAGTAGACCAATTATTCTACTCTCCAAAAGGCGAGTAGACCGTTCAAGATTGGTCTACTCGCCAAACGGCGAGTAGACCGTTCAAGATTGGTCTACTCGTTGTTTGGGGATTAGACCAATTGTTCTACTCGCCAAATGGCGAGTAGACCGTTAAAGATTAGTCTACTCGCCAAACGGCGAGTAGATCGTTTCCGATTGGTCTACTCGCCGTTTGGGGAGTGGACCAATTGGTCTACTCGCTAAACGGCGAGAAGACAGTTCAAGATTGGTCTACTCGCTGTTTGGGGAGTATACCAATTGGTCTACTCACCGTTTGGGGAGTACACCAATTGGTCTACTCGCCGTTTGGGAGTACACCAATTGGTCTACTCGCCAAACGGCGAGTAAACCATTCAAGATTGGTCTACTCGCCGTTTGGGGAGTGGACCAATTGGTCTACTCGCCAAACGGCGAGTAAACCGTTCAAGACTAGTCTACTCGTCGTATGGGGAGTAAGCCGTTCAAGATTGGTCTACTCGCCAAACGGCGAGTAGGCCGTTCAATATTGGTCTACTCGCCATTTGGGGAGTAGACCAATTGGTCTACTCGCCATTTAGGGAGTAGACCAATTGGTCTACTCGCTAAACGGCGAGTAGACCGTTCCAGATTGGTCTACTCGCCATTTAGGGAGTAGACCAATTGGTCTACTCGCTAAACGGCGAGTAGACCGCTCGGAATCGGTTTACTTGTCTCTCAACGAGTAGACTGTGTTGTTCGATTCTGAGTTTATGTTTTTGAGAACATGTCGAGAGTCTTTTGTATAGAGATTCGATTTTAGCCGTTGATTTCGAGATGACTGTTTTTGACCCCAACAGTTAGCCCCCAGCTCGCAAGTTTCGTGTGTGATTCTTGCGCCCGAGTAGTGGTGTTAATTTGAATCCGCGGTTAGAATCAAATCTTTTCAAAATATTATTTTTTTCAGAAAAAAGAAAAGTTTTTTTTTAGATCTTCTATAAATATTTGACTCTCACCCTTCATTCTCTCCACATCCTCCCCACTTTGAAAAATTTTCTTTATCATTCTCTCCCAAGAGTTCTCTTCCAAAAAGATATCTTCTTCAAACAATCTTCAAAAGAGTGATGATGTCGAGATGAGCAATGCTGCTGGTGGAGCTACGCCGAATCTCCCAGTCGTCGGGGCTGTTTTGGCTTACTTGGCCGAGTTCCTGTCTTTCCAGAACGAGTTAAGCCGAGGAAAGGCCGAGAGACAGGCGAACCCTAGGTGGGTGGTGCCCTCAAGTTTCGAGGTTACGGTCGCTGTTCACGATGCCAATCCTCCTGGAGACGCGATCGCTGCAGGGACCTTGATGCCGGAGGTCGAGCTTCAGCCGTCGGGATCCTCGACGACTCTTGTTCCCGTCGTCGATGTCGAGCCGGTTCAAGAGTCGATGGCTCCTCCTCCGGCTAAGAAGGAAGTCGTTTTAGCTTTACCCGCTCAGAGTGCTCTTCCGATCGCCGCGCCTAAGGGGAGGAAGAGGCCTTGTGCCAACCCTGAGGCGGCTAAGAGGAGGAAGTGTAATAAGGAGTCCGAGGCTGGTCCCTCTTTGACAAAGGTTTCGGGGCTAGCGTCGCGTCATCGTGCTAAGGTTCGTTTTTTCGAAAGCTCTCTTCTTCTTTTTCGGTGTTGATATTTCTTTTGACTACTTTCTTCTCCCCTTTTTGTAGTTCGTCTCGCTGATCGATGTGATGATTAGCGAATGTGGGTCGGAATTCGAGCGTCTCGCCAAGGAGTTAGCAGAGTCGCAGGGGAGATTGGCGCAGTTCGAGGGGAAACTAAGAGTCATCGAGGACGCCCACTCTCGGGAGCGGTTTGGGGAGCTTGAGCGGTATCTCAGAAAGACCGCGAGTTCTCTGCTTAAGGCGAAATATGCGAAGATGGCTAGGTAATAAGTGCGAAAACTCAAGCGCAAGCTCAAGGGTACAGAGGAATCGGCAGTCGGTGCGATTGCGGAGGCTTGAGAAGAGGTTCACGCTGAGTTCCGAGCTTTCATGTCGAAGGTCGCCAGATCCCTCGACTCTTTAGCGGTTGTCCATTCCCGGGATCTGACTTTGGCTGCGATTGAGGGAGGCCTGAGGGAGACCTCTTGTTTCGGGGCGAGGCGCCCCTGTCTCCGCGAATCGAAGAAGCCAAACTTTCGGTTCATAGGGAGGAACTAGCGAGAGTCGAAGGGGACTTTAGCCTGATCCTCGAGGGATTGAAGGTGTAGTACGCTCCTTTTCCTAGCTCGGTAGTCGGCAAAGATCTGGGGCACGTAGCTGAGGAGGGCAGAGACGACGCGGTTATGAGCCCGGAGGCGATGGCGGGGGAGAGGCTCTGGCCACGGAGGAAGGTTGAGGTTTTATGTTTGGTCGAGATTAAGAATATTTTGTTGCTTATGTTTATTTCGTCTGAGTGTGGCCTATGTTTTATTTGGGACTGGCCGTTGGTGGCTTTGAGTCCCTGCCGCTTTTACGACTTTTGTACGAACCTGACTTTTATAAAGGAGGTTTTTGTTTTTTAACGAGCGTGTCGTGTGGTTGAATGTAGAGGGAAGACTAGGAGTTGTCATCTCGCTATCTTACTCTTACTTGACGATCGTTCTGTTCCTCGCCCGTTTCGAAAGAAGCAAAAAAATTTCGAAAATTACGAGGGCCGAAAATGGCTAAATCAAAAATTCTACGAAAATTTTTTTGTGAGCGTTCGGATGCGAACAATGAGACATGCTGTTAGGATCTCATATCTTTCGATACTTCATGCCTTGAGACGTTTGAGACCAGTGTCTTGGGTTTAGGGCAAGACCTAGGCTTACTCTCGGTTAAGGCTTTGCGATGACTAATCAGCTTTCATCTTACCTGTTGCGATTTTAACCTGACTCCGTCTCGCTTTAAAGTCCGCGATATGTTCTCGGCTTACGTGACTTGTATGGTAGGAGTCGAGCATCTGTTCGAGGACAATTTTTAAGTCTCCCGAAAGTGCTGACCAAAATTTTGGATTTCTTTTATAGCGCTATTACCCTGTGTCGGGTGTTCGAGAGCTATCTCGGCGAGATAACTTAGTATGTTTATGACGTAAAGAGCTCGTTGTGATCAGCAACAAACTTATTTGCGGAGTTGGGGCTTTCGCGAAAGGCTTTGAGTTTGATATGGGACTTTAAATTTTATAGTCGCGAGCGGACTGTTTTTTATGGAAGTCATATTTGGGAGATTTTTATGAGAAAAAGGGGATCATCGGGCCTCAGCGACATCTCGCCTTGCCGAAGGTTCGTGTTTTCTCACACAGCTCCGTGCGATGGAATTTGGCGAGAAAATTCTCGTTTTTCCGAGGTAAGTAGATGTGTTGAATTTGTCAGGAGTATACGAGTATATGTACCCTCTCCCCCCCTACCTTTTTGGCGAGGGGGACAGCTGAGCCCACCTTGCAGCGAATTGCCTACATACCCTTCTCAGGGATCAAGCCGTCTCGTAGTTCAGTGAATTTAAGCGAGCTTTCAATGATAGTATTTTTGAGGTGCATTGCGTTCCATGTCCTTGGAATTTTAACGCCCTCCATGTTTTCGATTTCGTATGAGCCTGGTCGAACGACTTTGATGACTTTGTACGGTCCTTCCCAGTTTGCTCCGAGTTTTCCTACGTTTGGTTCTTCGGTGTTTTGGAAAACTTTCCGTAGGACCAATTCGCCTTCTTTGAATTTGCGGTGGTGTACATTGGTGTTGTAGTACCTTGCTGCTGCTTGCTGGTAGTTTTGAATTCGTATCAGGGCCTTGTTCTGATGTTCATCTATCAGATCGAACTCGTCGAGCAGCATGAGGCTGTTTTCATTTTCGTGTTCTGGGAGTAGCTTTCGACGTATCCCAGGGAACTCGACTTCTACCGGGATCATGCATTACGCCCCGTAGACGAGGGTGGACGGAGTTTCTCCCGTTGCGCATCTCGGGGTTTTGCGATGTGACCACAAGATTCCCTCGAGTTCTTCGTCCCATCTTCCTTTCTTAGTGTCCAGGCATTTCTTTAGGCCGTCGAGGATGGTTTTGTTAGTGGTTTCGGCTTGGCCATTACACTGCAGATATCTTGGAGTTGATTTGGTGAGTCGGATCTTTTACTTTTCGCAAAAGGCCTCAAACCTAGTTTAAATGAACTGAGATCTGTTGTCTGTTACGATTTCGTAGGGGACTCCGTGTCTGCAGACAATGTTCTTCCGCACGAAACTTTTGACTTGAGAGTCTTTGATGCTTGCGTACGAGTCTGCCTCGACCCACTTGGAGAAGAAATCGGTTAGTACCATCAGGAAAAACGTTCTTGTTTTGACCTGTGCATTGGTCCGACTATGTCCATGGACCATCTCATGAACGGGTATGGTGATGAGATTGAGGACAAGACTTCCGCAGGTTGATGGATGGTGGGCGCGTGCCTTTGGCACTTTTCGCACTTCCGCGCAAATTTGCCGCAATCTTCGATCATCGTTGGCCAGTAGTGACCATGGCGTTTAATCTTGATTGCGAGTGATCTTCCTCCGGCGTGATTTCCTTAGGATCCAGAGTGGATTTATTCCATTATCTTTCGTGCCTTTTTACCTTCGACAGAGGTTATGATTGGCGCGGAGAATCTTGATTTGTAGAGTTCGCCTTCGACCAGAACGTACCGTGCGGCTTGGCCCTTGATCTTTCTGGCGACCCACTTTTCGGCGGGTAGAGTTCAGTCGGCGATGTATGAGCGGATCGGATCCATCCATGGTCTGCTGAATCCGTATTCTGGACGTTCAGGATCTCATACATTTGGGGTGTCGTTTTCGTGAATGTCTTCATCGGGCGATTTAATCAGGTTTATGACGATGGGAGGGCCGATGCTCGGATGTTCTATGAATTCCACGGGGATCACCCTACTTAGGCCTGGATCCGAACAGGATGCGAAAGCGGCCAAGGCGTCTGCCTGGGCGTTTTCGCCCCTAGGGATTTGAGTGAGGGCAAACTGATCGAAGTTTCGAGACAAAATTTGTACGAGGTTTAGGTAAGCTTCCATCCTCTCGTCTTTGGCTTCGTATTCTTTGCTGTACTGACTCGCCACGAGCTGAGAATTGCAGTAAGCATGAACATCATGTATCTTTAATCCGAGAGCTAGTCGCAATCCTGCGATCAAGGCTTCGTACTCGGCTTCGTTGTTCGAGGCGTGGAACATCAGCCGAAAAGATTGTTCCAACACTTCGCTGGTTGGTGACGTGAGACGGACTCCGAATCCGGAACCCTGTTTGCAAGATGATCTATCAACATGAAGGGTCCAGGTTGTGTCCAGTTCCGGCGCGGTCGTACCTATTGAAGGAAGTTCCACTAGAAACTCGGCGAGTACTTGCGATTTTGCCAAGGATTTTGGTCGATACTCGATGTCATATTCGCTGAGTTCAATCGCCCATTTTGCTAGCCTGCCGGACTGGTTGGGACTGTGCAAGATGGTCCATAATGGGAACGACGTGAGCACTGTGATCGTATGAGATTGGAAATATGGTCTTAGCTTTCGTGCTGACATTACGACAGCTAGTGCCAGTTTTTCCATCATCGGGTATCGAGTTTCTGCGTCGAGCAAGGTCTTGCTTATGTAAAAGATAGGTTTCTGCTCGGTGCGTTCTTCTCGGATGAGGACGCCGCTCACGGCTGTGGTCGATACCGCGATGTATAGGAACAAAGGTTCCCCTTCTACGGGTTTAGCAAGTATTAGGGGAGTGGCCAAGTAATGTTTCAAATGTTGGAAAGCTTTCCCGCATTCTTCGTTCCACTCGAATTTCTTGTTTCCCTTCAGAGTATCGTAGAAAGGTAAGCATTTGTCCATGGATCGCGAAATAAATCGATTGAGTGTTGCTACTCTTCCGGTCAGTCTCTGTACCTCGCGTTTCGTTTTCGGGGATGCCATTTCGATCAGAGCGTTGATCTGTTTTGGGTTCGCTTTGATCCCTCGGAAAGTGACGAGGTATCCGAGGAACTCGCCGGACGCTACCGCGAATCTACACTTTGTGGGGTTAAGCTTCATGTTGTGTAGATTCAGCCTTTCAAAACATACTTGGAGGTGGGTGATATGATATCGTTCATCGTGGGATTTTACGAGCATGTCATTGATGTAAACCTCCATTGTTTTCCCTAGTTGTTCGGAGAACATCTGGTTGACGAGTCGCTGATATGTTGCGCCGGCATTCTTTAGTCCAAACGGCCTTACTCGATAGCAGTAGGTACCACGGTCAGATATGAACGCGGTTTTTTCTTGGTCATCCGGGTTCATCATGATCTGGTTATACCCGGAGAATGTGTCCATGAAAGATAGGAGTTTATTCCCAGCATTTGCCTTGACGAGTCGATCGATGTGCGGCAGTGAGAAGCTATCTTTCGGGCACGCCTTATTGAGATCGGTAAAGTCGACGCAAACACGCCACTTTCCGTTTTTCTTCTTGGCGACAACTGGGTTAGCGAGCCAATCTGGATACCTAACTTCTGTTATGGATCCGACTTTGAGGAGTTTTTCGACCTCGTCGTTAACCGCGATGGCGCGTTCTGGTCCCAACTTTCGCCTTCTTTGTTTGACAGGTTTGAAAGTCGGGTCAACGTTGAGCTTGTGACATGTGACCCTGATATCGATTCCTGGCATATCCCGCGGCCCACGCGAAGCTGTGCAATTTTCTTTTCTGACACGCTATAAGCCCGGTCTTCAGAGGCTCACTCAGATTTGCCCCAATCTCGACGCAGCGATCCGGGAATGCCTCGTCCAGACACACCGAGATAATGGGTTCGCAAGTAGGCTCGCGTTTTCCGTCTAAGGCCTCTGCGGCGCGTGTCTGCCAAAAGATCTCCGCTTTGTCCTGTTTTGTCGCTTCATCAGCGTCACTCTTTTTCTTTTTCTTTTTTGGGAGAGTTTCTTCTGGAGGGTTTTTTCATTTTAACTCTGCCATGAAGCAAACTTGCGAGATTTTCTGATCTCCCCAGATGGTCTGGATTTCGCGTGTAGTTGGGAATTTGAGACACATGTGGTATGTCGATGGAACCACTTGCATCGAATTTAGCAAGGGTGTTCCCAAAATCTTGTTATGCGATGAGAGTTGATCGATGGCCAAGAATTCCACTATTTTCGTCATTCTGCCAGCTTCAACCGAGAGGTTGATCGTGCCAAGAGACATGGTGACTTTCCCTGAGAGTCCTACTACTGGGTTAGGATCCTCTACGATTTCGGATGGACTAATTTCCATCCTCTCGAGGGTGTTTTTGAAGATGATGTCGGTCGAGCTTCCGGTATCAACTAACATCCTTGTGACATCGTTATTTTGGACCGTCAGCTCGATAACAAGGAGATCATTGAGAGGTTTTACCGAATCGGTCGTTGCTCTTTCCTTGACGGAGATGACATCGCCACCCGCTGGATTGGGCATGTCTTGTCTCATTCGTTTCGTGATTGAGCTAGAGAATCCAAAAGTCCCCCTCCTTCTAGCGCCAAACTGTGGGAACCGAAATTCGCACTGTCGATTTTCCGTAAAATAAGGAAAGTTAGAAAACCCTAATTTCCCAGAGATCCCAAATTTTCTGCCAACACACGAGAAAACAAAAGAGACAAAGGTAACAAGAATATCAATGAGAAGTTGCATAGAGGCGTTTTATTAATTTGATAAGAACAAAGTTACAAGGTTTGCAAAGGAATTGAAAGAAGAACAAGACTTAGCTAACAAAGAGACAAGCAGAACAAGGGTCAGGTGACCTCGTAGAGAGATCTGTCTGCAGCCGCCTAAATCCTAAGTTCCTAAGTTTCTAAGTTAGCAGAGCTCCCCTAGGTCTAATTTCCGGATCCCTCTGCATCTTCAGCCTTAGACTCCTTATATACTCCTCCTGAGGCGGTTTTGCCTTTCCGATTCTGCCCTTGGTCGAATCTATTGCTTCGCGGAAATCTTCCATATATTCCCGATCTTTGTGTTTATCTATGGAAACTTTTACATTTATCCTTAGAGACTTGATATTTATCTTCTCTTTCAAGGTAGATATAAACCGTCATAGGTGTTTGGGCTTTAATTCGTATAAAACCGAAAGTGAGCCTTTAGCCACGCCTTGGATCTCCTTGGTCTGTTTTGCAACTTAAGCGTTTTACGATTTATTGAAGTTGCCTTTCCCAAAACGATGTCGGACCTTGAGGAAGCTCGAACCTCTTGTATGATTGAGGCAATTTTGGTGTGTTCGGTTAATCGTTGCATGCTTATACGACTAGTTCTTGTTTTATCCTGAAGGACAAGTCCCCCTTGGTTCTTTGAATCGTAAGTTGAAATGATGACTTCGATCGGGCCGAAATGAGAACTAAGATTGACTCGTTCTCGGAACGGAGTGTCACAAAGATGGGCCGAATATGGGTTGCGTGAGCTTTTTGGGTTACTTTTATTTGCTGACACACGTAAACTCGGTCTACACGCCATCCGGCAAGTAAATCATTCGGAGCCGATCTACTCGCCATTTGGGGAGTAGACCAATTGGTCTACTCGCTGTTTGGCGAGTATACCTTTCAAGATTGGTTTACTCGCCGTTTGGGGAGTAGACCGTTCAAGATTGGTCTACTCGCCGTTTGGGGAGTAGACCAATTTGTCTACTCGCCAAACAGCGAGTAAACCGTTCAAGATTGGTCTACTCGTCATTTGGGGAGTAGACCGTTCAAGATTGGTCTACTCGCCGTTTGGGGAGTATACCAATTGGTCTACTCGCTAAACGGCGAGTAGACCGTTCAAGATTGGTCTACTCGCCCTTTTGGGAGTAGATCAATTGGTCTACTTGCCAAACTGCAAGTACCCCGTTCAAGATTTGTCTACTCGCCGTTTGGGAAGTAGATCAATTGGTCTACTCACAAAATGGTGAGTAGACCTTTCAATATTGGTCTACTCGCTGTTTGGCGACTAGACCAATTGGTCTACTCCCCAAACTGCGAGTAGACGTATTGGGCCGGTCTACTCGCCAAACAACGAGTAGACCGCTCGGGAACGGTTTACTAGTCTCTCGGTGAGTAGACCGTTTTGTTCGATTCTGATTTTATATTTTTGAAAACGTGTCGAGAGACTTTCGTATATAGATTCTAGCCATTGATTTCGAGATGACCGTTTTTGGCCCCAACAAGAACCACAAAAATCCTTTGTTGGAATGGGATTCCAACTCATCACCATTTGAGATTTTAAGAAGAGTTGCTCTTTTGAGAGCACAGTATGATGAAGGTTGTAAGATGTGTTCGGGGGGGAGTTCTTGTCTATCGTTGGCCTTTATGGTAGAATCAGCCAGGGGCCTGATAGGCGGTGATTTACCCTGTGGCGGATGTCAGCGGTTTGAGTCCGCTTCTTTCCAACTCGTGAACTAAGCCGATACAAAGCTATATGATAGCACCCAATTATTCCAATTCACAGTTTGATCTATTAGTTTTTATTCATGCACGTTGATAAGATCTTTCCATTTAGCAGTACCTTAGGATGGCATAGCCTTAAAGTTAAGGTCGAGGTTCAAACGAGGAAAACCTTACGGTGGATACCTAGGCATCCAGAGACGAGGAAGGGCGTTGTAAGCGACGAAATGCTTTGGGGAGTTGAAAATAAGATTAGATCCGAAGATTCCGAATATGTT
This sequence comes from Moricandia arvensis, assembly GCA_905132765.1. NCBI lineage: Eukaryota > Viridiplantae > Streptophyta > Magnoliopsida > Brassicales > Brassicaceae > Moricandia > Moricandia arvensis. The sequence continues at coordinate 151,299 of CAJHQP010000014.1, read as the reverse complement.
GACTTTTTGAACAACTTCTGAATCCATGGGACAGGCAGAAGAAAACCTGACGAACTTACACATATTAGTAGCCAGAGGAAAATAAATAAAAAGCAATTCCCCTAGTAGCGGCGAGCGAAATGGGAGCACCCGAAGCTGTGAAAACGGGGCTGTGGGAGAGAAATAAAAGCGTCGTGCTTCTAGTCAAAGTGGTGGAGTGCCGCACCCTAGATGTCGAGAGTCCAGTAGCCGAAAGCATCAATAGCTTATGCTCTGACCCGAGTAGAAAGGGGCACGTAGAATCCCGTGTGAATCAGCGAAGAAGACCACCTTGCGAGGCTAAATACTCCTGGGTGACCGAAAGCGAAGTAGTACCATGAGGGAAGGGTGAAAAGAAACCCCATCGAGAGTGAAAATAGAACATGAACACTTAATCTCCCAAGCAATGGGAGGATCCCTGGCCTCTGACCGCATGCCTGTTGAAGAATGAGCCGGCGACTCATAGGCGGTAGCTTAGTTAAGGGAACACACCGGAGCCGTAGCGAAAGCAAGTCTTCATAGGGCAATTGTCACTGCTTATGGACCCAAACCTGGGTGATCTATCTATGACCAGGATGAAGCTTGGGTGAAAGTAAGTAGAGGTCCGAACCGACTGAGGTTGAAAAATCAGCGGATGAGTTGTGGTAATGGGTGAAATGCCACTCGAACCCAGAGCTAGCTGGTTCTCCCCAAAATTCGTTGAGGCGCAGCAGTTGACTGGACATCTGGGGGTAACACACTATTTCAGTGTGGGCCGCGAGAGCGGTACCAAATCGAGGAAAACTCTGAATACTAGATATGACCTCAAAATAACAGGGGTCAAGGTTAGCCACTGAGACGGTGGGGGATAGGATTCATCGTCGAAATGGAAACTAAAATGCCCCAACCCGGAAATCTTTGCAAAGTCGTGAACAATTCTAAGGAAAAAATTGACAATCTTTCATTAAGTAAACATAAATAAGTACTGCAGTTTTAATAAAAAATCCGCGTAAATATATCAAAATCATATGCATAAGGTTCGTAAAAACTCCTATGAAAATCCCATAACAGTCCCAAGTTATGAATACCTCGTGCCAATGGTCTTCATCGTCCCGCTCTCCGGTCCAAACAACTACTCGTCACCTGCATCACAAAAGGAGGCATGAGCATACAAAAATACTCAGTGAGGACCCTCAATGCCGCCCACTACAGCCCAATAATCAATCATAAAATCCATACTAACAACCTAGCATTCGGTTCCATCATTTTCTACTTAGCCATTTTCTTATTGTTAACTATTTCCATACATGGAATACTAACAACCTAGCATCCAATTCGGTCACTACTTTACCTAATTCCATAAGTTTCTCATTACTTTAGCCTTTCCTAACATTTTGACCCAAAGGCCCATAAATCTGCAATCGTAGCCAATCTATGGCCGTAGCCGATCTATAGCCGTAGCCAATCTATGGTCGTAGCCAACCATGCGGCTGTAGCCGTACATGCGGCCGTAGCCGTACCTGCAGCCGAAGCCGTACATGCGGCCATAGCAGTACCTGCGGCCGTAGCCATACCTGCGGCCGTAGCCGTACCTGCGGCCGTAGACGTACCTGCAGCCGAAGCCGTACCTGTGGCAGAAGCCATACCTGCGACCCGTCGGTCCATTACGGCCCGTAGCCAAACCTTCGACCTGAAGGTCCATAACCGTTCACTTAACAATTTCCTTAATTAACTAAATTCAGCTACTCTTTCCTTAAACACATTGTAAATTTCATAACTAGGTTCTCAAGATCAAACATCCATTTTTCGAATAAACATATTAGCCAAACTTTTTCATCAATCCACCAAATCTATCATGCCTTTCCTAAGAACACAATAAATGAACATTTCATAAACGAATTCTATCATGAATTTCCCTATGAACACGATGAACGGACTTTCCATAAACGAATTCAATTCCAACGTAAACTTGTTCCTAATGAATCAAACCAAGTAAAACAATTATTATTGGACTGCCATGAATCACATCCTCACCTGGATTGATAGTAAAAGATCGAAGAATCTGAACTTAGTTGAGTTTCCAGCGAAGTTTCATGCGATCCTCCTTTCTTGGTCCTCACCTCCCAAACTCTCTCTCTAGAACTGCGTTCTTGCCTTGGCCTCTCTCTAAGACTAGATTTTTGAGTTGTGTCTAGTGAGAGCTGAAGATCCTTTTTATACTAGTCTTGGGCTTCCTCACCAAGCCAGAAATTTATTGATGTTTCCTTATTTGGCTTGGTCAAAACTTGCCCTCAAAGGCTTGACTAAAAGTCTACAACTCTTTCCTTAAACGACTCCCGCATATCGTCCTTTGTTTTTGTAGAACCCCGTCCATGACGACCAGTCAAACTTACCTTACTTAGAACCCGCATTCTCGAATGACCGGACTTTCCTTAATTGGCTATACGGTCCGTCGATACCTTGCTTGTACTCTGATTGTTTTGTGATCAGTTATCTACATTTACTCGAAGTTAATAAAACTTAGTTAACAAGGACATTCGATACATAGAGAAAATTGAGTTCTTATTCCATTCATAATGAATACAAGTGTTCCAACACTTAGAACAATTTCGCTCTCTTACAAAGAAACCTCTCCTCAGTATTATTCTTTAATATGTAAAAATACTTCAGAAGCGGGTCGTTACAACTCTCCCCCATTCAAGAAGAATTCGTCTTGGAATCCGTACTCACCATCTGCTCATCCACTTGGGTCTCAAATAACTCAGGATACTCAGCCTTCATCATGTTGGTATACGCCCTCTTCATTAGGGCGTTTCCTCGGAATTCTTTAAAAAATAATTTTCTTTTTAGAAATAAAAAATTTTGAAATTTAATTTCGAAAATATAAAATTAAAATTAAAAACATATTAAATAACATTCAAAGTCGTACAAATAAAAATAAAACATTCTGAGTTTTTGAAAAAAAAAACTACGGGTTTTGCGCATTCGGGTCTTGCACGGTCGGGAACACCTCGTTCGGGTGCAACCTCCTCATCATCTCCATCATTTGCTCGTTCAGCCTCTTCTGTGCCTCAAAGCTCGCCTGTTGAGTCGCCATCTGGGTCTCCAACACATATATGCGATCATCCTTGTCCTGCAACTGACCCATAAGTAATTCTGGATCAACAAAGGGCGGTGGTACAACATAAGGCGGAGTCGACCGGGAGCGACGACCCAAACCGACCAAACGTCCCTTCTTCTTTGGAACCGACTGAAATAGAAAATAGCCAAATTTAAATAATAGAAAAAATGAATTGAACTTTGGAAAAAAAGAACTAACCGATTCAACGATTTCGTTGATTCGAGCCAGGGGCAAGTTGGTCGAAGCCGTCGAATCGTCATCATCGGTTTGAAGCTGAGACACTTCGTCTTCCACCTGAGTGGAGATCAGGTTGACCACATCTCTCACTAGACCATCATCAATCTGGCTGGTCTTCTTGTTGGTATACGCCCTCTTCATTAGGGCGAGATCATCAACGGGGTCGCCATCATTTTCTTCCGTCTTGAAAAAAAACATAAATAAACTAACATTAGTAATTAGAAGAAAAAATTTAAATAATAGAATAAAAAGCGATTGAAGATACCATGCGATCCCCCAGAGTGGCCATAGATTGAGCACCCAGGTTATGCTTGAAGATGCCCTTCCTTTTACGCACGCTCCTCCGGTTGGTGGAGTTGGTGGAAGAAGTTGTTTTCGTCTCTTCCTTAGCCCAATGCGCACACAACCCCTCCCAGACCGTGGGGTTCATCGACTTTGGGACCTTTTAATAAAAAAAAATTGTTAAATAAATTAAAAAATATTATTATAAATTAAAAAATTGTTTAATAAATTAAAAATAACCTTGTTTATTTCCCACTTCTTCTTCCACTCGTGTATCTGCTTCCCATAGTTGTCCATAACTTTATGGACGAAGTGATCATAGATAAAGAGCGTATCATCGGCATTCCAGGTAAATTCTTGCTGAAAAAAACAGAATTAGTAGAAAATTTATATTAAAGATTAAAAATATAAGTAAAAAATTGAATACATACCGCAAACTGACGAAACCACAGATGTTGTTTGTCGGTAGGGAAGTCGGTGAAAGTCGGATGTCCGTAGTCGAGGGCCGAGTACATCATACGGTTGATCCACGCACTGATCCCATTCGAGGATCGGTTGAACCTAATAAAAAAAAACAAATTATTAATGATGAATCAAATTATAATAAATAAATATATGTTTAATTACCATGTTTGACCCCGTTCATGTGGAAACGGAGTGAGATAGGGAAGATTATCACGACCAGGCTGTCGAACCGAATCCGCAACAATCATCACTCCCGAAGGACCATAAGGAGCAGGAGCGGGTGCAGGAGCGGGTGCATGAGCGGGTGTAGAAGGGGGAAATGGAGAGGGAGATGTATGGTAGGAGCTGTGGGGCAAAGCGGAACCCTGAAACTGGCTGGACGAACCCCGAGAGTGGCTCTCCGTCTTACCACGAGGACGACGATGTCGAGCCGCGGTCGGATCATCATAAGACCTTTAAATTAAAAAAAACATATAAAAATAGTTCTAATAAATATAAATTTTAAAATTCAATAAATAATTTAATAATTAGAAAAAATAGTTTTAATTAAAAAATAGTTTAAATAAATTTAAAACAGTTTAATAATTACAAAAAAATAGTTTTGATACAAAAATAGTTTTAATAAAAAATAGTTTTAATAAAAAATAGTTTTAATAAAAAAATAGTTTTAATAAAAAATAGTTTTGATAAAAAAATAGTTTTAATAAATAAAAATAGTTTAATAATTACAAAAAAACGTTTTTAATTACAAAAACGTTTTTAATTACTTGTTTTTAATTACAAAAACGTTTTTAATTACAAATAAATTTAAAACAGTTAAATAAAATAATTTTTATATACAAAAACGTTTTTAATTACAAAAACGTTTTTAATTACATGTTTTTAATTACAAAAACGTTTTTAATTACATGTTTTTAATTACAAAAACGTTTTTAATTACAAATAAATTTAAAACAGTTAAATAAAATATTTTTATATACAAAAACGTTTTTAATTACATGTTTATAACCACAAAATTAATAAAAACTAAAAAAAATTCCATACCATTATCAAACTCTCAATAACAACAAATAATCACAATCCTCACAAAAAAATCATATTCAAAACTATCACTACACAATCAAACCATTCAACCTAACACAAATCTATAAAAATGACCCTAACACCATAATCAAACTCGATTTTGGAATATAAAAGAGAGGGATAGGGTCCTTACATGATTTGGGAATGGGATTGGGGAGAAATCGCCGGAAATCGTCGAAGGAGAAGAGGGAGAGGCGGAGTTCGCGAGGAAGAGGCAGAGAGAAATGGGGAAGAAAGGTCTCGGCTTGACCTAATATGTTGAGGATTCCGACGAAAATTATCCGACGGAATTTCCTCGGAATTTACCAATCCGTCGGAATATCCTCGGAATATCGTTTATTCAATTTTCGCGAAATATTTGGCGGCTTGGTTTACCCGGGTAAGCGAAATTATTCCGAGGGAACACGGTTCCTCGGAATACCCTCGGTAATTACCGAGGGTATTCCGAGGAAAGAAGGTTTGGGGTTTCAAAACATCGATTTTTTTTGCCGTATTTCATTTCTTATACAAAGGTAATACATACCATTGAGGATTATTTGTATAGGTGATCATAAACCATGAAATAACAAAATTTCAAAAAAATTGTAAGTATTCTCTTTACCATTTGTTAAAATGTATAAGTCTTTCTCTTATATGTTGTGTGGTTTTCGTTCATGCAATTGTAAAAGTGTTTGTTATCGGGTAAAACACCAAAATTTGACTTCATCATCAAGTTAATACACTTAATGATGGTTATATACGTGTTATTCAATCCTCAAGACATTGTTTTCGGTTTAAAACCCCTTGTTCCTTGGAATTCCTTCGGTATTTTCCGAGGGAATTCCAAGGAATACTCAAAAACACCCACCTTCCTCGGAAATCCCTCGGAAAATACTGAGGGAATTCCGAGGAAGGTTGGTTAACCCTTAACTTCCTCGGAAACTCCTCGGTTTTTTTCCGAGGGATTTCCGAGGAAGTTAAGGGTTAACCAAATCCTTAAATCGACAAGGTATATTCCGACAGAATTCCGAGGAAAACCTGTGTTCCCTCGGAATTTCCTCGGTATTTCTGTAAAAAAAAGTCGATGCTAGTCTGTTTCCGAGTCATCATCACCAGATGAATCTGAATCTGGATCTTGGTGAAACTCTCCAATAACTGGTTCATCCTCTGCGTGAACGACGGTTTCCTCTGCGAAGTCGGTTAAATCGACTACAAGACCAACTCCAGCTAAATCATCTGTTGCACTTAAGTTGCCGGATGTGCTTGTTTGTAGTGGGTCTTCTATCTCAGAACCTCCCTGAACTCTGACTCTTGGGTTGAGTCTTGTAACAGTAACCCATGGATCATCTCTGTTCCTTACCCGGGGGTACTTGATATAACAAACCTGTAACATTTAAAAAATCATTAGTAAAATTATAAATTAATACACATGGTGATGAATCATTCTCAAAAATTATAAATCAATACATGATCGGCCTGAGAAGCAAGAATGAAAGGATCATAATGTTGCAGCTTTCGCCTCGAATGTACTGATGTAACACCAAATGCATCTGTTCTCACACCTCGATCTGGAGTGTTGTCGTGCCAATCACAATAGAAAACAGTACAGCGCAATCCAACCATGCCCAAATACTTAATTTCCAAAATCTCCTGTATGTGTCCGTAGTATACATCATCTCCTGATGCAGAACAAACGCCAGCATCATAAGTCGTACTCGAACGTCTCCTCTTCTTAGTTGTGAATGCATATCCTCGAGTACAAAATCTCGGATATGACTTCACAACACAGCTTGGTCCAATGACCATCTCGCGTATCCAATCGTCAACTGTTTCACCTCTGGCCAAACTAGCAGACACCTATTAATAGCACATATATATGTTATATCAATAAATGTGAATTAATATAAATATGTGATAAATGATATTTTAATTTGTTTCAATCACTCACATAAATAAACATCCATCCAGCAAATTCTCTCTGCTTAATTTCTTCTAGTTCGTCCTCTGTGGCGTATCTATATTCAAATCGCTTTTCTGCCATGAAAATCCTGTACATATGATGACAATAATATAATTAAATAAGATTTAAATTTCAACTTGTAAAAATAAAAATTTGTAAGCTAATTTATTTACCTCTCATATTGAAGAACGTCTTCGCAGTTGGTGAGCAAATATGTTTGCAAATGACTATGCTCCAGCTCAGTAAGTCGACGGTCCTTTGGTTTTCCGCTAAGTCGTCCAACGTCTCTGGAACCATAACATGATATGTTGCTCGTTCGCCTCTATCATCATGCCGAGCAGGTCTTCTGTTTTTGGTCTGAACTTCTGCTGGAAAGTAGTACTCGGCAAAGTTTGAAGTTTCTTCATTGATCATTTGAGCGACTATAGAACCTTCCACCCTACTTAAATTTTTCACCTTCTTCTTCAAATGGAACATATACCGCTCATACAGATACATCCATCTATACTGCACAGGACCACCAAGTTCCAATTCTCTTGCCAGGTGAATAACAAGATGCTCCATAACATCAAAAAATGAGGGAGGAAATATCTTCTCAAGGTTGCACTGAATCACGGCTATGTTAGTTTTCAAATTTGTGATACCTTCAAGAGTCAGTGATCTCGTGCATAAATCGCGGAAGAAACCACTTATACCTGCAATTGCTTCATGAACCTTTCGTGGTAATAGTTCCTTGAAGGCAAACGGAAGGAGGCGCTGCATCATTACATGGCAATCGTGACTTTTCAAGCCAGTAAACTTTCCTTCCTTTCTGTCGATACAATTACGCAAATTAGATGCGTAACCGTCTGGAAATTCCACATCGTTTAAAATCCAATCAAAGAACACATCTTTTCCCTCTGCATCAAGTCGGTATATGGGAAAAGGAGCCCTACCATTCTCATCAACATGAAGTTCTGAACGAGCGCATATATCGACTAAATCCAGTCTTGACTTCAAATTATCCTTTGTTTTACCTTGAACATTAAGGATAGTGTTCATGAGATTGTCAAAAAAGTTCTTCTCAATATGCATGACATCTAAATTATGCCTTAGCAGATGATCCTCCCAGTATGGCAGATCCCAGAAAATACTTTGTTTGTGCCAGTTATGTAGGTCTCCAACAGCATCTACCGGAAAATGCTCATGTCCACCGACGTCTGGCGTCCTTGCTGCAGCAAAATCTCTTAGTTGTGTCTTCAAACCTTTCCCACTAACTTCCTCAGGTGGACCATCAAACACCTGCTTGTTCTTCCTAAACAAAGTCTTACTCCGATGGTATGGATGATCAGGTGGTAGGAATCGTGTGTGACAGTCAAACCAACACGTTTTCCTTCCATTCTTTAGTTGGAAAGCATCTGTGTCATGTTGACAATATGGACATGATAGCCTCCCATGTGTTGTCCATCCAGATAACATACCATATGCTGGAAAATCACTTATTGTCCACATTAGTACTGCCCGCATTTGAAAGTTTTCTTGACACGAAACGTCGTATGTTTCAGCACCTTGAGCCCATAGTTGTTGCAACTCATATATTAGTGGCTGAAGAAACACATCAAGTGATCTCCTAGGATGCTCTGGTCCGGGAACGAGAATGGAGAGAAACAAAAACTCTCGTCGCAAGCACAAGTTTGGGGGTAAGTTGTATGGTGTAAGAATGACTGGCCATAGAGAATACTGTCTTCCACTCTTGCCAAACGGGCTGAAACCATCAGTACATAACCCAAGGTAGACATTTCTTCTCTCATATGCGAATTCATGATATGTTGATTGGAAATGCTTCCAAGCTTTTGCATCTGAAGGATGTCTAATGTCACCATCTTTTGAATGCTCCGCATGCCATCTCATTGGTTGTGTTGTGCGTTCAGACATATACAACCTCTGCAACCTTTCCGTCAGAGGCAAATACCACATCCTTTTATATGGTACTGGAAATCTTCCACTTGTATCTTTATAACGTGGCTTCCCACAGAATTTGAATGTAAGCCGCTGTTCATCCGCCCTCCAATAAATCATGCAGTTATCGCTGCATACATCTATTACCTGATACGATAAACCAAGACCAGCTACGAGTTTCTGAACCTCCTAGTATGAACCAGGAGCTACATTATCCTCGGGTAGAATATCTTTTACAAAATCAGCAATCGCATCCACACAGTCTTCAGCCAAATTATAATCTGTTTTAATGCCCATCAGTCTTGTAGCAGATGATAAAGCTGAATAACCATCTCTGCAACCTTCGTACAATGGTTGCTTTCCAGCATCCAACATACCATAAAATCTCCTAGCTTCAGCAGTGGGTAAATCTTCCCCTCTAAAATGATCATTTACCATCTGCTCAGTACCTACACCATAATCTACTTCCGTTCTAATTGGTTCTTCTAATCTAACCGCAGGCTGAGGTTCGCTAGTACGACCATGTTCATAATCAGTTTCTCCATGATGATACCAAATTTTGTAACTTCTTGTAAACCCATTCAAATATAGATGACTCCAAACATTCCACTCTTTAATAACCTTTCTATTTTTACAATTAGAGCAAGGACATCTTAACTTACCTGTTATTGCTTCCGGTTGTCGTTGAGCTAACCCCATGAATTCGGTTATACCTTGTTGGTATTCATCCGTAAGCAATCTGGTGTTCGGATCCAAATGAGGTCGATCGATCCAAGAACGAAAATAGTTTGAAGAAGACATGTTTTTATGAATAAAATTCGTGTGTAAAGAGAGTAAGAGGGAGGATGAAGATATGGAGTGAATGAGGAGAAGAGGAGTGTGTGTATTTATAGGAGAAATGCCCGGAGATACCGAGGGAATTCCGAGGCCAACAGCTAGTCTGTCGGAATTTCCTTTGAATTCCCCAACGGCTCTCCAACGGCTCTCTAACGTCTATATTTCCGTCGGAATTCAATCGGTTTTTTCCGAGGAGAGTAACTTTCCTCGGTATTCCATCAAAAATCCCGACGGCTGAAGGTTTCCTCGGAATGTCCTCGGAATATTCCGAGGAAATTCCGAGGAAACATAAAATTTTGTTTCCTCGGAATGTCCTCAGAATTTTCCGAGGATTTCATTTTCCGTCGGAACGTCTGTCAGAATACCGCTGTTTTCTTGTAGTGGTTGTTTCATTTATCACCCCTGGAGAAATTTCTCGGCCATCCCCCACTTCAATCCAACACAAGAGAGGCAACACGGATGACCATACAAAGCTTCATAAGTTGACATCTCAATACTTGAGTGGTAACTTTTTGTATGCAAACTCAACTAGTGGTAAATGCTTCTCCCATTTTTACCACAATCTACTACACAAGCCCGCAACAAATCCTCCAGTGACTGGATCGTCCGTTTTAATTGCCCATCCGTTTGCGGGTGGTATGACGTGCTCATGTGCACTTTGGTTCCCAATGCATTCTGGAATGCCAGCCAGAAATATAAGGCAATCGTGGATCTCGGTCTGACACAATGCTAACAGGAACACCATCAAGTTTCACAATCTCCCTCATGTAGAGTTCAACACATTTATCCACACCATCTGACATCTGGAATGGAAGGAAATGTTATGACTTATTTAAGCGGTCCACTATCACCCATTCGGAATCCTTGCAGCCCTTAGTCTTTGGAAACCCGCAAACAAAGTCCATTGAGATCATATCCCATTTCCACTCAAGCATTTGTAAACTCTGCAATAAGCCACTCAAAACCTGATGTTTTGCTTTCACCAACTGACATGTTGGGCACTTGACCACCCATCCTGCTACATCCCTTTTCATCTCTGGCCAATGGTTTAAGGTCATGGTACATCTTTGTCGCTCCCGGATGTATAAATGATATACCTTGTTATTTACCAGTTTTAGACCATCATTTGGACCCTATTTAGTGTCTACTATGTGTGTCTGGACTGTGTTTTAGAGTCTTTATAGGTCAAGGTACGTTTTGGAGCATTATGGAGATAATGGAGCTTGTTAGAGCATTCAAAGGATATATCTAGTAGCTGTTCACGTTCAGCTAAGTACGAGTCGAAGTCAATCATGACCATCGATCGACGGAGAATCCTTGCTGTCGATCAACGCCCTACTCGCAGAGTGTTGGCCGACTTCAAGCCCAAGTCAAGATGAATTACGAGAAATCCCCTGAACGAGTTTTTACATAGTTTTTAAAGGTTATGCCATTGTTTAGGCATAAGTGAGACCACAAAAGTATTACTTTACAGGTTTTAGTTTTCTAAGTAATTTAGGGGAAAAGATCTGAAATCCTTCAGAGATTTTTATTGGGACCCCATTATTTATTCTATGCATTATATTATTCAGTCTATCATGCTTTCAATGATCATGTCTGAGTAGTTCTTTTGTTAGATTTGGGTTCACAATGGTATTGATGAATTAGCCCCAAAATAGGATTGCTAGGATGAAGAAATATCAATCTTTGGAATTGTGTTTAATGCATGTGTTCTAGAGTAGGTAACTAGAAACCGAAACTTAGGAGATGAACAACTACGAGAGTAGGTTTTGTGATAGAATTGATTCCATTGAGCTAGGTTATTAGATACATGCGAGAGCTGGTCTGATTAGCTTAGTGGACAAACTTCATGTCTGATTAGTGTCGATCGATGACGTGCTCAAATTACCCCAAGAGAAACTCTCTCAAATAAGAGGTCGATTACAGTACTTAAGGATCGTATCCACAAGGACTCAATATCTAACACAATAGACTTGATTTACAGATTACGCTAGGTCAGATAATATAGAGTGATAAATAATAAAGCAAGTAAATCAAGGAGTAGTTTGATGAAAGGAGGAATTGCTAGACTTAGGGTTTCATTTAGGTAATCATCATTATAGTGGATATTAGCTAAGGGTATTATTCATAGAACCCGATATCTAATATAAAATACGACCACTATTATTGACTAAGTCTTTTTTCCAACTCTCGTTGTGAACTCGGATTGACCAAGCATCGATAAATGGTCGCTTGAGTCAAGCATTACGACCTAATTCGATATATTCACTAGGTTCCTCGATCAACTCTCATTTTTTCTAACAACCTAGCTCAACAGGATTATATTCAGGTAATAGACCATGCTCTTGCGTGCGCCTAACTATCCTATGATCAGGTTTCTAGTTTATTACTCTAGAAACAAGCATTAAGAACAATCCTATTTATAGATCTAATAATCATCCTAGCAGTTCCATTGTTTGGCTAATCCATGAAAATCCTAGAAAACCTAAACCTAGTAGATGGATCTACTCAGACATGATAGTTGTCACAGAAATCATAGATGAATATAATAGAAAGCAATACTATAAATCAATAGAAAACCAAATGAGTTCCAGGAGGACTCTGAAGGATTTCCTCCCTTCTCTCCTAAACCTAGAACACCGAATAAAATAAAGCGTGTTGCCTAGACTATGGCATAGAAACACATAAATAAGGTTTAAAGTTGTACAACGGTATTCTGGTAATTTATGATGGCTTATGGGCTTAAGTCGGCCATAAAACAACTCGGCCATGTCTTTGGGATCTCCTTCGATCAACACCAAGGCTGGGCCGTCGATCGATGCTCATTCATCTTCTCGACAGCTTCCTCTCGCAAGGTAAACATACCACTCTTCAGTAAATCGTGTATAACTTTAGAACAAACCGTTCAGATGAACCTCAAACCGGTGGGATTGAAAACCTAACTCAAATATCTATCTTTAGTCAAATTATCAGCTCAATCTCACCATGGGAAGATCTCCATCTATAGATAAACTTCTGACTCATCTGCGCAATTCTGCATCTCAAACAGCTTCGGAATCACCAAAGTACTACATAACATACCTGAACCTGAAAACACTCTAATACAACTCCAAAAACATATATTAGACTCTAAATAGGGTTGATATCATGGCCTAAAAGTGGTAAATATAAGACCTTGTCAACTCCCCCAGACTTAACATTTTGCTTGTCCTCAAGAAAAACAAAGGTAAATATGTGGAAGAGGTTTGAAAACGCGGGGACTCACAATATCTCTAACTCATCCTTATTACCACTACTATGTTCCAAACAACATCAAATTTATGCTAATCTTAGAGAAACTTTATATACCCTATCCTAGTATAGCAACCAAATTCGTTCTACCAACAACTTAGTGAATACTAGTCTGACTCACCCCTCTTCTAACCTCATTTCTTGCATAAATAGATGTGTAAGCTCTACCTTGAGTGTATCAATCAAATGACACATGGACTCTTTACCCCTACAAGTATTTGAGCACACAGGTAGCCTTCTCTGATCCTTTTCTTCCCTCTTTTCTCTCTTCTCTGAATCTTTTTAGATCTCAAATCCAATGATTAATGCTGGTGATACAGACATTCTCTCATCTTCTTTTTGATTTTTCTTTTGTTTTTCTTTCTTCTTTTTTTTTGAAAAATTGTAGGCGAATAGTGGGGTCATCGGTAATGTACATACATCTCGCTTCCAACAATGTGTGATCATTCCTTTGAATTAGAATAGTGGGGCCATTGGTAATGTACCTACCTGTCTGCATTTAAGGAAATCATCTCAATCTTTTCTTTTTTATCGATGAAGAAGAAAGAGAGAGAGAGAAGGGAATCAGAAGCACACAGACTTTTACCTTCCATACTTGCAGGAGGAATCCGATCCAATGTATGCCAAGCCCCAAAGCAAGCAGTTAAGATACTATTAGGTTGGAGGTCAGCTTTGGTTCCTTCAAACTTTCTAAGGAAGTGTGATATAGTGGCAGGATGATCGACTTTGGTATCTCTAGTACTCTCTGCAATCAACAAGTCTAAGAATGGTGCTATAGAGTGCTTAGTGAACAAGTGAAAATATAAATCTAATCATAATCCCCTTCTTGACTCTATAAAACCTTTAATAAAACATATAAGAATAAAACTCAAAATAAAACCAATATCAGTAAACCTCCCCCATACTTAAACAACACTGTCACCAATGTTATACAGCCTGATATTGGTGGAAAATAAATCATAAGTAAAAATTTAACAAGGAAAATCGTGTTATACCTGTTGTCGGATATGAATGTCGATCGGCACAGTTAAGTGTCGATCAAAACTAGTGATGCTCTGTCGATCGACGCTGGCCAGCCATCGTTCGATGCCGGTGCAAAACTCTTCTTCCTCGTTTTTTTACCTGAAATAAAACAAAAAAGAAAAATCAGTAATAAATGAAAATAGAACAATATTTAAAACTTACTATACAATGGGTTGCCTCCCACCAGCGCTTATTTATAGTCTTTAGCTTGATGTTTTGGAACTCGGATTCAGTCCAGATGAGATGAGAACTTGTTCCAAAACAATTCCCATTGTGCAATATTTTCAGCTTCATCACACTTTTTGTGAAAGCCTCCATATACTCTTCTCCTTTGTCTATCATCTCAACAATAAGGAGTGCTCAAAGTATTGCAAACGACTGTGAGAAGCATCTACTGCGCACTCTGAATTTTCTGACACCATATGAGAAGTGGTGAATCGATGATAACTTAGGACCACCCTTGGTCCATTTCCTCTTCTTCTTCTTCTCATTCTTCTTTATGTTACTTCCCCCAGACTTGGCTGATTCTGTCTCTGCGTATTGAGATACTCTAAGGGTGTCGATCAATACTCTGATGTTGTTGTCGATCGATTCTCCAATGGTGGCATCGATCGATTCTGTAATGGTGGTGTTGATCGATACTTGTACTGATGGTCCTTGGTTAACATCACCTTCATGCATCAATCCTCTTTGAGAAACTACTCCATGCAGAGGATCATCAAATACACCAATGTAGGGATCCAAATGCACACTTCTATCTGGTGGGAAAGGAAATTCAACCTCGAAGACAGCACAAGGAACCCCAAACTTCACGGGGTCATGTACCATCTTTGGTCTTTTGTGTAATCCAGCAGCTTCTTCTACGCAGATAGGTGATCTTTGATGGTCTGGGACAGTAAGGTGTGAGGCCTTAGAATCGTGCATTCTCTCCTTAACTGATTTTGGTTCAATCATGTAACCTGGTTGTTCATCAAACCATAGGTGTCGATCAATGTCATCAAGTGGGCATCGATCGATGCAATCGGTTGGCTGTCGATAGACGCATTCGGGTGGGTGAAAATCGACTCCAGCTTTTAGTGAAGTCTCCAGATCTCATCTCAAAGTGTGCTGATCCTCATCAAGCTTCTGCTCCGAGTCCTGGTCCGAATCTTCAGGCTTTACTTCATCCAATGGCTGCAAGAAATCCTCTAGCTCCAAGAAATCTTCCATAGTGATCTCCTTATCATGATCCAAATATTCAAGTTGTTCTCCATCCTCTTACTCCAAAAATTCTTCTAGTTCTAAGAAATCTTCCTTGGTGATCTCTCTATCTTCATCCATGGGAGGATAGCAACCTGATACATCGGTTCTCTTTGGTGTTGAGTCTGTAATGTCCTGAAGACAACTCGATCCTTCAGGGATTTCAAGTGGTGTCGATCGACAACAAGGGTTGATGTCGAACGATGCTAATGTATTCGTGCCGATCGATGCTGAGCTTGTAGTGTCGATCGATGCGGAGGTCAAAACAATTGCATCAGAGACTACAGCCTCCTGTGTGTGAATCATTTATCCTCTGCTGTTACGGGCACGACCTTCTTCGTCTCATAAGATCCCATTCTTATCATACTCGAGTAAAAACACTTTGATTTCTTCTATCTTCTCGCAAGTGGCGTCGATCGATGTTGAGGTCTTAACGTCGATCGACGTCGTAGTTTTGGTTTTGATCGACGACTAGGTGTTGGTGTCGATCAATACTCGTTTCTCTTCACTGTTGATCGCTGCTTGCAGGATGTCGACTTCCCTCTTAGACTTATGGATCGTGCGTGAATCAGTAGACTCCTTATTTGTAGAGCCCAAAAATCCTCTTCTCATCGCTTCTTGGTATTAAGATATATGTACTTGAAACTAAAGAAAAGAAGAGTAGAATAAGTAACACTAAAAATAGAAACCAAGACGAAATCCTACACCTAGTCTAATGGTGATCAGAGTCCCCGGCCGCGATGCCAAATTTTATGTGCTCAAATTACCCCAAGAGAAACTCTCTCAAATAAGAGATCAATTGCAGTACATAAGGATCGTATCCACAGGGACTCGATATCTCAAACAATAGACTGAGTTTCAGACTACGCTAGGTCAGATAATATAGAGTGATAAATAATAAAGCAAATAAATGAAGGAGTTGTTTGATGGAGTGATTGCTAGACTTAGAGATTCATTCAGGTAAACAGGATTATAGTGGATAGAAGCTAAGGGTGTTAGTTATATAACTCGATATCTAATATAAAGACAACCAGCTCTCGGTGCTAGTCTAATCTATTGACTAATCTTTGTTCCAACTCTCGTTGTGAACTTGGATTGACCGTGAATCGATGCTATTGCACTAGCATTGAACGTTGGTCACTTAATTCAAGCATTACGACCTAATTCGATATGTTCACTAGGTTCCTCGATCAACTCTCGTTTGTTTCTAACAACCTAGCTTAACAGGATTATCAGGTTTCTAGTTAATTACTCTAGAAACAAGAATTAAGAACAATCCTGTTGATATATCTAATAATCATCCTAGCAGTTCCATTGTTTGGCTAATCCATCAAAACCCTAGAAAACCTAAACCTAGCAGCTGGATCTACTCAGACATGATAGTTGTCACATAAATCATAGATGAATATAATAGAAAGCAATACTATAAATCAATATAAAACCAAAGGAGTTCCAGGAGGACTCAGAAGTAGTTCCTCCCTTCTCTCCTAAACCTATAACAATCAATAAATTAAAGCTTGTTGCCTAAACAATGGCATTGAAACACATAAATATGATTTAAATTCGTGCAAGGGTATTCTAGTAATTTGTGATGGCTTATGGGCTTAAGTCGGCCATAAAAAAGTTGGGCCTGTATTCTGGGATCACCGTCGATCTACACCAAGGCTGGGCCGTCGATCGACACTCATTCATCTTCTCGACAGCTTCCTCTCGCGAGGCAGACAGACCACTCTTCCGTACATCCGAAATAATTGTAGATCTAACTGTCAGATGGACCTCAAACTGGTGAAATTGGAAGCTAACTCAAAGCTCTATTTTGAGTCAAAATATCAGCTCAATCTCACCGTGGTAAGATCTCCATCCATAGATAAATGTCTGATGCATCTTCGCACTTCTGCATCTCAAACAACTTTGAATCACCAAAGTACTCCAGAACATATGATATAGCCTATTTATTACCAATGTTAGGCCATGTTCTAGGCTTTATTTAGGGTTTATTATGTGTGTCTAAGATATGTTTTAGAGTATTTACAGGTCCAGAGATGTTTTGGAGATAAATGGAGATACTTGGAGCTTCTGGAGCATTTAGAGGAGAAGAATCCGTAGCTGACTATTTAAGGAGTCGAAGTAAAAGATTGTCGTCAATCAATGACACATCCTTGGATTCGACCGATGAAAAAAATACTAAGGTCGATCGATTTTGCACACTTGCAAGACAGACGATTGAAGAGCCCAAGTTTTGAAGACAAATTACAAGAATGTCCTGGACGAGTTTTGACCTAGGTTTTAGGGTTTTTATATTTATTTTTATGTTTTAGGGGAGAAGATTCATAACTCTATGGAGATTTGTATTGGAACCCCAATAATTTATCTACGCATTCTATTGAGACTATTGTTCTTTCTTTGATTATGTCTGAGTAGTCATCAACTATATTTACGATTGAATGATAGCAATCATGGATTAGCCCAAAAATAAGATTGCTAGTTAAGTTAATATCCATCAGTTGAGTTGTGCTTAATGCTTGCATTCTAGAGTAGCTAACTAGGATCTCGAAAGTAGGACATGGACGACTACGATAGTAGGTTCTGTGCCAGAATAGACTCTATTGAACTAGGCTGTTAGGCGCATGCGAAAGCTGGTCTAATAAGTCTGGTGGACTTATCAAATCTCGTTCACACTTCCTTCTGATTTCACCGACGATCGACATCAGGCCTTAGTCGTCGATCGATGGTCTTTCCTTTTGCTCGCATATGAGAGTTGGAGTTAAAAGGGTCAGAATAGTTAATATTTGAATCCTAATATATTTACATATATGTACTTCCTATCCACTATAATCCATTAAGGTTAAAACCCTAGATCTAGCATATTTACATTTGCATCAATTTAGTTTATTAGAATATTTCCATATTTGCATTATTCCATATTTGCATTATTTCCATATTTGCATTATTTGTATATTTTCATATTACATCTCTCCTACTTGATAAGGAATATTTCCTTAAGTGATTGTTTGCCAACCAATATATATATTCACCTAGCTTAATCTTTAGAAATAAGAAATATATTGTGTTTCATTGCTCTATGTGGATCCAATTCCTAAGTACTACACCTTATCTCTTTTGGCAAGAGTACTATTTGTGTGTTAAAGACTAGGATTAATTTGATAGTGATTTGTTTAAGATATTTATACCCTGCTAGAACAACTAAAACACGCATGTCAACGTACCTAAACTTGAAAACATTCTAATACAACTCCAGAAACATATAATAGACTCTAAATAGGGCTGATATCATGGCCTAAAAAGGTAAATATCAGGCCCTATCAATCGACACTCAGCCTTAGCCGTCGATCGACGGTCTCGTCCTCTGTCTGCTTACGAGAGTTGGGACAAGAGGGGGTTAGACTAGTTAATTATCATCCTCGCATATTAATAATTTCCTGCTTCCTATCCATTTTAATTCACTTGCGTGAAACCCTAGATCTATCGTTTTCCATATTTGAATCAACTTTAGGATTTTAGACAATTTCGTTTTCGGATAAACTTACAATAGCTTGCCTAGATTAGCCATTAGGAATATACAAATCTATTGTGTGCCCGCGCTCTCTGTGGATTCGATCCCTAAGTACTAAAATTCGACCCCTCTTGGCAAGAATAGTTCGTAGGGTTAATTTGATAGATTGCATGCTTTAAAATAAACCATAACCCGCACACTGTCAAATTTGGCGCCGTTGCCGTGAGGCAAGGATCGCCTTTAGAGTTATTTTCTAGGGCTTAGTTTAGGCTTTTTCTTTACCGCAAGTTACTGATAATTTATTTTTCTTGTTTTTCAGGTGCATCCCAGCAGTACCAGAAGCAATAAGAACAAGAAATTACTCTTCTCAGATCTAGTTGTAATCGAACGCTCCATCCGCAAACAAACAGGACAAGCATCGATCGACAGTAGCACTCAGCCGCCGATCGAGTCTTCCTCATGACCAACATTGATTGACATCGCCAACACGGCATCGATCGACAATAATTCACGAGTCCAAACAGTTGTGACTTTAGTTGTGGTTCGAGATTAGAGAGGAGACATGTATGACCTTGACGGTCATCTGTGTAACGCAACAGGTCAGAGAATTGATGATCACTGGGCTGTAATCCCTGAACCAGAAGTAGAAGCAGACGCTGCAGTAGCTCGACCTGAAGCTAACGCCCAAGCTGCTCAACGGACACTGGCAGACTACAATATTCCAGGCCAATTCTATGCTAACAGATTTAATATTCGTCCTCAATCCTTCCAGAGGAACGACTTTGAGATCAAACTGTCCTTCTTCGCACTTGTCGCGCAGATTCCCTACCATGGATTGCGACATGAGCATCCGGTGGATCATCTTGAGAAGTTTGAGGATCTAGTATCTGCTATTAAAGCCAACGAAGTCCCTGAGGACTATCTGTTTTGTGAGCTCTACAAGTACTAACTTGCTCGAGAGGCTTCACTTAGGCTGAAACAGCTACCACCAGGATCTTTGACATCTTGGAAAGACATCAAGAATGCGTACCTGCGCAATTTCTTTGATGATGCGCGAGCAGAGGACTTGAGAAGCAGAATCGCTACATTCACACATGAGTTTGGAGAATCATTCAGAAGCTCTTGATTCAGATTCAAGTCCTACCAGAGATACTTCCCACACCACGGTTTCAACGCGGTGCAACTACTTAGCACCTTCTTCAGAGGTATTGATCTGCAGTACCAGATGGCTTTAGACACAGCTAGTGAAGGGAATTTCCACACTAGGAGTCTAGAAGAAGCAACAAGACTTATTGAGAACTTGGCATCTAGCAATAGCACCAAGAACACTGACTATGAGAGGAAGAAATCAGCTCCATCTTTGAGCAAGGAGCAGATAGATGAAGTCAAAGAAAAGCTGGATAGGGTTCAGAAGTTTCTCAGGAAGCAAAAGTGAAAGCCATAGAAGGCGAAGAATAATAAGAAGAAGAAAAAGAAGATGTGAATTTTGTTGGTGGAAACGGTTTCCAGAGACAGGGAAATCATGGCTACAACAGAACTCCTGTGGTGGCAACATGAGTAACTACAACCAGAATTCACAACAGCAGAGTCCTAGCAACAACAAAGGGACCTTTGGATCTAATTATCATAATCCACCTCCGGATAGTCATGACAGGAAGTTAGAAGCTATGGTTGATAGAGTATTAGAGCAGCAACAGTAAATGACTGTGAATTTCAATGGAAAGATAGATGCTCTATACATAGACCCTTAACACAAAGTTTGAGCCTCTCAGCACTCATGTCAAGAAGTTGAAGAATCAAGCAGTCCAGACAAGTGAGGACATTCAGAGACATGAGCCCTTGATTAAGGAGAAAGGGGAAACTAGTCAGAAGCACCACATCAGTGCATTGATAGGTGATGATTTTTGGCAAGAGGTGAAGAGAGAACAACTCCAAGAAGGCGATTTCTGAGAAGAAAGACCTATGTCTCGGCAGTTCGCACAGGTGTCGATCGACACCCGAACCTGAGCATCGATCGATGGAACCTTCAGAGTCTGTAGCTTCGTGTGAGTCTTCGAACATCGATCGACGTAGAGAATCCAACATCACTAGAGGGTCTCCAACATCAGAACCTGTTTGTCTACCACGTCTGAATGGAAGCATGTTTGTCCGACCTCTGAGAATGGAGACTCAAGAACAGAACGCTGATACACCTGAGCCAATGACAGTTGATAAAGCAACAGAATGGCACCTGAGAAGGAAGCAGATGATTCCTAAACATCTTGGCAGAGAAGCAACTGACAAAGAGATGGATGGCTTTACCAAAAGAGTTTTTAAAAATCCCTTAGATACTCAATGTGATGAAGCATACTATACTCATAGATTATGGATATTTTTCAGGGAATCCAAGGAAACAGAAGAGGACATAGAGCACATGTTCAATGGCCTCGGAGAGAAGCCGAAGTAGAGGACAACTCTTAAGAAGAAAAGCGACCCTGGGAAGTTTGTGATTCCATGTTTATTCAAAGGTCACGAGTATCCCAATGCCCTCTGGGATACTGGATTAGCAGTCAGCATCATGCCTAGAGTTATGGCGGAGAAGCTGAGCCTGACAGGGGAGCCGTCTAGTGATTCATTTACTTTTGTGTATTGCTCCAAGGTGAATTCAGGAGGAATAGCTAGAGACGTCTCAGTGCAGATTTGCAATGCCTTAGTCCCAATAGACTTCCATGTGATAGATATAAAGATTGACTGGAACTCTTCTTTACTCCCAGGAAAAGCATTCTTGGCCACAATGGGAGCTATTTGTGACATGAAGACAAACAAGTTGTATTTAGCCTTGATTGATCCAAACACCTTTTATGAACCTGTTAAAGTCAAGAACAAGGCTACTCTTATAGAATTGGCTGATGATACATGCTTAATTGCTACATGCTTTTGAAATTATGATCAAGATGAGGAGCCTGTGGACACAGCATCGATCGATACCCACCCTTGGTATCGGTCGATGGCAGCTAAATCCAGAACCTGCAGGAAACCCACCCTTCAGCATCAATCGATGCTTAACCACTAACATCGGTCGACGGTCATGCCACATATTAGAACGACGAAGACAGTCAAGAAGTCATAGTCTACATTGGACGGAAATACCGTGAGATGGCACCAGAGAACAATAACCCAGAATATGGCACTTCCTACTTTGAGGAATAAGCAGTCGAAACCATGCTTTGCCCTAGAGTAGGCTGGAAATTTCAGAGAATCCTATGGAACATGGAATGTAACATCGATCGACGGTGACTTAATGCCATCGATCGATGACAATCCATTAGGATACAATAACAATTATGATTATCTCAGACCAGATGAGTTTGGAATTATGAGGGACCCAGATGGATATGCATAAGCAATGGATGGAAGAATTCTTAATGTATCCAAGGAAGATATCCCAGACATACTTGCAATGGCCAATGGATCAGCGAATCTCTCCAGACAACAACAATCGATTGGGGCAGTCAGTTCAGCATTGACCGATGGCAACACCTGGCCATCGATCGACAGTCCTTATGCAGCATCTAGGCAGAGGCTGGTAACAGAGAGGTTATTAGAAGACAAGCTTGATGGAATTTACCTTTCTCAAGACTTGATGAAGGTTAGTATCTACCAGAGTTTGGAGGATATTTCAGAGCCCATAGATGCATGCTTTCCACATTAGTTTGACGAACCACCTTCCTAGTCATGAAGTCCAAACGTCGAACTTAAGACTATAACCAAGTGCTGAGTGGGAGGCAACTAACTGTTTAGTAAGATTTATTTTTAAATTATTTAGTTATTAATTGCGTTTTTCCTTAATTACTTTAGGTTTTCCAAGGAGGAGTAGAAAAGTTCGAAACCACCATCACCTCACCATCAGTCGACTGCTTGGATGGTTCACCATCGGTCGACAGTCAACACCCACCATAGGTTGACACTCCTTACGGAGTTTGGTAACCTCGACTTTCTCGGTACTTTTACTTATGATTTAGTTTTTTCCAACCGAACCTGACGGGATATCACTAGGGACAATGTTATTTAAGTATGGGGTATTTTGAGCTTTTATTTATTAAGTTTTTCAAATAGATTTGATTGATTCAAGAAGAGGATTATGATCAGAACTTATGTATTGACTAACCACGCTATAACACCATTATTAGACATGTTGATTGCAGAGATTACTAGAGATGCCAATGTGGATCATCCTTCCATTAGATCGCATTTACTAAGAAAGTTTGAAGGAACCAAAGCAGATCTCCAACCTAATACTGACTATTTTGCTTGCTGAGATGGAGAGGGGTAGGTACATTATCGATGACCCCACTATTCTAATTCAAAGGAATGATCACACATTGTTGGAAGCGAGTGGTAGGTACATTACCGATGAGCCTACTATTCGCCTACAAATTTGTCCAAACAAAAAACCGAAAATGAGATGGCAAGATGGACTGTATCAGCATCTTTGTCCATTGAGTTTGAGATCTAAAAAGATTCAGAGAGAGAAGAGGGAAGAAAGGGACCAGGAAAGGCTTTATACCTATATATGCAGATTTGCAGAAATTGAGTCCATGTGTCCTTTGATCGATACTCCCAAGGTAAAGCCTGCATTTTATTTTTATGCAAAGAAATGAGATCAGTAGAGGGGTGAGTCAAATTAGTATTTATTGAGTTGCTGGTAAAATGGATTTGGTTGCTATACTAGAATAGGGCATATAAAATTTCTCTTTGATTAGCATTATTTGATGTGGTTGCAATATAGTAGGGGGGGATAGTTATACTTATGTATTATGTTAGTCCCACTTTTCAAACCTCTTTCGCATGCTACCTTTGTTTTACTTGAGGACAAGCAAAATGTTAAGTCTAGGGGAGTTGATATACCTTGTTATTTACCAGTTTTAGACAACCATATGGACCCTATTTGGAGTCTACTATGTGTGTCTAGACTGGGTTTTAGAGTCTTTACAGGTCAAGGTAAGTTTCGGAGCATTATGGAGATAATGGAGCTTGTTAGAGCATTCAGAGGAGATATCTAGTAGCTGTTCACGTTCAGCTAAGTAAGATTGGACGTCAAGCATGACCATCGATCAACTGAGCATCCTTTTTGTCGATCGACGGCCCGCTTGCAGAGTATTGGCTGACTTCAAGCCCAAGTCAAGACGAATTATTAGAATACCCGTGAACGAGTTTTGACCTAGTTTATAAAAGTTCTGCCATTGCTTAGGCAGAAGTGCGACCACAAAAGTATTAGTTTACAGCTTGTTGTTTTCTAAGTAGTTTAGGGGAGAAGATCCGAACTCCTTCAGAGATTTGCATTGGAACCTCATTATTAATTTTATGCATTATATTATTCAGTCTATCATGCTTTCTATGATCATGTCTGAGTAATTCTCATGTTATATTTAGGGTTCATAATGGTATTGATGAATTAGCCCCAAAATATGATTGCTAGGATGAAGAAATATAAATCTTTGGAATTGTGTTTAATGCTTGCATTCTAGAGTAGCTAACTAGAAACCTAAACTTAAGACATTGACAAATACGAGAGTAGGTTCTGTGCCATAATTTATTTTGAACTACGTTGTTAGATACATGCGAGAGCTGGCATGATTAGCTTAGTTGACAAACTTCATGTTTGATTAGCGTCGATCGACACTCGGCCTTAGCTGTTGTTCGAGGATCTACTCCTCTGTCCCCATACGAGAGTTAGGACAAGAGGGGGTCAGATATATAATTATATTCTTCGCATATTAATAATTCCCTGCATCCTATCATTATAATTCACTTTCCTAAAACCTTAGATTTATCGTTTTCCATATTTAAATCAATTTTAGTACTTTAGACAATTGTCTTTTTAGTTAAACTTACAATAAACCCTCTATTTATAGTTTGCCTACCTTATCCATTAGGAATATACAAATCTATTGTGTGTCCTTGCTCTCTGTGGATTTGATCCCTAAGTACTACTATTCGACCACTCCTGGCAAGAGTAGTTCGTAGAGTTAATTTGATTGATTGTCTGCTTTAAAATAAACCTTAACCCGCACGCTGTCAATGGAGAACTTAGATTGGTGTTCTTCCTTTAGTACCTCCTCTCTTAACTTCTTGTCGTTTGGGACACATACTCGTCCATGGAAAATGATCATCTTCGATATTGTTCTTCCAATACCCAACAACACCATCTTTGATCATCTTAACCAGTGTTTCATCTTCCCCTCGGGCCAATCGTATTTGGGTCAGTAGGTCAGCTTGATTCGCCACTTCCTTGCCTAGACAAACAGAATAGTCTTCTAACTTATTAACCAGTAACATCGCCAGCATCGAAATCAACCATCCCATCTCCTTCTCGGCCGAGACACTGTCCTTTCAGCGAGTCAGTGTACTCATTAATCTATCTTTTAAGCTCGTAAAGCTCTCCTCACATTCTGGAGTCCACTCCTGCTTCACAAACCGACGATAGTAACCCGCTAACCCCAAGAAACTTCTGATTTCTGTGTGCGTTCCTGGCCTCGGCTAATTTGCGATGGCCGCAACCTTTTTGGGATCCGCTGCAACTCCTTCTTCTGAGACCACATGACCTAAGAACCCAATCTGCCTTTTCCAAAAACTGCACTTGCTTAGCTTAGCAAACAACTTATGCTCCCTCAGTTTCTCCATCACCACCCGGAGATGTCCCTCGTATTCATCTGAACTCTTCGAGAACACCAAAATGTCATCAATAAAAATGATTACAAACTCATCCAAGAACTTATGGAATACTCCGTTCATCAGCTTCATAAACACCGCTGGAGCATTTGTCAACCCGAATGGCATAACCACGAACTCGAAGTGGCCAGACCTTCTCCTGAATGTGGTCTTTCAAATGTCTCCTTCTGCAATACAGATATAATGATAATCCGATGCCAAGTCAATCTTCGAGAACCGTGAAGCTCCCTTGAGCTGAACCAATAACTCATTGATTCGAGGTAAAGGGTAATTATTGTTTATTATCACTTGTTTCATACCACGACAATCAATGCACAATCGAAAACTACCATCCTTCTTTTTGACAAACAATACCGATGCATGTTGGGGTAAAAATTGGTTACGACGGAATAAACGTCAGAAACTTCCAGGTAAATGTCCTCTTTGAAAGAGAGAGATAATATTTTGAAAAAAGAAGAGAGGGAAAATTGAAATTGAGTTTCCTATGAATTCTGAAAGAGGGTTCATACGATAAGTCCTCGAGAAAGGTTACTCTATGCCTCGAACAAATGGATCCCCGAGCATCAAAAAAACAAAGCGACTATAAGGCTAAATCGTCCAACTCGCCGAACGGGCGTGCTGGACGCCGAACAGGCGAGTTGGAACGCATGAGCCGTCCAACTCGCCCGTTTGGCGAGTTGGACCAAGCAAGCCGCCCAACTCGCCCATTCGGCTAGTTGGTCCGCACGAGCCACCCAACTCGCCCGCTGAGCGGGTTGGACCAAGAAAGCCGTCCAACTTTCCAAACGGGTGAGTTGGACTGCACGAGGCGCCCAACTCACCCGTTCGGCGAGTTGGATCAAGCAGGCTGTCTAACTCGCCTGTTCCGCGTGTTGGATCGAAAAAGCAATCCAACTTTCCCATTCGACAAGTTGGATCAACTAATCCATCTTCATCCCGTCCTCGTATCTCCCTCCTTCGAAATCAGATCGAACTTGCTCTTGTTTCATCTCGATCACCGTTGGAACTTTACGATTTAAAAACCACAAGAACTTGTTTTCTCGTATGAGGTTCGAATTGATCGTATAAAATGGCAACGGTTAACTAAACACTTTGAAATATCCCACTATACGAGAAAATCAGACTTCCTTCGGAATTGACGTCGTTTCGGGAGTGCTCTTTCGATAAATCGTAAAAACGCTAAAGTCAAAAAACGGCCCGAGATGGTCTACAACGCGGCTAAAATCTCACTCACGATTTTATACAAAATCAAGCCCAATCGATATGACGGTTTATCTATTAATTTGCAGGAGAAGATAAAAGTATGTTTGGAAGATAATGTGAAGTTTCCAAAGATAAACAGGAAGATTGAAGGAAAATGGATTATTCCTAGAAAGTGATAAACTCGACTGAGGGCAGAAAAGGACAGGGGAACTGACCCAAAAGGCATATATAAGGGGAGCTAAACCTAAAAGCGCAGGGATCCGAAGATTTAGACCTAGAAAAGCTCTGTGAGCATATAAAAACTTAGAACTTAGGTGGCTAGAAGGACAGAGTTATGCTCAGATGTTTCTCCATCTTTTTTCGACAATTCTGATTTCCTTAGACTCTACAACTCATTGCACTTAGAAACCCTGAGATTTATTCTCGACAAGCTCGGTGACTATGACTAACACTCGATTACCAGACAAACTTGCTCTGGTAGTTCGATCTCTTGGTCCAGTCTTTTAATTGAACTACATCCGACTTGATCCTCGAAAGGGTACATAGGCAGCCTTTCTTAAGGTCCAGTCCGTCTTTTTCGTCTATTTCTCAGCGAGTTGCAGCCACATAGGTTTCTCTCGACAAAGGTGGTAGAGCTAGCAAACTTAGTCTTGTTTTACTACTTTTTTTATACAAATTCCTTTCTGATCCCATTTCCTCTGGAGCGCTCGTACGCAAATTCTAACTAAAGATCTTTTGTTTTCTAAATTCGTTTTGTTATCATTTCATGTTTTCCAAATTTACTCGATTACTTGTCGTTGGCCCTCGCAGAGATTCTGGGACATCAGGGAAAGTTAGGGTTTCTTGACTTTCCTTAATTTACGGAAATCGACGGTGTGAATTTTGGTTCCCACGGTTTGGCGCTAGAAGGAGGTGGGTCGGATTACTCTAACTCATGGCCACAAAATGCTTGATCGAAACAATGTATGGGAATACGAAAGAAAATCCCGCAGCTCGTAACAACGCTGGTGAAACAACTCCAGCAGTGACTGCTTCCATCGCCAAAGCTTATGCAAACACCGCAGTGCTTGAGAAAATAAAAAACCTGGTCGCGACTTTTCGCCACAGGCGGAGCACCGAAACAAGCTCGCGATTTCTCTCACTAAACAGAAAGG
This sequence comes from Moricandia arvensis, assembly GCA_905132765.1. Taxonomy (NCBI): domain Eukaryota; kingdom Viridiplantae; phylum Streptophyta; class Magnoliopsida; order Brassicales; family Brassicaceae; genus Moricandia; species Moricandia arvensis. Next base: position 123,265 of record CAJHQP010000014.1, on the reverse strand, counting down.
GCAACGATAAAATCTATCAAACCCCGTAACGTTCGTCTAATTACCGAATTGAAAAAATCAGCGAATAAGGGTTCGACCAAAAGACCTTTTTCGGAAAAAATTGGAAAAATAAAACTTCCTTCCCCAGAAATTGCGGAGAAACTCTAGATTACCCATGGAGAAAGGAACCACAGCAAATCAAGCGCACAACCCCCATTGATGTACTTCTTCCGAACAATTTTTGAAGAAATGAAGTTGATCTCTATTCAATCACTCGAAACCTAAAACGGCTGACAAAAACTAAACTAAGCAAAACGAGAGATCGTATCCCTCACTGCTAAAACGATTTCTGAAACCTAAGATTTCGTAAAAAGTCAAGCTTCGATTCTACGCGACATATTCAGTAAATTGTCAATGATTTGTCACTTAATCTTACCTCGGAAAAACTACTCAAAGTCTCCTCGGATCAATCCTGCAGAAACGAGAAAATCTCCGATTAAGTCGACTCCCGATAATTAAGCTCATCACAGCCAAATTTTCAGAGGCTAAAACGTGAGTTTTCCAAAAAAAATGGCTCTCGTACAGCCAAACACGAAAACACGCTTACATAACGACTTTCATAAAATTAAATACAACAACATTTTACGAAACAGATTTCATCAAACTAAACCCATGACATTTCACGGAATAACTTTCGTAAAATTAAAGCTCAACAACATTTTCCGAAATAGCTTTCGTAAAATAAAGAACATCGTTCTCAAAGTGAAACGAGTTAGCATTTTATGATAAATTTCGTAGAAAAAATTGAAAACATTTACGAAACGAGCGCACCAGCATACCATCAAAACTCGAGTCGCACCAGTCCAACTCGCCGAACAGGCGAGTTGGACCAAACGAGACGTCCAACTCGCGGAACGGGGGAGTTGGACCGAACGAGCCGTCCAACTCGCCCATTCAGCGAGTTGGACCAAACGAGCCATCCAACTCGCCCATTAAGCAAGTTCGACTGAACGAGCCGTCCAACTCGCCCGTTCAGCGAGTAGGACCAAACGAGCAGTCCTTTTGATTACCTTTGCGTTCTCCTTTGAATCCCGATTGAAACACGTTTCCTATCGTCTCAATCGGAGTTTTTGTTGAGATTTTACGATTTAAACAAGTTGGACGCACACCATCTAACTCGCCTCGATGACGAGCTGGATTTATTCCCTCTAAATAGCCTCATAACGATTTGGGAAAGCCCTGATGAGATTCTCCTTGTGCTCTCTTTCGAATCTCGATCGAAACTCTTTTCGTTTCATCTCAATCGGAGTTTCCATTGAAATTTTACGACAAAAACAAGACTCGCCTAAACTCCTTGGCTTGCTCCAATTGGACCTCTTGGGCGTCCTACTCGCCGTCTTGGGAATCCTACTCTCCCTATTGGGCATCCTATTTGCCCTTACCTCCATCATTGTGTTCTCCTTTGAAACTCGATTGAAACGTCTCTTGTTTCGTCTCAATTGGAGTTATCGTTGGAACTTTACGTTAAAAACCGCAAAGACTTATTTTTCGTATGAATTCAGATTGATCTTATAAAATGGCAACGGTTAATTTAACACCCAAGTCGCCTCAACTATACAATTAATATGAACTTTCCAATAAAATTGACGTCGTATCAAAGGTACCCTTTCGAAGAAATAGTAAAAACATTTATGTCGAAAAAGGCCCGAAAAGGTCTGAAACACGACTAAAAGCACACTTACAATTTTAGACGAAATCGAGCACAATGATATTATGATGGTCTATTTTTTCTTTGCAGGAGAAGATAAATTTCAAGTTTAGAAAAGAAATGTCAAGTTTCAAAAGATAAACACCAATATCGAAAAATATGGATCGACAAACTAAAACCGCAAGACAGGTTCGAGCCTAAACGCGGCCAGGAAGAACTAATATTCTTACCATTCTTAAGGGGCGTACATACACGAGAAGTTGAAGGGGAGATGAGCAAGCAAAACGGAGGAGAGGTTAACCCAAACCTTCGAGAAAACTAAGTTATGGCCAGCTTGGAAGTTTTTGAAATCAGAATTGGAGTTTTTGGAATTAGACTTAGGAAGGTACTAAGAAATAAAAACTGTTCAGAGATCGCCATAAAACTTTAAGGAACTTAAGATCTAGGAGAATAGTCAAGCGAGCTAAGTCTTAGGCATTTTCCTGTCTCAATCTATTGTTCTGTGACCGTTCAGGCATATCTTGCAAACCATCTAAACTCTCGAAAACTGAGAAACAATCGCCACGCATACTCAGCTCGCTTCCTAAAGAAAGAAAGAACTAGAAACGTGAACGACGTCTCAAAACCGACTCGTTCCTAGCAATTTTCTTAAAATCGACATTCCTAGTCGTCAACCCAAAACTCACCAGGTCACAATCCTAGCGTCGTCTTTAAATCGACCTGGATTGTCGATCATCCCAATCTTCGATAGAAAAAACGTACACAACCCTTCAAAATATCGGTTCGGCCATTTTCTTTTGTAAAAAAAAGGAGGGAGTAGGTACGTATACTATACTTGTATACTCCCATACTTCAAAAAAAAATGTCTCGGCATCAAGATAACGCTTTTAACAAAGCAAACTCTCGCAGCAGGAGACAAAAATCATTTAGGCAATGCGATGCCTCATACAACCGATCATCCATTACTTTTGTATAACTATAATATTTTATACGGAAGAGCCTACAGGAAAACAAGATCGGTGTCATGAAAAACAACTTCGCAATGCGGAAAAGAGAATGAGAAAACACATTCCTCGTTCGCAAATGTCACGAGTAATCTGTGAGAGACACTCTCAATTTACTTCTATGCCTTTTTTCGTAAAACTTACGCTAAACATCCTTCGTATAGCCACACCAAGTTATGCGAAGAAACTTTCGGAAACGAACGTAGCAAGTTTTACAGAGAAAATTTTGGACAATTTGCGAATAGCTAAAAACAAAGTCATATGACTCGTCTCTCAACAAAAAAAAAACTAAACTTTATCTCTTCGCACTACGATCTTGCAGATCTCATTCTTTAGCCATGCAGCTCGCTGGCTTCTGCCGCCCATCTCCCTCGGTTCCATCCGAGCAGGCAATCATCTCGAAAGGGTTATTTATCGAGCCTCATAGGTTTTGTCTTCATCATACAAAAACAAACAATTTTCGTACGACTATAGGTAAACATTATACGAAACATTCATCATGTAACTGATACCTAAAGTGGAAAATCGTTTCTAACACCATTGGCCATCTTAGCACGGAAAACTCCGACTTGGCCCATCAATTTCGACAAACGCTCTTTGGCCCTCGGCGAATTACCCCTTCCGACAAAAATCCGAACCAGAATTCATCATCCTCTTTAGGAAAGTTCTTAACTAACATGACCTTAATGTAAACACGAACATGCCATAGTCTAATCTGTGACCAGAAACGTCCTCAGCTATGCGGCTGAACACATCCTTTAGACCGAGCCAAAATATTTGAGCGACCACTGCTCCATCCAATCACTTAACGGCAAAACGACAATCCATGATTAGTCAAAAACGCCAAGTGCAAATAACTATCGTATAACCCATAATCGAAAATTATACGATAAATTCTTGATATCGAAACTTAGTCGTAACCACCGAACGATTAACGTAAAACTTAAACTTGTCGATAACCAACCAAGTTCAGTATGTTCCGCAGTTTACTCTAAACCCACAATGTTTTACAAGTAAAAAGCGGCACATAAGAAAAACTCGAACAAAGCTCCTAGATCTATACGAAGCATCCTTAACTATACACGAAATACATCTCGAGGGGCCAACTCTTCACAAAGCACAGTGAAGGAAGTCGCATATTCTCAGGGACAAATTTACGTGACCCAATGGTCCTAATTCCTCAGAAACAAACCAAAACGTTTCTCTTCTGTAAGGTTAAAATAAAAACCTTAAGATACCTTAGACACAGCGAGATGTCCTAACGCTCGGAGAACTGCTTTTCATCAAAACTTTCCGAAACGGAATGCTCACCTTAAAAACAGTCCGTTCGCGACTATAAGACATACACACAAGGATTCCGCTCCTAGAGAAGTGAGTAGACCACTTTGAACGGACCTTTTCAACCATTGATTTCGTCTAACTTACCAAACCTGCCAAACCGCTCGCTAGAACCTCATGATTCTATGGAGCTAGGGGGCTAACTGGTGGGGTCAAAATCAGTTACGACGGAATCAACGTCAGAAACTTTTCGGGAAATGACCTCTTTAAAAAGAGGGAGATAATATTTTGAAAAAAGAAGAGCTGGAAAATTGAAATCGAGTTTCTTTTGAATTCTGAAAGAGGGTTCGTACGATAAGTCCTCGAGAAATTTTACTCTAGGCCTCGGAAAAACGGATCCCCGAGCATCGAAACAACGAAACGACTATAAGGCTCATTTGTCGAACTCGCCGAACGGGCGAGTTGGACCGCACGAGCCGTCCAACTCGCCTGTTTGGTGAGTTGGACCGCACGAGCCGCCCAACTCACCCGTTTGGCAAAATGGATCAAGCAAGCCGTCCAACTCGCCCGTTCGGCGAGTTGGACCGAACAAGCCATCCAACTCACCCATTCAGCGAGTTAGGTCGAACAAGAAATCCAACTTGCCCATTCGACGAGTTGGATCAACTAATGCATCTTCATCCCTTCCTCGTAGCTCCCTCCTTCGAAATCGAACTGAACTTGCTGTTGTTTTGTCTTGATCAGAGTTACCGTTGGAACTTTACGATTCAAAAACCGCAAGAACTTGTTTTCTCATATGAGGTTCGAATTGATCGTATAAAACGGAAACGGTTAACTAAACACTTTGAACAGTCTCCAGTATACGATAAATTTAAAATTTCTTCGGAATCGACGTCGTTTCGGGAGCGCTCTATCGATAAATCGTAAAAACGCTTAAGTCAAAAAATGGCCCGAGAGGGTCTAAAAGGCGGCTAAAAGCCCACGCACGATTTTATACGAAATCAAGCCCAGTAGATATGATGGTCTATCTTTTACTTTGAAGGATAAGATAAATGTTAAGTTCGGAAGATATATGAGAAGTTTCCAAAGATAAACACGAAGATCGAAGGAAAATGGAATATTCCTAGAAAGTGATATACTCGACCGAGGGCAGAAAAAGAAAAGGGAAAACTGACCCAGAAGGCATATATAAGGGGAGCTAAAGGTAAAGCTAAAGCGCAGGGATCCGAAGATTTAGACCTAGAGAAGCTCTGTTAGCGTATAAAAACTTAGACTTAGGTGGCTAGAAGGACATAGTTATACTCAAACGTTTCTCCATCTTTGTTCGATGATTCTGATTTTCTTAGACTCTTCAACTCATTGCACTTAGAAACCCTAAGATTTATTCTCGAAAAGCTCGGTTTCTATAATTGGCACTCAATTACCAGACGAACTTGCTCCTGCAGTTAGATCTCTTAGTCCACTCTTTTAATTGAACTACGTCTGACTTGATCCTTGAAAGGGGTACGTAGGCAGCCTTTCTTAAGGTCCAGTCCCAAATCCTTCAAACCTTTTTCGTCTAATTGCTAAGCGAGTCGCAGCCACATAGGTTTCCCTCGACATAGGTGGTAGAGCTAGCAAACTTAGTCTCGTTTTACGGCTTGTGTTATTCGAATTCCTTTGTGATCCCTTTTCCAAACAAGCTTAATGTACGCTTTTGTCTCCGGAGCGCTCGTACGCAAATTCGAACTAAAGATCTATTGTTTTCTAAATTCATTTTGTTATCTTTTCATGTTTTCCAAGTTTACTCGATTACTTGTCGTTGGCTCTCGCAGAGAATCCGGGACCTCAGGAAAAGTTAGGGTTTCTTGACTTTCCTTAATTAACAGAAATCGACGGTGTGAATTTTGGTTTCCACAATGCACCCCATGGTGAGCTGCTCGGCCTAATGAAACCATTCTCGATCAATTCCTCATGTTGCTTTTTCAACTCTGCCATTTCCGTTGGAGACATACAGTAAGGGGCTTTGGAAATAGGAGCAGTTCCAGGTTCCAACTCTATCGTAAACGGCTCATCTCACGATGGCGGTAATCCGGTCAGCTTTAGGAAACACATCTTCAAATTCTTGTACCACAAGAATTTTGCCCAACAACATTTCCCGATCCGCACCAGAAACGGTGATCGTTGCTATGAACGACTCACATCCTTTCTCGACCATCCGTTCTGCTCTTAATGCTGATATTACCGGAATCCCAGTCTCCTTCTTCTTCCCTTCTTTTCGAGTAAAATTCACTCGACATTTCTCACAGTCCAACTTATCATGATAGTGTGCTAACCAGTCCATTCCAAGAATTGCTTCATACCCCTTGATTAGTAACACGATCAGATCTCCAAGCATGTCGACATCACCTACTACAATTGACACATCTCAGTAAATAGCATGTGACTTCATCATCGCACCACCCCCCCCCCCCGCGTGAACCATCTTGATGATTTCTTCGAGACCATTCTTAGGCGCCCAATGCGCAACCATCTGAGGACGCACAAATGAATGCGATGCCCCAGATTTAAAAAGTGTGTGTTTCAGTTCCCCCAATACTAACAATTCCTACACAACCGTTCACGCATTCCCTATGCTAAGCATGCCATTCAAACAATAATAAAATAGTGTAAGGAACAGAAATTACCATTGATCGGGTTTGCCACATCCTCCACCCCCAGCATATGCACCCTCGGTGCTACGTTCTGTCTCTTAGCTGGTGGTTGTTGATCCCCTTGCGGATGTTCACCACGCGTACAAGCTTGTTGCATATTTTCTGGTGCCCTGCAGTCCCAAGCCAGATTTCCAGCAACACCACAACGGTAACAGTTCCCTACGCCTCCATTAGAACAGTCCCAGATCTGATGGTCCATACTTCCACACTTGAAGAATCCACCGGTACCTTGACGACACACACCGCGATGCATCTTACCACACGTTCCACATGCAGCCACCACCGCGCAGACCGCTTAATTCTCAACTCGCTAAGGCCTTGACGACACTTGGTTCCTTTGGGAACACTCATGCCTTGCAACCTCTTCCAGCCCACTCTCAACCAAAGCTGCTTTCTCAACCAATTCCCCAATAGCCTAATAATCTCTGCTCACCATCATGGTCATAAGTTCAGGCTTCATCCCATGCAAGAACCTTTCAATTTGACGCTTCTCATCATCCATCTCTCGTCCAGCATATCTTTTGAGATGGTTAAATTCATGCTCGTACTCACACACCGATTTTGTGCCTTGACAAAGCTCAAGTAACGCGGTCTCCAACTTGATACGAGCCTCGGTTGGAAAATATTTCCTTGTGAATTCCTCCTTAAATGACTCCCAATTGTGCAACCTTGTCGGGTCTCTACGAAGAACTCCTTGCCACCACTGATATGCATCACCTCAAAGAAAAAGATTGCAAGGTCTCTTTTGTGCTCATCTGGGCAATGCAGCGATGGAAAGTTATGCTCCAACCGACTCCTCCATTCCTCTGCTTCTATCGTCTTACACTCAATAGTAAGCTGTCCTATCTTGAGAATCGGCATCTGGTTCATCAGCTCCAAATAGCTTGGAAAAAACGGTCGTCCTTTCTGCACCCCATTTGCCCCCTCTCCCTCCTGAACCAAGGCTGCAACCGGAAGTTGAAGACGTTGGAACATCTTCGTAAAGAATGCCGGCATCATCGGCATCATGTTGGCCATTGCCGCATCCATTAGGGGAACACCATCAACACCCGCAGCACCAGTTCTTCAATCGGCCCCAATGTTTCCCATGTTCCCCACATTTACATTCCCCACATTCATGTTTCTCCTAGTGTTTGCCATCTGCATTGACACTTAAGTTAGCTCACACTAACACATGTTCATCTAGCCATTCTTATAGCCATTACACTAAGAAATTTACACATAACACACATTCACATAATCATAAACACTTATCCTTCGTGCGAGACTTAGACGATCGGTACGTTTCACCTGTTCCCACAAATCCCAATTTCGAAAAAGCCGACCGATAGGACAGGGCTAACTGGTCTACCCTGCTCTGATACAAAATTAAAACCCACCCAACCCGAAAATCTTTGCAAAGCCTTGAAAAAAATCTATGGAGAAAACTGGCAAACTTATATTAAGTAAACATAAATAAATACTTCAGTTTTAATAATAAATCCGAGTAAATATATCATAATCATATGCATAAGGTTCGTTAAAACTCCATGAAAATCTCATAACAATCCTAAGTTATGAATACCCCGTCCCAATGGTCTTCATCGTCCCGCGCTCTGGTCCAAACAACTACTCGTCACCTGCATCACAAAAGGAGGCATGAGCATAGAAAAATACTCAGTGAGGACGCTCAATACCATCCACTACAGCCCAATAATCAATCATAAAATACATACTAACAACCTAGCATTCGGTTCCATCATTTTATTTAGCCATTTTCTTACCGTTAACCATTTCCATACATCGAATACTAACAACCTAGCGTCCAGTTTGGTCACTACTTTACTTTGCTAATTCGATAAGTTTCTCATTACTTTAGCATTTCCTAACATTTCGACCCGAATGACCATAAAACTTGTGGCCGTAGCCAAACTATGGCAGTAGCCAACCTATGGCTGTAGCCAAACCTGCGGCTGTAGCCAAACCTGCGTCCGTAGTCGTCCATGCGGCTGTAGCCTTACCTGCGGCCGTAGCCATACATGTGGCCTTAGCCGTACCTGCAGCCGAAGCCTTACCTACGACCCGTCGGTCCATTACGGCCCGTGGCCCAACCTTCGACCCGACAGTCTATAACCGTTCACTTAACAATTTCCTTAATTAACTCAATTCAGCTACTCTTTCCTTAAACACATTGTAAATTTCATATTAGGTTCTCAAGATCAAACATCCATTTTTCGAATAAACGTCTTAACCAAACTTATTCATCAATCCACCAAATCTATGCTTTTTCTAAGAACACAATAAACAAACTTTCCATAAATGAATTCTATCATGAATTTCCCTATGAACACGATGAACGAAATTTTTATAAACGAATTCAATTCCAATATAAACTCGTTCCTAATGAATCAACCCAAGTAAAACAATGCTTATTGGACGTCCACGGATCACATCCTCACCTTGATTGATCTTAAAAGATCGAAGACTCTGAACTTAGCTGCGTTTTCCGGCAAAGTTTCCTACGATCCTCCTTGCTCGATCCTCACCTCCCAAATTCTCTCTCTAGAATTTCGTTCTTGATCTGGCCTCTCTCTAAGACTAGCTTTTTGAGTTGTGTCTAGAATCAGAGCTGAAGATCCTTTTTATTCTATATTTGGGCTTGCTCACCAAGCCGGAAATTTACTGATGCTTCCTTATTAGGCTTGGTCGAAACTTGCCCTCAAAGGCTTGACTGAAACTCTACAACTCTTTCCTTAAACGATTCCCGTAGATTTTCCTTCGTTTTTTAAAATCGCGTCCACGATGACCAGTCAAACTTACCTTACTTGGAACCCACAATCTCAAATGATCGGCTCTGCGTCTGTCGATACCTTGCTTATACTCTAATTGTTTTATGAACAATTATCTTCATTTAGTCTAAGTTAATAATACTAAGTTAACAAGGACATTCGATACTTAGAGAAAATTGAGTTCTTATTCCATTCATAAAGAATACAAGTATTCCAACACATAGAACAATTTCGCTATCTTACAAAGAAACCTCTCCTCGGTACCATTCTTTAATAAATAAAAATACTTCGGAAGTGGGTCGTTACAGAAACAGCCCGGATCACCAGCTAAGGCCCTAAATGATCACTCAATGATAGAGGAGGTAGGGGTGCAGAGACAACCAGGAGGTTTGCCTAGAAGCAGCCACCCTTGAAAGAGTGCGTAATATTCTTGTACTACCCCTTGTGGGTCTCGAGGGACAGACAAAACTAGGTTAGCCGAGTCAATGTTCAAGTTCTAGGCGCTACGGCGCTGAAGTAACCCATGCTAGACTCCCAGTAAAATCTCAAACTAACTTCAACAAAAGGTTACTTGTACCCGAAACCGACACATGTGGGTAGGTAGAGAATACCTAGAGGCGCGACAGAACTCTCTATAAGGAACTCAGCAAAATATCCCCGTAACTTTTGGAGAAGGGGTGCCCCCTCACAAAGGGGGTCGCAATGACCAGCCCATAGCGACTGTTTACCAAAAACACAGGTCTCTGCAAATTCAGTATTATGAGAGATCTAGACGGTCACGCAAGAGCTATGGATGAAAGAATACTAAATGTCATGAGGGAAGATATTGCAGACATTCTTGCCATGGCTAATAGAGCTGGAAACCTTTTTGTGCAGCAATCTGGTAATAGAGCATCGATCGACGGTCCAATACACCATCGATCGACACACGTCCAGTATGCGAAAGATACGATGAAGATTACAAAGAGGAAGAGCAGATTGAATATTGCGGCCTGGAATCATAAGACGCTGGTTGGGTAATAAACGCGAGAGTGGATAATCAAGCATCAACCACAGGCTACTCTTGGCCTTCGAATGACATCAGATGCAAACCAGAGCACGAACTTGGAGCAGAAGAGACAAATATTGGTAATCTTAGATCGGATGAGTTCAGAATTTTCAGAGACCCAGAGGGGCGTGCATGAGCTCTTTGTGGGAGAATCCTTCATTTATCTAAGGAGGATGTAGCAGATGCCCTTATTATGGCTAATGGATCGAGTACTTTATTTGGACAGCAGCAGCAGCCATCAATCGACGAACATCATACATCATCGATCGATATTGAGGAGCAGAGGAACGAGCCAATCTGTACTGATCCATACACTTTCAAGCCACCATCGATCAACACCGACTTCAGATCATCGATCGATTGGCGTTTCAAGCAAGGTACGAGAGCTGTTGATACTAAAGGCAACAGACTTTTCCGCTGGGAAAAGATTAATGAGTATGCCATCTACAGAGATGAGAATGGTAATGCACGAGCTACAAACAGAAGGATAGTGAATGTGCAAGCTGAAGACATCAGAGCAGTTCCAGAGAGAGCTAATTTGTTTGAGCACATTTACATATGTTTACCGGAACATGCAGCAAAGATATCTATGTCTAGGAAGGATCAACAGACATATTGCAGAGAAGAGATTGATGATATTGTGAATACGATCTACAGAACTCAAGATATGTCACTGGACGATTTCTACAAGAGATTAAATGATGTCTACTATCCTATAGACACCTCCTTCACCGGTTTGACTGCACGCATGGATGAGATGAGGCAAGATTTGGATACTGGTCAGAGACAGCATGCGATTGGGGCAGACAACCGGGCATCGATCAACGGCAACATCAGGCCATCGATCAACACTGAAGAAAACGAACAGAAGACGGCAGCTGAAATAGAATTGGAAGATAGGTTCGATGAGATTGTTTTTTCTCAGAGCATGATGAAGGAAAATATTAGAGAGCAATTGGAAGATTTATCAGAGACTACAGCTGCCAGACTTAGAAAGCTACAGCGCAGTATTGAGAAACTACAAGAAGGAATGCATTCCATGGCGTTTGCCAGAGCAGTTACAAGGAATGAGAAAACTAGAGGAGATGAGGCAATAAGGAGCTTCATTAGTACATGGTTTCAGAAGAGCAAAGAAGATGTAGACGCTTGTCTTCCAAGTGTCGATCTAACTTCATACTAGTCAGAGAGTTCAAAACGTCGAGCTTAAGACTATAACCAAGCGCTGAGTGGAAGGCAACCCACTGTTTATAAAGCTTTATTTTGTTTTTACTAATACTATTACTTATTTTGAGTTTTACTTTGTTTTATAGACTGTTTGAGTCACCATCGATCGACACCATAGAGGCACCATAAGTCGACATTTGATCGCGACCATCGATCGACCACGCACGCCTACCATCGATCGATGCTCTTTACAGAGTCTGGTATCGAGTTTTCTACTTAATCTAATTACTTATTATTTAATTTCTCCTAACCAATTCGGGGCGGATTACACTGGGAACAGTGTAATTTAAGTCTGGGGGACGTTCGCTAATGCTATTTAATTTTTTTGATTTTTATTTACTATATATATATATAAGTTTTTCAAAAAAAAATATTGAGTCTAGAAGGAGATTATGATCAAGATTTATTATTGACTAACCACACTGTAGCACCATTTTTAGAAGGTTGTTGCAGAGATTACTAGAGATACCGAAGTGGATCATCCTACCACTATATCACACTTGCTTAGAAAGTTTGAAGGAACCGAAGCTGATTTCCAACACTAATCCTGACATTATTTGCTTGCTTTGGGGATTGGTATACACTGGATCAGATTATTTCTGCAAGTCTGTAGGTACAAGTCATTGCACCTTTGATTCCCTTCTCTTTTTCTCTTCAGCATCTACCTAATAGCTTAAAAGATTGAGATGACTTCCCGAGATGCAGAGGGGTAGGTAAATTACCTATGACCCCATTATTCTAATTCATAGGAACGATCACACATTGTTGGAAGCGAGGGGTATGTACATTATCGATGTTCCCACTACTCGCCTACAACTTTGCCCAAATAGCAAAAGAAAAAAGAAAAAAAAAGAAGAAAAAAAAGAGGAAAATCGAAAATGAGATGACAAGATGGACTGTATCAGCATCATTGTCCATTAAGTTTAAGATCTAAAAAGATTCAGAGAGAAAAGGGGGAAGAAAGGAATCAGAGAAGACTTTGTGTCTAGTTGTTCAGGTACTTGCAGAGGTAGAGTCCATGTGTCTTTGGATCGATACTCCCAAGGTAAAGCCTACATTTTTATTTTATGCAAAGAAATGAAATCAGTAGAGGTGTGAGTCCGACTAGTATTTGCTAAGTTGTTGGTAGACTGGATTTGGTCCCTATACTAGGATACGGTATATAAAGTTTCTCTGTGATTGACTTGATAGGATGTGGTTTCAAGAGAGTAACGTGACAGTTATACTTAGACATTATGTGAGTCTCTGCTTTTCAAAACCTCTTTCACAGGCTTTTGCTTGAATACAAGCAAAAGGTTAAGTCTAAGAGAGTTGATATAGCCTATTTATTACCAGTTTTATGCCATTTTCTAGGCTCTATTTAGGGTCTATTATGTGTGTCTGAGATATGTTTTAGAGTGTTTACAGGTCCATGAACGTTTTGGATATATATGGAGATACTTGGAGATTTTGGAGCATTTAGAGGAGAAGAATCCGTAGCTAACTATTTGAGGAGTCGAAGTACAAGACTGTCGTCGATCGGCGACACAACCTTGGAATCGACCGATGATGAAAGACCAAGGTCGATCGATGCTGTACACTTTCCATCGATCGACGCCCAACTCGCACACAGCCGATTGAAAAGCCCAAGTGTAGAAGACAAAAGACAAGAATGCCCAAGACGAGTTTTGACCTAGTTTTTAGGGTTTTTATATTTATGCTTATGTATTGAGAGCATAAAAGGTGTGCATGTGCATGTTAGACTAAGAAAAGTTTCATAGTTCTAGGTTTTTAGGGGAGAAGATTCATAACTCATTAGGGAGATTTGTATTGGAAGCCCAATATTTTATCTATGCGTTCTATTCAAATTATTGTTCTTTCTTTGATTATGTCTGAGTTGTCATCAACTAGATTTAGGGTTGCATGATAGCAATCCTGGATTAGCCCAAAAGTAGGAATGCTAGTTAAGTTAATATCTATCAATTGAGTTGTGCTTAATGCTTGCATTCTAGAGTAGCTAACTAGGATCTCTAAAGTAGGACATGGGCGACAACGAGAGTAGGTTATATGCCAGAAAAGACTCCATTGAACTAGGTTGTTAGGCGCATGTGAGAGCTGGTCTAATAAGTCTGGTGGAGTTATCAAATCTCGTTCACACTTCCTTCTGATTTCACTGTCGATTACATCAGGCATTAGCCGTCGATCGATGGTCTTTCCTTTTGCTCGCATATGAGAGTTGGAGTTAAAAGGATCATAATAGTTAATATTTGAGTTCTAGTATATTTAGATATATGTGCTTCCTATCCACTATAATCCATTAGGCTTGAAACCCTAGATCTAGCATATTTACATTTGCATCAAGTTAGTTTATTGGAATTTTTCTATATTTGCATTATTTCCATATTTTCATTATTATCATATTTTCATATTGCAAATCTACTTCTTGATAAGGAATATTTTCTTTGCTTGCCACCAATATATATATTCACCTAGCTTAATCTTTAGAAATAAGAAATATATTGTGTCTCATTGCTTTCTGTGGATTTGATCCCTAAGTACTACACCTGGTCTCTTTTGGCAAGAGTACTATTTGTGTGTTAAGACTAGGATTAATGACAGTGATTTGTTTAGGATATTTATACCCTGCTAGAACAATAAATACATGCATGTCAGACCACCACGAAGTTCAAGTCAAGGAGTCAGCCCACATAAATAATTATTCAGTCTTTAAGATAATTTTAGTTTTAATTAATTTTTCTCATTTTTCTATAATTTTAGGACTTTTCGGTTTCCTTCTTTTTCTACTTAAACTCTATTTTGTTTATGAACAAAACATTCATCTTTTTTATCAAAAACTACTTCTAAAAACTGTGAATCCTTTGTTCATCTTTGAACATCGATTGCTAGGAGTTCATTCTCTACAAGCAAAACTCGTCTGTGATCTTTTTAGTGAGATCATTCTCTCGATAAAGGGCACATCTATACAAGTGTTGATCAATCCACAGATCCTCACTAAAGTTCATCAACCATCTCGAATTCTATCCATCAAAACCGTCATGATCTATCATCCAAACCATTAGATCAACCTTCAAAATATCATGGACAAAGAATTTTGTCCTAAGGAGTCTATCATTTGGTATCAGAGCAGATTGAAGGCTCTTGATCTAGGGTTTGATTCTAAGAACTTTTCGAATTCTCTCTTTCTCTTTGGGAACCTTGTTTTATTTCAGTTTCTATTAAACTATTCTTCTCTTTACTGTCTATCTGTGTATATGCAAGAGGGCTAACCAGATTAACAAAAAAATCATTGAAAGTCAAGAAGAAAACCGACTGAAGAGAAATCCAGCCTCTGGTGGTAAAGTCTCTTGCAAACAAAAAAAAATCTTGCAATCTGTCTATCTTCTTCTTCTCTTTTACGGTGGGGAATTTACTCTTAAAAGCTTGATATTTGCTCTTTGCTGAGCTATTGGATTCATGACATGCGTGTTTTTATTGTTCTAACATGGTATAAATATCCTAAACAAATAACTATCAAATTAACCCTAGTCTTAACACACAAATATTACTCTTGCCAAAAGAGATCATGTGTAGTACTTAGGGATCCACACACAGCAATGACACACAATAAATTTCTTATTTCTAACGATTAAGCTAGGTGAATATATATTGGTGGAAAACAATCAGTTAAGGAAATATTCATTTTCAAGAAATAGATATGCAATATGAAAATATGCTAATAATGCAAATATGGAAATATTCTAATAATGCAAATATGGAAATATTCTAATAAAATAACTTTATGCAAATGTAAATATGCTAGATCTAGGGTTTCAAGCCTAATGGATTATATTGGATAGGAAGAACAAATATGTAAATATAGTAGAACTCAAATATTAACTATTTTGACCCTTTTAGCCTCAACTCTCGTATGCGAGCAAAAGGAAAGATCGATCGACGGCTATGGCCTGATGTCCTTCGACAGTGAAATCAGAAGGAAGTGTTAACGAGATTTGATAAGTCCACCAGACTTATTAGACC
Source organism: Moricandia arvensis (assembly GCA_905132765.1). NCBI lineage: Eukaryota > Viridiplantae > Streptophyta > Magnoliopsida > Brassicales > Brassicaceae > Moricandia > Moricandia arvensis. The sequence goes on along the minus strand of CAJHQP010000014.1, from coordinate 107,546 downwards.
AGCTCTCGCATGCGCCTAACAACCTATTTCAATGGAGTCTATTCTAGCACAGAACCTACTCTTGTAGTCGTCCATGTCCTACTTTTGAGATCCTAGTTAGCTACTCTAGAATGCATGCATTAAGCACAACTCAATTGATGGATATTAACTTAACTAGCAATCTTTCTTTTGGGCTAATCAATGATTGCTATCATGCAACCATAAATCTAGTTGATGACTACTCAGACATAATCAAAGAAAGAACAATAGTTTGAATAGAATGCATAGATAAAATACTAGAATCCAATACAAATCTCCCTAAGGAGTTATTAATCTTCTTCCCTAAAAACCTAGAACTATAATAAAACTTTTCTTAGTCTAACATGCACACCTTGCATGCTCTTAATACATAAGCATAGATATAAAAGCCCTAAAACTTAGGTCAAAACTCGTCAAGGGTATTCTTGTCTTTTATCTTCTAAACTTGGGCTTTCAAATGGCTTTCTGCGAGTTGGTGTCGATCGATGGTAAGTGTGCAGCATCGGTCGACCTTGGTCTTTCATCGTCGGTCGACTCCAAAGCTGTGTCATTGATCGGCGACAGTCTTGTACTTCGACTCCTCACATAGTCAGCTAGGGATTCTTCTCCTCTAAAAGTATCTTCATATATCTCCAAAACGTTCCTGGACTTGTAAATACTCTAAAACATATCCTAGACACACATAATAGAGCCTAAAACATAGCTTAAAATTGGTAATAAATAGGTTATATCAACTCCCCCAGACTTATCATTTTGCTTGTCCTTAAGCAAACTAAGCATGTGAAAAAGGTTTTGAAAAGCGGAGACTCACATAATGTCTAAGTATAACTGTCACCTTACTTTGTTGCAACCACATCCTATCAATTCAATCACATAAAAACTTTATATACCCTATCTTAGTATAGCAACCAAATTCAGTCTACCAACAACTTAGCAAATATCAGTCTTACTCACCCCTCTATTGATTTCCTTTCATTGTATAAAATAAAAGTGTAGGCTTTACCTTTGGAGGATCGATCAAAGGACACATAGACTCTACCTTTACAAGTATCTGAACAACTAGGCACAAAGTCTTCTCTGATTCCTTTTTTCCCCTTTTCTCTCTGAATCTTTTTAGATCTCAAACTTAATGGACAATGATGCTGATACAGTTCACCTTGCCATCTCATTTTCGATGTTCCTCTTCTTTTTCTTTTCTTTTTTTTTTATTTTTTTCTTTTGATTTTTGGGCAAAGTTGTAGGCGAATAATGTGGTCATTGGTAATGTATCTACCCCTCTCTTCCAACAATGTGTGATCGTTCCTCCGAATTAGAATAATGGGGTCATAGGTAATTTACCTACCCCTCTGCATCTTGGGAAGTCATCTCAATCTTTTAAGCAATTAGGTAGATGCTGAAGAGAAAGAGAGAAGGGAACCAAAGGTGCAATGACTTGTACCTACAGACTTGAAGAAGGAATCTGATCCAGTGTATAAAGCCCCAAAAAGCAAGCAGATAATGTCAGGATTAGTGTTAGAAATATGATTTGGTTCCCTTAAACTTTTTAATAAAGTGTGATATAGTGGCACGATAATCCACTTTGCTATATCTAGTAATCTCTGCAACAACCTTCTAAAAATGGTGCTAAAGTGTGGTTAGTCAATAATAAATCTTGATCATAGTCCCCTTCTTGACTCTATAAAACTTATATGAACTTATATATATAATAAATAAAGTTCAAAACAAATCAAATAGCATTAGCGAACCTCCCCCAAACTTAAATTCAACTGTTCCCAATGTAATCCGCCCTGGATTGGTTAGAAAAAATCAATTCATAAGTAAATAGATTAAGTATAAAACTCGATACCAGACTCTGTAATAGAGTATCGATCAATGGTAGGCGTGTGTGGTCGATTGATGGTCGCGATCCAATGTCGACTGATGATGCCTCTATGATGTCAATTGATCGTGGACTCAAATAGTCTATAAAACAAATTAAAACTCGAAATAAATAGTAGTATAAGTAAAAACGAAATAAAAATTTACTAAACAGTGGGTTTTTTCCACTCAGCTTTTAGTTATAGTCTTAAGATCGACGTTTTGAACTCTCTGAATAATATGAATTTGGATTAACACTTGGAAAATAAGTGTCTACATCTTATTTGCTCTTCTAAAACCATGTACTAATGAAGCTCCTTATTGCCTCATCTCCTCTGGTTTTCTAATTCCTTGTAACCGCTCTGGCAAACGCCATGAAAGGCATTCCTTCTTGTAGTTTCTCAATATTGCGCTGTAGCATTCTAAATCTGGCAGCTGTAGTGTATGATAAATCCTCCAATTGATGAGAAATATCTTCCTTCATCAGACTCTGAGAAAAAAGCAATCTCATTGAACCTATCTTCTAATTCTAGTTCTGATGCGGTCTTCTATTTGTTGGCTTTGATGTTCATCGATGGCCGGATGTTGCCGTCGATCGATCCCAGTCCATCTGCCCCATTACCATACTGTCTCTAAACAGTATCCAAATCTTGCTTCATCTCATCCATGCGGGCAGTCAAATTGGTGAGGCAGTTGTCTATAGGACAGTAGACATCAATCAACCTCTTGTAGAAATCATCCAGTCACATCTCTTGAGCTTTGTAGATCTCATGCACAATATCATCAACCTCTTTTCTGTTGTATGTCTGTTGATCCTTCCGAGACATAGCGATCTTTGCTGCATGATCTGGTAAACATATGTAGCTCTGCTCAAACAAATTAGCTCTCTATAGAACTGCTCTGATGTCTTCAGCTTGCAAATTCACTACCCTTCCGTATGAAGCTCGTGCATTACCATTCTCATCTTTGTAGATGCCATACCCATCTTTCTTTTCCCAGCGGAAAAGTCTGATGCCCTCAGTATCAAAAAGCTCTCGTACCTTGCTCGAAACACAAATCGATCGATGACCTAATGTCGCTGTGGATCGATGGTTGAAAGTTGTAGGCATCGGAAAGACGAAATTTGTGTACCTCTGGAAAGGGTCAGTCGATCGATGCTCGGTGGGTGCCGTTGGTCGATTCAGGATACTTGGGAAAGTATGGAACATTACGGATCGGCTCGTTCTTTAACTCGTCAATATCAATTGATGTTGTATGATGTGCATCGATCGATGGTTGCTGCTGCTTTCCAAATATATTACCCGATCCATTAGCCATAATAAGCGCATCTGTTACGTCCCTCTGGGTCTCTGAAAATTCCAAACTCATATGGTCTAAGATACCAATATCTGTCTCTTCTGCTCTATGTTCATGTTCTGGTTCGCTTCTGATGTCGTTCGATTGCCATGAGTAGCCTGTGATTGATGCTTGATTATCCACTCTTGCGTTCATCACCCAGCCATCATCTTCTGATGCCAGGCCGTGATATTCAATCTGCTATTCCTCTCTGTAATCTTCATTGTATCCTTCGCATACTGGACGTGTGTTGATCGATGGTGTATGGTGACCATCGATCGATGCTCGATAAGCAGAATGTTTCGCGAAAAGGTTTCCAGCTCCATTAGCCATGGCAAGAATGTCTGCAATATCTTCCCTCGTGACATTTAGTATTCTGCAAACCATAGTTCTTGGGTGACATATGGATCTGTCATGATACCGAATTCATCTGGTTGTAGATAACCATATTCCTTCTCGCGTTTTGGAGCTGAATCTACTTTGGATTCTACTTCTTGGTCAGTATCGATCGATGGCATAGGGTTACCGTCGATCGATGTTGATTTCCCGAGTCGATGGGAAATATGAAAAACACCAGCCTCTTCCATAGTAATACCACAATACCCAATCATCTCTTCTTCTCTGTAGTATTCGTCGTACTCGGGGTAAGCTGTGTTGTAATCACCATTTGTGTGGTAGTCATTGATCGTTCTGGAGCGTGAGTGTTAATTGATAAAAAAAGGTGGGTGTCAACCGATTGCTGAACTGCAAGGGTGTCGATCGATTATTTGGGCTGGGTGTCGATTGATGCTCCATCCTCTGACTCTTCATTGAAGTAATAATCGCTGAAGCATGTGTCCACGAATTCTGCATCATCACACAATTCAATCAGAGTAGCCTTGTTCTTATTCTTGACAGGTTCATAGAAAATATTTTGATCAATTAGAGATAGATACAACCTTTTTAATTTCATATCGCAGATAGCTCCCACAGTAGCCATGAATGCTCTCCCAAGTAGTAGTGAAGAGTTCCAATCTATCCTGATGTCCATCACGTGGAAGTCTACTGAAACTAGGGTGTTGTTAATCTGCACTGGAACATCTTTTACCATCCCTCATGAGTTCACTTTTGAGCAGTCTACAAATGTGAAGGAATCATTGGAGGGTTCCACTTTCAGGTTCAGCTCCTCTGCCATAGTTATTGACATAATGCTTACTGATGATACATTGTCACAGAGGGCATTGGGGTATTTTTTTCCCTTTATAAACCATGGAATCACAAACTTCCCAAGCTCACTTTTCTTCTTCAGATAGGTCCTCTGTTTCATCTTTTCACTAAGATGATTGAACATGACCTATATATCATTGTTTGTCGCTCTTGTTTCCCTGAAAAACATCCACAATCTGTGAGTATAATAATCTTCATCAAAAGGAGTATCTAAAGGAATTTTTAAAAATCTTTTGGTAAAGTTATCCATCTCTTTTGCTACTCTGCGTAAATGTTTGGGGATCTTTTTCTTCCTCTTGGAGTGTCCCTCATCTTCTCTATCAAGATCCATACTTTCAGATGTGTCAGTATACTGTTCTGAAACTAATATGGTTGGACGCACAATCAAATTTGCAGTGATACTTGGTACTCGGACCGGCTTCCTCATCTGTCGATCGATGCTTAAGTCGCATTGTCGATCGATTTCTCTATCTCTATGTCGGTCGACTGTCTCATGTCGGTTTCAATCGACGTTATTCAATTCACACGAAGCCACTGATGCTGCAGGATTCGCTGTCGATGCTCATTGTCTGGTGTCGATCGACACCAATGCGAACTGCCGAATGACATCAAACTTTCCACACGAAAATCTCCTTCTTGGAGCCTTTCCCTCTTAACTTCCTGCCAAAAATCATGCATTGAAGTGGCGCTTCTGTCCAGCCTCAGTTTTCTCCTTGATCAGGCTCTCATGTCTCCTAATGGTTTCACTTGTTTGCAGCACTTGATTCTCCAGCTTCTTCACATGGGTGTTGAGATTTTTGAACTTGGTATCAAGGTTGAGGTACAGCCCATCTATCTTTCCATTCAAATCTACAGTCATCTTCTGCTGTCCCTTTAAAACTCTGTCAACCATTGCTTCAATCTTGCTTTCTTGGTTCTGATGATGGATACCAGATTCTCAACCAACTTTGTAACTTCTTTAGGATTCCTAGTGCTGAAATTTCCCTAACTAGCTGTGTCCAAAGCCATTTGGTACTGTAATCCAATACCTCTAAAGAAAGTGCCGAGAAGTTGCACTTCGTTGAACTTATGATGTGGACAATCTCTTTGGTATGATTTGAATCTCATCCAGGAGTTTCTGAAAGATTATGAGGGTTCCTATGAAAAAGTAGCAATCCTGCTCCTCAGATCTCTTGCTCTTGCGTCATCAAAGAAGTTACCAAGGAAGCATTCTTGATGTCGTTCCAAGATGTCAGGGATCCTATTGGTAACTGCTTAAGCCAATATGAAGCTTCTCCAGCAAGTGAGTACTTGAAGAGCTTACAAACGAGATAGTCCTCAGGGACTCCATTGGCTTTGATAGCGGTCACCAGATCCTCAAATCGATCCAGATGATCCATAGGGTGCTCATGTCGTAACCCATGGTAAGGTGTCTTCGCTACAAGTCCAAAGAAGGAGGGCTTGATTTCAAAATCATTCCTCTGAAAAGCTAGAGGGCGAATGGCGGATCTGTTGGCGTAGAACTGGTCTGAACGGTCGTAGTCAGCCAGTGTTCTCTGAGAAGTTGGGCATTAGCTTCAAGTTGAGCTGCTGCAGTGTCTGCTTCTACTTCTGTATCAGGGATTATGGTCCATTGATCGTCTATCTTTTGACCTGATGCATTACGCAGATGACTATCTTGGTCATGTAGGTTCCCATCCTCATCTTGAACCAATATTAAAGTTGCAACCATCTGAACTCGTCTGCTTTTGTCGATCGATGCGGGTAAGCTGTTGTCGATCATTGATACGTGATCAGTGTCAGTCGATGCTCGAGTTCTGATGTCGGTCGATACTGTCCGTAAAGAAGTGTCGGTCGGCATGGTGTTGGTGCTATCGATCGATGCTTGTCGTCTTTCTTTGTGGATCGTGCGTTCGAGTTTATCAGGGTAAGAGAATAGTATTTCTTGTTTTTTATTGCTCCAAGTGTGTCTCTGCATGCACCTGAAAACAAAGGAATAGAAAAATTTAGTAACTTGAAAGTAGTAACAAACCTAGGCTAAATCCTAGAAATTAAATCTAATGGTGATCAATGCTCCTCGGCAACGGCGCCAAATTTGACATGCGTATTTTTATTGTTCTAGCAGGGTAAAATATCTTAAATAAATAACTATCAAATTAACCTTAGTCTTAACACACAAATAGTATTCTTGCCAAAAGATATCAGGTGTAGTACTTAGGGATCGAATCCACAGAGAGCAATGACACACAATAGATTTCTTATTTCTAAAAATTAAGCTAGGTGAATATATATATTGGTGGCAAACAATCAGTTAAAGAAATATTCATTTTCAAGAAGTAGAGATGCAATATGAAAATATGTTAATAATGCGAATATGGAAATATTCTAATAATGAAATATGGAAATATTCTAATAAACTAATTTGATGCAAATGTAAATTTGCCAGATCTAGAGTTTCAAGCCTAATGAATTATAGTGGATAGGAAGCACAAATATGTAAATATACTAAAACTCAAATATTAACTATTATGGCCCTTTTAACTCCAACTCTCGTATGCGAGCAAAAAGAAAGACCATCGATCGGCGGTTGTGGCCTGATGTCGATCGATGGCTGTGGCCTGATGTCGATCGACGGCTGTGGCCTGATGTCGATCGACGGCTGTGAAATCAGAAAGAAGTGTGAACGAGATTTGATAAGTCCACCAGACTTATTAGACCAGCTCTCGCATGCGCCTAACAGCCTAGTTCAATGGAGTCTAATATGGCTTAGAACCTACTCTGGTAGTTGTCCATGTCCTACTTTCAAGATCCTAGTTAGCTACTCTAGAATGAAGCATTAAGCACAACTCAATTGATGGATATTAACTTAACTAGCAATCCTACTTTTGGGCTAATCCATGATTGCTATCATGCAACCCTAAATCTAGTTGATGACTACTCAGACATAATCAAAGAAAGAACATAAGTTTGAATAGAATGCATACATAAAATATTGGGGTTCCAATACAAATCTCTCTAAGGAGTTATGAATCTTCTCCTCTAAAAACCTAGAACTATAATAAAACTTTTCTTAGTCTAACATGCACACCTTGCATGCTCTCAATACAAAAGCATAAATATAAAAACCCTAAAACCTAGGAAAAAACTCATCCAGGGTATTCTTGTCTTTTATCTTCTAAACTTGGGCTTTTCAATTGGTTGTCTGCGAGTTGGGCGTTAATCGATGGCAAGTGTGCAGCATCGATCGACCTTCGTCTTTCATCATTGGTCGACTCCAAAGTTGTGTTGTCGATCGACGACAGTCTTGTGCTTCGACTCCTCAATAGTTAGCTTCGAATTCTTTTCCTCTAAATGCTCCAAAAGCTCCAAGTATATCCATATATCTCAAAAATGTTCCTGGACCTGTAAATACTCTAAAACAAATCCTAGACACACATAATAGACCTTAAATATGGCCTAGAACATGGCTTAAAACTTGTAATAAATAGGCTATATCAATTCACAAATAAAAACTCACAAAATAATCAGAGAGAAACACAGAGAGAAGTGAGGCTTCGGTTATTTGTTATTGTGCTATTTTCTGGTTGAGTTTCTTAACAGGAAGCCATGTCTATAGGAAGCAATGGCAGAAGGACGTGTTCTGAAAAGGAATTAGATTATAACCAGTTCAACTCTGCAACAAAAGCAGCCTTAGAGAGAAGGGATAATCTATGAGAAAAAAAGAGATTCTTATGCTATTGATGAATCTAGTTATGAGAAGGAAAGGATACCATCTAGGAGGTAACTGGAGAGGCTTAGCAGGAGGAGCACACATAATGATCAATTCAGTTCTTCCACAAAGATTTTACTGGAAAGAAGACAGAATTTGATAAGAAAAGAAAAATCGGGTTTTTAACCTTTATGATTCTGTGCAGGAAAAGGCACGACCAGTGTGGAAATAGGAACCAACTAGGAGGAGCAGTGAACTTCCTAGATATTCCAGAGAAGAGACATGAGCTTTCTATGGTCATGATCTCATAAAGAAGTCTCAGAAACAACAAGCAGCAGTTGATTATTTGGACATCCAATAGTTTCAAGATGATTTCAAAAGATTGCACAACAAGTACTTCAAGATTTTGTAACACATCAGCAGAGGATACCAACCTCATGTCCTTACTCAAATTTTGATGTTCTAAGGACTTGTAGCAAAAAAGAGCAAGCTATCCAAGAGATGGGAACATAAACACCTAAGGTAAAGAAATAATCTGAGACATAACTTGGTTGTTCTCTTTTCTCTAGTCAATCTGAACTTGTTATCAGTAATACTTGTGATGAGCTAACATGTCTTGAAACGGAGCAACCGAGTAGCCTTGTTTCAGTCTCTCAGGTCTCAGAAGAACACTCACCAAAAACAGAACATAAGATTCAAACACAAGGTGAAGTGTTGGAATCAGGAACAATTTATTCGCTTTTGTCACCTGACTCACAAGAGCACTGTAGGGGATTTTATCTGGTTAATTCTCTGCCTGAAATGTTTGTTATGGTTGGTTCTAGTGATGTGAAACATTTTGGTCTTGACAAAGTAAAAGAATTTTGTGTTTCAAACTCTGTTTTTGATAACATGATTTATTCTTTTAAGAAACTTGAACCAGATAAATTTTCTGATAAAAAACGTTTCATTGTGATAATAACATCAATCCTAGTCTTGTTTTCAGTTTTGATCAGTGTATGGGACATAACAAAAGCTTTGATCATCATGAAAAGTCATTGGAGCTTGTTCTGCAACAGCCTATTTTCTTCTATAAAATTGTTTGATTCATTTGTCTTCAAAGAAAATTGCTTTTTTTCTGAGTTGTTTTAAGCATAAAAAGTCACTGGTTATTTGTTTTCTTCCCCACGTGCCTGGAAAGAGTATAAGGTTATGAATTTGCAGAAACCAAAATCACTTAGAGCTGAAACCGATTTTATTTGTGATTCTGTTTTGAAACTTGGTTCTAAAACTGATAAACCTTGGCATGTTTTGAGATCATTGGTTGAGAATTTTGTTGTTTTAAGCTTTGATGATATTCTTGTTTATGACACATTCTCTGATAGACATGTTGAACCTTGGTAATTCTCAGTTTAAACTTTATCTTTTGTGATCTGAATTTAAGAAACTTGTGCCTGTTCTGAAATTGTTCTTTAGGAACTATGCTATCTCGTGCCTCGATACCATTCTGGTGTACAACACTTACTTTGATATGCATCATGATAATCTGAAACGTGTGTTACATGTTCTAGGGAAAGAAATTTTGGTTTTTGATTTGAACAAGAACATATCTTCGACATATAATTCTGGATATCTAGTCTCTCTTTTGAGTGTCCAGGAACAATATGATCAGTCTCAAAGGAACAAAAGCAAACACCATGCTTATCAGCCTAAGATTTGGAGATGGAAGTACTTGAGAAAACTGGCTTTAAAACTCTAACGAAGTTTCTGTCCAAAACCTTACTTTGATGTTGCTTTCATGCTTATCTTCTTGATCATTTGTCTCACTTCTAACTTTTTTCCTTTGGATGTAGGAGATGCAAATTTAAGGACAAATATTTTTAAAGGAGGAGGGGATGAGGTAACCATTGTTGAGCCAGATGACTATGCGACCAAGGATAAACCTGGATGGATGAATGGAAAGCTTGAAGATGAAACTAAGGCTGGAATGGAGCATGCTGAGCTTATTTCTCACCCAAATGACTATGAAAACCATGCCAAACAAGCTGGAAAAGATGTGGATCAGATTCATGGATGAGTTAGGCCTTTCTCAGCCTAAAAGAAGACCAGTGCCCAAGTTGAGGGTCCATTCTATCTAGCTCATGAGACCACCATAAAATTCAAGTTAAGGAGTCAGCCAAAATAAATAACTATCCAGTCTTCAAGATAATTTTAGTTTTAGTTAAGTTTTTATCATTTTTCTACAATTTTAGGACTTTTCGATTTCCTTCTATTTCTACTTAAACTCTATTTTATTTCTGAACAAAATATTCATCTTTTTTATCAAAAACTACTTATGAAAACTGTCCTTTGTTCATCTTTGAACATCGATTGCTAGGAGTTCATTCTCTGCAAGCAAAACTCGTCCTTGATCTTTCTAGTGAGTTCATTCTCTCGATCAAGGTCACATTTACACAAGTGTTGATCAATCGACAGATCCTCACTAAAGTTAATCAACCATCTCGACTTCTAACCATCAAAACCATCATCATCTATCATCCAAACCATCAGATCAACCTTCAAAGTATCAGGAATAAAGCAATCTCGTCCAAAGGAGTCTATCATATATTATCAGTCATAAGGTATAAAAGCAAGCAAAGGTTTCACATTTTATTAGAGAAGTTTAAGAGTTTCGTCAAAGGAATGGAGCACATGCATGGTTCTTTGACATGGGGAAGCCATCACCAGAATATATAAACACTTTCAAACATATAAGCACTTTTAAACATCACATAAGATCAAATATTGATAAATACATGAATTTTTAAGATTTTTTTGTTTATTCATGAGCACCAATATTGATAAACATTACATGAATTAACAAAAAAAACATTTTCAACCTTTTTTTAGTATGAAAAATACAAGTTTGTTAATATGAAAAATACAACTTTGCTAAAACTAGCTGAGAAGACTTCTCAAAAAATCTTATTACAGTATTCTCATTAGCTAGAGCATAAATAAACATGAGTACTTCTAAGATCATAATTATAAAAGATTAAGTAAAAGTTTCATTCATGAGCCTTAATATTTACCAATACACATGAATTAACAAGAAAATCTTTAAAATATATTTTAAATTTAGAAAAAAAATGCAAGTTACAAAAAATTACGAATAAGACTTCTGGTATAAAACTTATCTGGAAGTTTTCTTTGGAAAATTCAAATTTCTGAAATGCTTCGATTAATTGCAAAACTAGCATGTTTATTAGAGAAGACTTCTAGAGAAGTTTACTCAATTTTTTATTACAAATATAAGTGAGAAGACTTCTAGAAAAATCGTCTATGATCACAAAATAGTCAATTGCAAAACTTACTTTTGTTGACTAGAAGACTTTTCTATTATTCTTCTTTTTGGTAAAAATTCTTCTTCGCAAAACAGATCTGAAAAAAAAAATCAAATATCATTCTTAGTTCTAGCGAGATTCATGTTTAGCTTCTCTAAGTACAAATAAGTTCTTAATGAAAGTTACTCACTCATTCTTCACCAATAATCAAGAACTTGTGTAGCTCCAATAAGCTTATAAATTTTGAAGTAAAAAAAGTTGAAATATTGGAATAAAATGAGAGAAAAAAATATAAGAGAAATGGTTCGTTATGTAAGAAATGATGATACGAAGATGTAGATGTAATTTTGATTTTAACTGCATATAGAGTTTGAAATTGGTTTTTCATGGTAGTTGGTGTATTGATGACAATGTTAATATTGTAAATAAAAAAGAACGATGAGGATGATAGAGTAAAACAACGAAAAATAAAAGGAAAAAAAGGTAATAACATTTTTTGAATAAATTTAACTTTTGGAGTGAATATAGAAATGAAATTTTCCAAAAAAAAAAAAGAGATTACTTTTGTGTTTGACCAAAAATTTTGAATCATTTTTGCAAAACAAAAAAAATCCTATAATCTAACTACTATTTTCCCACTATGGTGATTCCACTTATTTTTATTCATTATTTTCAACTTATTATTCTGAATAGGGACGTCTCAGACTATATGGAAATTCTATTATAAAAGAAATAAGACCGTTATATCATCTGAAATACTTATGTGAAATTGTCAGAAAATACCACATTCCTATTACCACTTTTTCATGTTTACCTTAATCATTTTTATTCTCTTTTTTAAAAAAGAGAAAAAAGACACTTATAATTCTAGGATTAATTTATTTAATACTGAGAATTCAGAGTTGAGGAGTGTAGTAAGGTTTTGGAATGGAAAATTTATGATTCTAATTAATCTAAAAGTTTTTTTTCTCTTAAAAAAGAAAGTATTTGTGAAATATCTCTTTAATGAAGATAAACATGAATAATGGGGAAAACTCTTCATCTTAATGAAGATAAATATGAATAAAGATAAAGATGTTTCTTTACTGTAAAATATTTTATAATAATAAATATTTTGTATTTGATTCTATTTGAAAACAAAAACCGCTATAAATAAGATATAAGTAATGTTTTCTTTTGCAGAATTTCAAGTTAATGTTTTATTTTCAAATAACAGAATGATTGACGTTGAGACAATCATTGATGGAATAAAAGTCTATATGACATTTGTGTATGGTGATCCTGTCGTAGAACATAGGGATTATGTGTGGGAACGTCTTACGCGTTTCTCAACGACAAGAGTTGGACCATGGTTTATGATTGGTGACTTCAATGAAATAACGTGTCATAATGAAAAGGTGGGTGGAAGACCTCGGACAGATAGCTCTTTCCTGCCTTTTAAACAGATGCTCAATGATTGTGGAATGCTGGAATTCCCATGCTCTTGAAATACACTATCATGGGTTGGAAAAAGGGCAGGGCGAATCACAGTCAGATGTCGATTAGACAGGGTTGTTGGAAATGAAGATTGGCACGAGAATTTCCCTCACTCGGGGGTAAACTATTTGCGTCTGTGGGGTTCGGATCATCTTCCGGTTCTAGCAAATATCCTCACTAAACCGGTGCAAAAATCGAAATCTTTCAAATTCGATAAGCGATGGATTGACGATGAGGAAGTACGGCAAGTTATTCTGGAGGGCTGGAATTCTTCAGAGCTCCCAACTAATGTGAATATTATGGATCACATATCGAGTTGTCGCAAAGCCTTAAGATCATGGAGGAGGCATCATGATTTAAAATCTGGAAAACAGGTAGAAGAATTGCAGGAAAAGGTGGAGGCGATGTACCTTGATGACGAGGCCACAACTGAGGATATAACGAAGGCGTTGAAGGAATTATCTGACGCTCTTAAGGCGGAAGAGATATTCTGGAAACAAAAGAGTAGAGTGCTCTGGATCCAAGAAGGTGATCGAAATTCGAAATACTTCCATTCATTAACAAAGCAAAGGAGAGCAAGGAATAAAATCTCCCAGCTCCTTGATTCTGATGGGAATGCAGTGGAGGACGAAGATGGTCTAGTGGTCATCGCTACTAGCTACTTCCGTGAGTTATTTGGGACATCTAACCCTGAGAATATTGAGGAGGCTCTCTCAGAAGTATCTACTAAGATTTCAGGTGCTGAGAATGAGGATCTTACAGCTCCGGTCACGGAATGGGAAGTCAAGCTAGCTTTATTCGTAATGCATCCGGAGAAAGCTCCAGGACCAGATGGGATGACTGCTCTATTTTACCAGATGTTTTGGGACATTATAAAGGATGATTAAACTCATATGGTTAATCAATTCTTATTTGAAGGATCGATGGCGAATGGCTTAAATGACACAAACATCTGTCTTATCCCAAAGGTGGACAAACCAAATGAGATGTCTAAGTTCAGGCCTATTAGTCTCTGTAATGTTAGCTATAAGATAATATCCAAGGTCTTATGTCAGAGATTGAGGAAAGTCTTACCTGGATTAATTTCAGAAACTCAATCGGCTTTCGTTGCCGGACGACAAATTTCTGACAATGTCATGATTGCACAAGAAATGTTTCATGCCTTGAGGACTAAACCAAATGGTCGCAACAAGAGGATGGCCATTAAAACTGATATGAGCAAAGCGTACGATCGAATGGAGTAGCCTTTCATCCAGGCTGTCATGCAAAAAATGGGATTCTCGGAACTTTGGATTGATTGGATCATGCGATGTATATCTTCGGTGAGGTACAAAGTTCTCATAAATGGTCAGCCAAGGGGGAATGTTGTCTCGGAAAGAGGCCTACGTCAAGGAGATCCTTTGTCTCCTTTCATTTTCATTATATGCACAGAAGCGCTCGTTAGCCTTCTTAATCATGCAGAGAACCAAGGAAAGATAACGGGGATGCGGGTAACACACGCATGTCCCTCGGTATCTCACCTTCTCTTTGCTGATGATAGCCTTTTCTTCTGTAAGGCGGAGCCCCGTGAATGTGAGGAAGTAATGAAAGAGATTAGGAAATATGGAAAAGCATCGGGCCAATGCATTGACTTCGAGAAATCTTCTTTGCTCTTTGGCAAGAAGATAAGTGCTACAACTAGACAACAGATCAAAGATAAGTTAGGAATCAAAAACGAAGGAGGGATGGGTTCATACTTGGGAATTCCAGAAGATATTAGCGGCTCAAAATGCAAACTTTTTGCTTTCCTCAAAGACAAGTTAATGCATAGAGTGAACGGGTGGACATGGAGATGACTATCAAAAGGTGGGAAGGAGGTTCTGATTAAATCTATTTTATTAGCTCTGCCTACATACGTGATGTCTACATTCCTCCTGCCATTGGAGGTCTGTGAAAAGCTCGCAAGTGCCATCGCACAGTTTTGGTGGAGCTCAAATCCCCCAAAGAAAGGTATCCATTGGGCTAAATGGGAAAAGCTATGTAAACCTAGGTCTGAAGGAGGTTTGGGATTTCGTATGATCCATGAGTTCAACTTGGCCTTATTGGCGAAACAGTTATGGAGACTAGTTCAGTTTCCGGATTCATTGGTGGCTAGGGTGCTCAAGGGGAGGTACTACCAAATGAGTTCGCCTTTGCGTTCAATTTCGACCAGCAATCCATCCTATGTGTGGACTAGCATTGCGGTGGCGCGGGACTTATTGTTGCTAGGCATTAGAAATAAGGTAAACTCTGGACATGAAGTTAATGTGTGGGAGGATCCCTGGATTCCAACAATACCAGCTCGTCCGGCTAACCCATCGGGACATGTTTTATCCCCGAACCTGAGAGTCAGTGATCTGATAAATCCAGATTCAAAGGACTGGGACATGGATCTGCTGGCAATTCATGTCCATCCGGCCGATATTCCCCTCGTAAGGAGCTTAGCCATAAGTACAACGAACCGTAGCGATTCTTTATGTTGGAGTTATACTAAAACCGGTCAGTATACTGTAAAATCAGGGTATAAGGTGGCCCGACATCTCCTGAGAAAGGATACCGAGAGTTTGGTATGCGAACCTGGTATAACTGATCTCCAAGCTTTCGTTTGGAAAGTCAAAGCTCCTCCCAAGATGCGCCATCTTATGTGGCAGCTGATGATAGGACATGTCGCGGTTACTCGAAATCTGAATTACAGAAATATGCTATGCGATGATTTCTGCCCCAGGTGTCGGAAGCCTGAAGAAACTGTCACTCACGCTATTTTTGAATGTCCTCATGCCTTGAAAGTTTGGTCCTTATCCTCGACGCCTTCGGGACATAATACTTTTCCATTGTCTAGTATCTATGAAAATATGGATTATCTTTTTTGGCGGAAGGAGGATATTGGTTCTGTGTCACATAGAGATCCCTATCCATGGATAATTTGGTACATATGGAAGGCTAGGAATGACAAACTTTTTAGGAGGATTGACAGAGACCCTATGGAGTTGGTAAGATTTGCAGAAAGTGAATGTCTTGCGTGGTTTAATGCTAATGACAAGTCTGGCCAGAATCCGCAAGTACCTGGTATCGCTGAGGCTCAGACCATATGTCTAGAGAATATTTGCATAGTGGATGGTTCTTGGACTGACGCTGATCAGTATAGCAGCTGTGGCTGGGTGTGGAAATCTGACGGTGGGACGATAGACCTTATGGGGACGAGAAATTTGAGGAAGCGCGGGACAGCTCTTCATTCTGAGCTTGAAGCTTTTAGATGGGCGCGAGAATGTATGCTTCAATACTCGTCATGTCAACTCTTTGGTACGGACTGCAAGGACCTTATCGCAATGCTATCGGATCTGCAGGCTTGGCTGCAATTTGTAACGGAACTGGAGGCTATTAAAACCCTGTTGATCTGCTTTCCGGAGTTTGAGATTTGCCATATTCCGAGGGCTCACAATGGAGTGGCTGATGCTTTGGCCAAAACTGCTCGTACTTTTCATAGAAATTTATATTTTGTTGGTAATTATATTCCGGTCCGACTTCCCAGACCACCTCAAGTCTAAGCAATAGAATTGCCGTTTGATATAAAAAAAAAGATATAAGTACATCAATCTAATTTAGTAAATTTTTATTTAGATTACTGGTTTTCTAAAAAAAAATGAATCAAAATCGTCCACCTAATCGTCATTTTTTATTTTCTCCATAATATCATTTTTAGTTGAGATAATTGCTGCCCATTTGATAATCAGTTATTTTTTCTCTCTTTTTTATAAAATGTAGGGAAATTTTCATGTTTATCACATTATTCGTACTACTTTTCATTTTTACCTTCATTAAAAAGACATTTCATAAATATTATTTTTAAGATGTAATATTTTTTAAATTAATTAGAATCCTAAATTTTACATTCCTAAACCCTATCACACCCTACTCCACCCCTCAACTCTAAACCTAAGCCTTAGATTAATTAATCCAAGTGTTATAAGTGTGTTTTTCTCTTAAAAATAAAGGTAAAAGTGATTAAGGTAAACATGAAAAATGGTACTAGGAAAGTGATATTTTTGACAATTTCCCTAAAATGTAAGTAATGAATTTTTGTAAAACAAATGGTGAAGAAAATGTATGTTTCTCTTATTATTTGTAACATGAATAATTAATAACAGTTTCATCAACATAATCAAATTAGATTATCAAATTTTTACACTTATATCTAATCTATTAAAATAGAGTCATATGACTTTTTTATGTGTGATTTTTTATTTGACCATCCCTTAAAATTTTTATTAAATTAAACATAACTTCATTATAGTATCTTTCAATATCTCAACCTTTTATTAGAAATATAAATAAACAAATTTTTAAAAAAAATGTACCAAAATATTTTAAAAATCTTTTTAAATTTATTTTCGTAATTAACTAATTTAAATTATAATTATCATTAAAATACAATTAAAATTAATTCATTTTTGGTTTAAAACAAAAATTAAAAACCAAATAAAATATTTTAATTATATTTTACTGATAACGACTATTTAAATTAATTATTTTTGAAAATATATTTTAAGAATATTTTGTTAGATTTTTTTTAAATATTCATTTTTATTTAATTAGAGTCCTAGAAATTTTTATGTGTGATTATTAATTTGGACTATTCCTTAGAATGTTTATCAAATTGTACATAGCTTTATTATAATTTTGATCTTTTATTTGAAATAAAAATAAACAATTTTCTTTAAAAAATTTAACAAAAAACTTTTAAATTTTTTTTGAGAAATTGTCAAAAATACCACTTTCCTAATACCACTTTTAATGTTTACTTTAGTCATTTTTACCCTTATTTTTAAGAGGAAAAACACGCTTATAACCCTTAGGTTAATTTTTCTAAAACTTAGGGTTTAGAGTTGAGGGGTGGGGTAGGGTTTAGAAATATAAAATTTAAGATTCTAATTAATTTTAAAAAGAAATTGCCTCTTAAAAATGATATTTATGAAAATATCTCAAAATAAAAGTAAAATGAAAAGTGGTACCAAAAATGTGGTAAAAATGAAAATTTTCCAAAATTTTTAAACTTTATTTTCGTAATTAATTAATTTAAATTTAAATTCTCATTAAAATATAATTAGCAATTAAAATTAATTCAGACTGATTTTTTTTTAAAAAAAAAGAAAAATCATATTATAAATATATTATAATGATACCTAATATTTAATTTAATTATTTTGAAAATACATTTTAAAATTATTTAGGAAATTGTCAAAAATACCACATTTCTACTACCACTTTTCATGTTTAGCTTAATCACTTTTACCCTTAATTGTTAAGAGAAAAAGACTTAGGGTTTAGAGTTGAGGGGTGGGTAGGGTTTATGAAAATGTCTATTTAATGAAGGTAAAAATGAAAAGTGGTAATGTGGAAAAAATGAAAAGTGGTAATGTGGTAAAAATGAAATTCCCCAAAAAATATTTCTTTTTATTTTAAATTAAAAATAAAGATATTAAATATATCTAATCTATTAATTTAGAGTCATTTTAGGACTTATTGACTCAATTAAAATATAAGATATATTTTAGTATCTTTATTTTAAATTTGAATACAAATGAATATTTCAGAAAAATTCTAACCAAAGCCTTTTTTAAATGAAGGAAAATTATATCTAAAGAAACGTTTAAATTATATGTAACATATTTCATATACAAAAAATATTATAATACAACAATATGAAA
This sequence comes from Moricandia arvensis, assembly GCA_905132765.1. Lineage (NCBI taxonomy): Eukaryota > Viridiplantae > Streptophyta > Magnoliopsida > Brassicales > Brassicaceae > Moricandia > Moricandia arvensis. Next base: position 88,941 of record CAJHQP010000014.1, on the reverse strand, counting down.
ATCAAGTATCTAAAATTTTATTATTTTATATCCCTAAAAACTAAAAATTATATTTTCTAAATTAATAACTCTATAAATGAATTAAATATCATAGTCTCAACATTATTAATTTATAGAGTTTTACTAATTTAGTAATGTTCATATTTATTTCAAAAAAAAAACTAATCGATTATAAATGAAATCATATATATTAAATTCAGTTCTAAACAATCACGGATTCGCTAATACATCCAATTAAACACACACAAAAAGATTCAAAATGGATTCTCAAAAAAGTTACTTTTAAAAAAAAATCTAAAACCATTTGAATTCGATTAAGGTTAATAATTCAAAGAACTCATTTAGAATTAGAGTCGATGTGAATTTATGTCTAACACTTCATATACAATAAAGACTTATATTCGGCTTTCATAGCTCACTGACAACTTACAATCTTTTTAGATGATTAGAAAAGATTATCTCAAGGAATCTACTACCTCCGTTTCAATTTAGTTGTCGTTGTAGAGTAAAACTTTTGTTTCAAAATAAGTATCATTTTATAATTTCAATGCAAAATTTACTGAATTAATATGTCATTCTATTTTTTTATTAGTTGAAATGTGGTTAGGTGTATAGGTAATAATATTTTTATTTTAAAAATACACAAAACTAAATGTTTCTTAATATGTGTGCACAAACTTGAAACGACAACTAAAATAAAATGAAAAGAATATAATACAAAATAAATCATTAACTATAAAAAATGAAAACTAATCGCGCATGGCGCAGATTCTATTCTAATTAAATATTAAAACACCACTAACATATATTTTCCAATGATATATAATTGATATTAATGCTAATTATTTCTTTGTTTATATCATCATTTGGTAATGTAAACAAAATCAAATAATAATTTATAAGTTATATTGACATTTATTGATTAATTAATTAAATTATAGATTTAGATATAGTTATTCGGTTATTCTGAATTTTCGCTATAAGCTTATGATTTTAAATCTAAACTCTATTATTATAGAAAAAAATGATGAACTTTGAAATTGCGGACCATGTTTGACGGTCACACTTACATGTGTAAAAGACGGTTCTGATTCGGGGTTATAACAATTTGCATATATCAAAAGTTTTGAAAATATATTCAGATTTTGGTTTAATTGGACGAATTCAGATTTTCTTCCTTAACTGGATCGTGTGCATTGGAAGATTGTAGAAACTCGTAAGACATATAATATTACAAATACATTAAAATAGAGACCAGAAAACACCAAAGATTGTGGAATTATGTTTATTAGGGGAGAAGAGAATCAGAAAGCACTTGGACTAATGTGCATGATGCAAAATCCCGAACGTTGTCGTTTGGTTTGCGGAGATAGATCTGTTAGTTTGTTTTTTTAACCTTAAATAATTAAGAGGAAAATAAATGATTAAGAGTAAGAGAGAGTGAGAACAAAAGAGACGCACGTGATGCGAAGGTGTTTTGGATTTTGATTACGAAGAGTACAAATCATAATAGCTGTCGTCCTTGTCCTTTTCCTCCTCGTCTCATCTTCGTCTTTATTATCAAGTTACCAACAAACATTTTGTGTTGGCATCAACAACCATTTAAATCTTTTCATTTATCGATCGATTGTTTTAAGCTAAGCATCTTTGTTACTCTTTCCGTTTCAGTTTATTTGTCATTATAGAAAAAAAAATCCGTTTCAAAATAAATGTCGTTTTATAGTTTTAATGCAGAATTTATTAACTTTATATGTTATTCTATTTTTTATTGGTTGAAATGTGATTAGTTGTATAGGTAATTGTGATTTTATCTAGAAAATATATAAAATTAAATGTTTTCTTAATCTATGTGCACAAACCTAAAACGACAAGTAAAGTGAAACGAATGTAATATTTATCTAAATGTAACTCATAATTCCGTGTTTATAATATATAGTTACAGTAGAAAGTATACAACTGTCAAGAATTGTAATAAAATGTAATCGTCATTTGGACAAATATGCAAATGTTTTCACTAAATAATGGTGTGAGCGGAGCGAAAATTGAGAGACAGTTTAAAGGGGCATTTGCAACATATAGTCTTAAATTTGATTTGTAATGCAAAAGTATATTCATATTCAATCAAATTAAAAAATAACATAAATGGTTACTAAAATTATTATCTATCCTTTGTAACCAATATATATATATATATATATATATATATTAACAATTTTATCATTTTGAATTCTACATTTAACATAGAGAAGTCTAATAAGTCGAGTTTTTGGAAGAAAAATATTAAGTTGAGATTTCTGAAGAAGTCTAATTCGTAATTTGATCTAACAATTTTATTTTAAAATGTGAAAAAATAATTTATGTAGAATTTATCATAAATCATCAATATATGAACCAATATGAGGTATATAAATTAAAATTTAATATAATTTAACAATTGGAAAGAACATATATTAGTTTGCTAACCATGTTTTTACAATGCTTATGATTTGGTAATAAAACGTTCAAATACTTATGTATTTTTATGGTTAGATTTTAGATTATTTTTTTTTACTTACTTGAATATACATATAAATGTTAAGTAGTTTATCGTTGACAATAATTTCATATTTGATACAATGATCAATTAAGAATTTTTGGTTATCAAGTGGACATTTAGAGTTTGGGGTTTTTGTTCAGGGTCTAGTAATGGTGTGACATGCATCAGGTTCAAAGTCAAGCTTAGTAAACCATTGCACATACCAGAAAAGAAATAGGCCAAAGCACGACATAATCGGCTTATTGGCATTGTTCATAAGGCATTATATCGGAAAAAACTATGGACACTGATGTGGCCTTTTTAAAACATGGACATACTTTGGAGCCACATGGAATACTATCGTGCAACATGCTTGATAATAAATGGATAATTGAAGAAGCTGGTTGGTCAAGAAATGGATCGGACGATCTGGTAAGATCAAGAAATATACTGGTCAAACTGATATGCCGAAAAATGATCTGAGAATGGAAGATGAAGAAAAAGAGCTGGAAATGGAACATCATGAGCATCTTTATCAACAAAATGATCTTAAGAATGTACTTGGCCGGACCAGGAATAAGATGGATCGAGTCCGAGAAAGAGTTGTTCGAATAAGACCTTTATCGGCCAATAAAGTGGGAGGACGAGCCTGCTTGGTCTAAGATCGACTCAATAGGATCTAAAACGTGTATGGCATTTTATTTTAAGTGTATTTGGTTCAATTTGTGTAGACCCATTAGGATTAGTATTTGAGCTTTCTAAACCAATTTAGAGTAGATTTTGTTATCTTAAACCAATTTGAAATAGGATTAAGTTTTTGTTTTCCTTAACCACTTTGGCTTAGTCTTAGCTTTTTTAGTTTTCGGCTTTTAAATAAGACCACCACATTCCGTAACATTCAACCTTTATTCAATAAACTTCTTCTTTTGGTGCAAACCAGATTGTTCTTTGGAGACTTGTCTCCTTAACCACAAGTGGTGAACGTGTTATCAATAACACAAAAGAATAGTGATCTCATGTTTGACACTAAACAAGGTGATCATGTGTCTCATGAGCAGCAAAACAATTTGTGACCATTCCATAGCCCTTGAGCAAAGTCCATCTTTATCATCTATCATCCACCCAAACCTCATTCAAGTGATTAAGGGAGAGATAACCATCCCAAGGCCATAACAAGTAGACTTCAAATGAATTGAAGTCTACTTAATTTTAAGATATAGTATACACTTCTTTGGTAGTGTAATAAAATTTGATTACAAAAATAAAAATAATTTTGATTAATTTTAGTTTTTGTATAAATAAATTAAAATGATAGTGTTTAGACTATTATTCAGTAACTATGAGATTGTATATTCAAATTATTAAAACTATAACTAATTATCATAGGGAAGTCTACTAAGTAGGCTTCCAACTAAGTAGACTTCCAACAAAGCACTCCATAATTTAAGTTTAGTAAATTTCAATAGAAATCTATTGTGTTGTAAGTTTTAATGAAATTTCCTAGATAACACGAAAAAGGTTTTATAATAAATATAACACAAGGGTCAAAATGACAAAAATGTTGCATTAAAGTGGGAGAAAGACACTTACATCGTAGGGTTAACTAATTTTGACTTAGGGTTTAGATTTGAGTGGTAGGTTTTAAGGGTGGGGTTTAAGATTTTTTAAAATAATAAAAATTCAAATTCAAATTTTAAATTAATAATTTTTAATATAGCTTCAAAAAGAATTATAAGATTTCCAAATAAATATTGAAAAAAAAATTTGAAAAACAAATTTTGGAAAAAAAAATTGAAAAGGTTTTAAATACAAAAATGTTTTTTATGAAAAAAAATTATCTTTTTCTTATTTAAAATTTTTTATTTATTTATATTTATATAGCTATAAGGTAAAAGTAGAATACTCTTTTGCTTATTTTTAGACCTCTATTGGTCATTTTCTTCCTTGTTTGCATTTCTGATATAAAAAACTCATTGTAGGTTCTTTTAAGAGTTTTACCCTAAATTTTAACCTAATTACAATTTTGGGCTTACTATATATAAAGAAAATTTTCACACTCCCTCACACTAAAATGGCTGCACAAGGTTTTAATATTCTTTCAATTCTCTCTAAACTCTTTGAATTTGTAGAAAATATTTTATTTAATTTCTTATTTTTCGCATGTGTTTCTCAAAATACTATCTTATTTTAAGGTATTCTCATTCATGGTTTTCATTTATCCCTCACAAAAATGTATGATTTAGATTTATAAATTTTAATGTATATTTTAATGTTTATATTCAAATAAATTTATAAATTCAAACTCAGTGTGTATACTTTGCTAACTATTTTATTTTATAATTTTTTTTTTGATGTTTCCCGATTTAAAGCGATTTTCATTTTTCAAAATATACAATTAATTTTCAGGAGGAATTTCAAGTTTACTACATTGCTTGTATCATTATTCATGTTAGCTCATTAAAAAGAACATTTTCACAAATAACTTCTTCCTTAAAAAGAATAAGACCCTTATATCCTTGCTTTATAGATATAAATACAATAATTATTTAAATAAATAATAAAAATAAGAAAATAATATTTTTTTTTCAAGTTTCGACTTATACGCAATTTTTTTATTTTGTCAATTTAATATTTTTGAAATTCGAAAACTCGTTTTAAATCTATTTTAAAATTTTCAGTTTTACTATTTATTTATTTTTAAAATCATAAATTTCACCCTTCAAACCTCCCCCCCCCCCCTTAACTCAAATCTAAACCCTAAGTCTAGGTAGTTAACCATAGGGGTATAAAAGTCTACTTACCCCTTTAAAACTAAAGGTAAATTAATGTGGTTGAGATAAACATGAAAATAGTACTAAAAAGTGGTAGTTTAGGAAAATTCTTTTTTTCCTGTCTGAAAATTATCGAGTAGAGTTGACTTCTAATGAAGTCTACAAAAATATGATTTTAATTTTTCGTCTTATGTTTTTTTCTCATATTTTTCTGCAGATGTGTCTTCCATTGTTTTCTTCACCTCCTCCCAAAATTGTAAGATACACATCTATAGATTTTAGTGTATTTTATGTTTATATTTAAATAAAGTTTAGATTCAAACTCTATGTGTATACTTTGCTACTATTTTATTTTATAAGTTCTACTTTTGAAGTTTTTACAGATTTAAAACTATTTTCATGTTTCTAAATGTACACATTTTTTCAGATCAGAAAATTATCCAATATAATAAACTTCTAATAAAGTCTGTTTAAAGTTTAAGGCTAATAGACTTCAAATGTGATTTATATTTGTAGATTTTAAATGTGTATTTTAAAATTGAAGGCTAGTAGATTTCAAATGAAAACTACTAAAATATGATTGTAGTTGTTTTTTTATCTCATGTCTTTTTTATTATTTAATATTAATATCATTTTATCTTCTTTTGCATAGCATATTAGCAGACATTATTAGTAGATTTCATTAGCAGATTTCGTTTAAGTTATCAAGATTATGAAAAATCAGAAAAACCCTTAGAAGATTGTTATAAAAATTTTATGTAATAATTTATCATTATAAATATTTGTTTGTAACATTAAAATTTTGATGCATAATCCTTAAGAATAATATTATCTTTTAGTTGTGTTCCATTGGTATGATATTCATAACAATTGTTAACTATCAAATTTACCAAAATATGCTCTAATCAACCAAAATTGAATCCACCATAAACAAGAACTAATATGCATGTAGAACAAGAAAATCTATAAAGACTTCCTAAGAAGTCTTAAGAGTAAAACTAATCACAAGGACTTCTAATAAATCTCAATAGTATAATTCAAACAAATTTCGTATAAAATATGCAATTGAACCACTCCATGCAAAAAAAAACATGGTAAACAAAATTAGGTCTACACTTATTAGTTAACAACATAATCAAAAAATAAATTTGATAGTTCCATAATTATAACACATTAAGTTTTGAAATTATTTCGCACCTATTAGAATTTAAAAAGAGGCATAAGCGTTTTTCATTAAAGAAAATAGGTAAATGTAAAACCTTTAAGCAAAAAAAAAAACACTCCCACGTATACCCCTTTCTCAGAACATATGAACCCCAAATCGCCAAATTATCAATTCCTTAACTCTCGATTCTCCTTCCATTGTGACATGATCTATCCCTGATTCCGGATTTTTGCACTTTTCTCTACCACTAAAACCTTCAGATTCACATAGGAGAATTGAAATCGAGAGACAATAAATCCAATGAACCCTAAATTGCCTTTCCGAAATTGAGAGTTACAACAAATTATATGAATTTCTACTCTCATTCTCGTTGATTTCCTCACTCGTACAAGCTCACTTCCACTGCGGTAAATTTAGTTGACATAAAAATCATGCCATCAAGGGTTAGTCTCTCTCTCTCTCTTTCGATTTTGGTGGTTTTGGGTATGGTTAAATTGGACTTTAGCCTGCTACATAGGTGATATATGTGTTCTTCTTTGTTCGTAATAGGGTTTCGTCGCATCAATTTCATAACTGTGTGTTACTAATTGTCAATATCAGTGTACATATTTTTCTTGTAAGTTTGATTTTTCATATGTCTTCCTTACTACATTGTACACTATTTACAAAGAGATGAAAACTTCAAACTGTCCAAAAACATATCCAACATGATTTTATGGAAGATGGGAAATGTCCATTGCAACATCAAAGCATGAATCATAATTTTCATTTGGCTAGTTTGTAGATGGTCGAGGAAGCAGTTGGCTTAATGCGTGGGAATTCATATAAAATCATTTGTTGGTGTTAATTTGAGGTTGAAATAGATGGATTATACCTAGTCAGCCAAGGATATTAACCTTTTACTGACAAACAGAGTGGTAGTAGATAATAACCACAAGATATGGTCTGCTAGAAGGTCAGCCAATTAGATTATCACTATATGAGTTTTGTTACGTAACATCTTTAAATTGTGAGCCTTTTAACATAGATAATAAGGTGGAGGATTATCTTAAGCCATTTTGGGAAGAGATTGGTGTGTCCTCTTCACATAGTCAATGCTATCTGAGTTGTGATTATTGTTCAGTGATATCAGGAATTGGTCCTTGATGAAATGGAAAGCATTCACATACTCAACAATTGACATCTTGTTCCACACAATGAGGACATAAATATTCTGCACTTGAAATGGGTTTACAAGACCAAATTCAATCTTGATGGCATGGCTGATAAACTAAAGCCGTTACTATTGACAAAAGGCATGATAGGAAGAGGAGTGAACTATAAGGAAACCTTTTTCCAAATGTCAGAACTGCCACAACACGCTTGGTTCTAGAAGTTGCAATAGTTAAAGGTTGGTCAATCAAGCAACTTAATGTCTCCCAACATTCCTTCTTGGGGGCCTTCAAAAAACAGTCTATATGTTTCAACCAAGTTGATTTATTGTTCAAGAAAATCCATCTTACATATGAAAATTGGACAAAGCTTTGTATGGTCTCAAAAAGCCATCAAATAATTCATAACTCAACCATAAAACATAACTAAGCCATCAATAATAAATTACTTAGACATCAAATGATTCATAATTCAGCCATAAACCTTAACTCAGAATGATCTCTGATCTCATCAGATATGTCATGTCACATCCCAAGACTTGGATAAGGTCATTGGGACGGACCATGGTGCGAGGAAATGAACCAGCCAGTTCATACAACCTAAAGACAAGTATTCCATGGTCTAGAAGGAAGGTTAAGGGCATTGGGAGACTAAACCTTAACCAAATAAAGAAGTATACAAGGTAGGACGAGCTGGATGAGTGATACGACAACTCGGTGGAAAGTATGAGCAGTTGGATCAACTGGACGAAGCTGAGCTTAGCTCGGGCTAGCTCATGTTGATTGTGGTCAGCTCCCAGAGCTGAACCACTAGCTCACTCAGCTGGACCAGCTGGGAGTCATCTCAACTCAGTTGGACGGAGTGTTATGGTCTTGGGCAGCTTGGCCGGTCCGGGCCATGGTTGGCCGGTCCGGGCCATGGTTGGGTCAGCCGGTTGTGTCGGGTGGTTTGGCCATTGGGCCGATGGCTTGGGCAGTCTATGGGCTCGGTCCAGGGCCTAAGGAAGAGTGTAGGTCCATCTAGAACCTTCCAGAAGATGGTTATAGGAGAAAGGGTGCATGTGGGAGCAGTTATGGCCGAAGAGATGGGAAGGGACCAAAAGGTGCCTATTCGCCCATCAAATGGCAACCCTTCAGCCAAGGAAGTTACCCCACGCCTTCTTCTATATATAGAGTAACCTGGGCACGAAAATAATCATCAGAGAACATAAGAAAACACTGAGAGAAGGGCGAGAGAAAAAAAAAAAGAAAGAGAGAAAAATAGGCCAAAGAGGCTCGATATTGTCTTGGAGAAACAACGGCGAGATTAAGATCGATTATGGAAAGGCAAGGCCAACCAGAATGGTTCAAAAGCATAAAGATAAAGAGTTGGAGAAGAAATCCAAAACCCCAGAACGTGCATTCAAGGTTAATGACATGATCATCGGTTCATAACCTAGATGATCGGATGATCCGATTTGATTTAGGGCCATGGGCGAACCGATTATGTCCCTTCTCTATTCTTTTTATGATCATCATTTCTTCTTATTCTACTCTATTTTCGGTTTGAATGTGTGAGGAACTGAAGTCGGATATGGACTTGGCTAAGCCAAAGTCATGCCCGTGTTCAATCTACTCACAAATCAAGGGCCATGGGCCGGATTTGCTATGCGCTTATGTTGGAAGACTTTCCTTGTTTACTTGGTCTGTGGGGATCGTTGGTTGTATGAATAAGTACCAAGAGGGAGTTGTTTATGCAGGAATAGGGTTAAGGATCAACAAGGGACCATACGGTCCATGTGTTTGGCCGAGTGACCCAAAGCGGATTATTGGCGATCGGTTTGTTGTCCAAGTGTGATGCGGTTGGGCTTGGATTGTTTTCCAAGTCATGGCCGAATGATACACATGTAATTGGATAGAGTTTTATGTATTTAGGCATAGGAACCGAACCATGATTTCCTAGATCATTGATAGGATATCAGTTCATGTCTTAATACTTTGTGTTTTATGATTTCAGGAACTGAGGCTGATCGTGATCAGACCAAGGAGCCATGAAGACTCAATCAGTGTGAAGTTGTGTGGTGTTTGGTAGATTGTATTAGGAGTGAACTTATAATAGCCTATAGTGCAAACTGAATACCTTTGTAATGAGTCTCATTTCTCTTTATTAATATAATTGATTTACCCTTTTTTATGCTTGTTGTTGGAATTGATCAAATATACATTGACAATGTAAATAACTAAGTAAAATACATATAAGACTAGAAAATGAATCAAATACAAAGTGACAATCTAAGTGTTAAGCCGCGGTCCATGTTTGGTCTTGAACCTCAAGATCGGGTCTTACAAGTTGGTATCAGAGCGGAGTTGATTTTATAATTGCCATGAAGACTCAATCAGTGTGAAGTTGTGTGGTGTTTGGTAGATTGTATTAGGAGTGAACTTATAATAGCCTATAGTGCAAACTGAATACCTTTGTAATGAGTCTCATTTCTCTTTATTAATATAATTGATTTACCCTTTTTTATGCTTGTTGTTGGAATTGATCAAATATACATTGACAATGTAAATAACTAAGTAAAATACATATAAGACTAGAAAATGAATCAAATACAAAGTGACAATCTAAGTGTTAAGCCGCGGTCCATGTTTGGTCTTGAACCTCAAGATCGGGTCTTACAAGTTGGTATCAGAGCGGAGTTGATTTTAGGATAGCCTGGGTTATGGGATAAAAACATCACACACACTGAGGGTCTTATGGTGTGGTTGATCTGATTGCTTAGCCTAGGGATTTTTGTGTTTATATTTGATATGTTGCGTGTACTAATGTGATCTGAATCCTTAGGGTGGAAAAGGCACATCAGGAAAGTCTCGTAAGAATCAAGAGGTGGTTGGACAGACAAGCCTTGAGGCTGAAAAAGAGGTTAACCCCACCCTTGGAGATGAACCCGGGGAAGGACTACCAATGGATCCGACCAAACTCAATGGACTACATGTTGATGGCACTGATAGACATCGACAATCTGAGCGTGAAGGAGAAGGAGAGTCTTCAAACGCTGGACATGAGGAGGACCCAATTGATGGAGAGGTCAATAGGACCACAAGGCAGGAGGAACGGGAACAATAACCGTCCATGAAGGAGGTTCTAAAGGTCGTGAAACAAATGGGTAACTAAATGGATGTCGTGACTCAGGTGATCACATCTCTTGTGAACTCGTATGTGGGTCAGAGTACACCCATTGCTACGGCTATACCATTGGTCGATGGCCACACCCGAAGGACTGCTGAAGTGGTTGAGATTGATCCACCAGTTAGGGTGGAAAGGAAGGTCGGTTACCTAAGTGTTTTGGAACACATATCCCGACTAGGAACCAAACACTTCTCGGGTAGCATCGATCCTATTGAGACAGATGAGTGGAGAAGCTGGTTGGTCTGGAACTTCAAATCTACTCGTTGTCCGGAGGACTATCGTAAGGACATTGCGGTCCACTTCCTGGAATGGGATGCACATAACTGGTGGCTAGCTGTGGATAAGTGCACCAATGGGAGCTTTAGGGACTTCCCAAACTTTGAAGCTGAGTTCAACTGGAAGTATTTTCCTTCTGAGGCATGGGAGAAGTTGGAAGCTAAGTTCCTAGATCTAACCCAAGGCTTCAGGATTGTAAGGTAGTATGAGGAAGAATTCAACTAACTTAGGCGGTTCGTGGCAAGGGAACTCGAGGACGAGGCATTACAGGTTGGTCGATTCATTCGTGGGTTACGAGTGGACCTAAGGACCAACTGCTCGATCCGAACCTTTCACTCTGTTTCTGAGTTGGTGGAAAGAATGGCGATTTTGGAAACCAACCTGGCCGACGAGTCTATACTCAGGTCACATACACAGCCTACCCTGACCAAAAACACCAATGATCGTAAAAATAAATGGGACCAGGTCGATGGGGGTAAAACTCTAAACGGTCGATATGTGTGCCCAAAATGTGGAAAGTCCCATCCTGGTGAGTGTTGGAAAGCCATGGGATCTTGTGTTCGATGTGGTAGCAAGGAGCATACGATTCGTGACTGCTCTCAACCATGGAACAACCTGAACAAGTCATCTGGAGGAGATCCAAGAGCTTGCTTCCGATGTGGAAAGGTGGGACATCTCTTAAAGGATTGTCCACGACCACAATCAGGACCAGCGATGGGTCAAGGGGATGTTTGAAGGTCGAACCCCAAACAAGGTCTCGACCACAACACCTCGTGTGTATGAGCTGTCTAAGGACGACATAGAGGAAGGACATTTCAGAGCCCGAACATTTCAGAGCAATCACTGGTAAATTCTTAACTTAACTTTTTAAATTTATAAAGCATTGCATGGTATAGAACCTAGAAATGTAGATGCTTTGTAATGGGGATCTTGTAGGTACCCTAGAAATTGGTGGTGTGAAAACACATGTTCTGGGCTACACATAGTTTTGTGAGTCCTGAGATGATCGGAAAGGGAATGTTCCAAACGGGAATGAAAGATTCTGGCAGTATAGTGAATGCGGCTGGAGGCCAAGTGATGCATTCATTAGGATTGGTCGAGAATGTGTCTGTGATGATTCTGGGCAGGAATAAACCTGCTGATCAGATAGTGGTCCCTCTAAAGAATCACGAGGTGATCTTACGCATGGATTGGTTGGGAAAGTATCGAGCTACCTTAGACTGCCACCGTGGGCGTGTATAGTTTAAGGACAGCCATGAAACGATCAAGTACCAGGGAATAAAACCGACTCTTGGAGTAGTGGTAGTTTCAGCAGTCCGTGCGGAAAGGATGTTGAAGCGTGGATGTGAGGCATATATCGTCACAAATGCCACTAGGGAGGTCCTTGGGGGTGGTAACTTGGACGGGATTCCGCTGGTTGAATAATTTGAAGACGTGTTTCAGACGCCTAAGGGTTTACCCCCTTACAGGTCTGATCCATTTACAATAGAACTAGAACCAGGGACGGTCCCATTATCCAAAAGTCTGTACCGCATGGCTTCTGCCGAGATGGCCGAGCTCAAAAGGCAATTGGAGGAATTGCTGGATAAAAGATTCATACGGCCGAGTAATTCACCGTGGGGAGCACCAGTTCTGTTTGTGAAAAAGAAGGATGGCAGTTTCCGCATGTGTATTGACTATCGAGGGTTGAAAAGGGTGACTGTGAAAAACAAGTACCCATTGCCCCAGATAGATGAGTTATTGGATCAGCTCCGAGGAGCAACGTGGTTTCCAAGATCGATCTGGCTTCGGGGTATCATCAGACCCCTATAGAGCCCAATGACGTGAGGAAAACGACATTTAGGACAAGGTATGTCCACTATGAATTTGTGGTTATGCCCTTCGGTCTGACCAATGCACCTGCTGCATTCATGAAGATGATGAACAGCATTTTTAGGGATTTCTTGGACGAGTCAGTGATCATTTTTATTGATGATATACTGGTGTACTCTAAAGACAAGGAATCTCATGAGAAACATCTGAGAGCCGTGTTGGAACGATTGCGGGAACATAAAGCTTTATGCTAAACTCATCAAGCGCAGTTTTTGGCAAAAGAGCATAGGGTTCTAGGGCATATCGTATACGGAAAAGGTGTCTAGGTTGATCCGGAAAAGGTTAAGGCTATACGTGAATGGCCACAACCCAAGAGTTTGTAGCAGATTACGACGTGGACATTGCCTACACCCGAGAAAGGCTAACCTAGTGGCTGATGCCTTGAGCCGGAGAAGGGCCAATGTGTCCACGGGTCGAGAAGCTGATGATCTGGAAAGAATGGTTAGGGCCTTACATTTTAATTCATTAACTTGTCGGGAGGAACCATTATGGTTGGAGGCGGTAAACAAGGCTGAATTGCTCACTAGAATCCGGACAGCCCAAGGGCTGGACGAGAATCTGAAAAGGTTGCTCTAAACGACAAGACGGAGTACCAAACCACAAGATATAGTACCATCTTGGTCAATGGGCGGGTGATTGTACCTAATGAGGAGGAAATTATGAGAGAAGCTCATAAATCCAACTTCGCAGTGCATCCTGGTGCCACCAAGATGTACCATGATCTTAAGAGGTCTATCATTGGATACGTATGAAGATTGATGTGGCCGAGTGGATGGCTAAGTTTCCAACTTGCCAACTCATTAAGGCCGAGCATCATGTTCCAAGTGGGCTGCTACAGAATTTACCAATTCCAGAATGGAAGTGGGATCACATCACAATGGACTTTGTGACTGGGTTTCCCACAACCAGGAATAAAAAGGATGCGGTTTGGGTTGTTGTAGATTGACTAACCAAATCAGCACACTTCCTTGCCATTAGGAAAACTGCTGGTGTGGACCAGATCGTGCTAAAGTACATAGATGAGATTGTGTCTTTGCCTGGGGTTCCGGCCAGGATTATCTCGGATAGGGGACTCAAGATTCACTTCTTATTTCTGAATATCTTTTCAAAAAGCCTTAGGGACGAGAGTATATATGAGTACAACCTATCATCCATAGATAAACGGTCAGTCAGAACGCACCATCCAAACATTGGAAGACATGTTGAGAGCATGTGTCTTAGACTTGGGTGATTCCTGGGAGAGACACTTACCTCTGGTGGAATTTGCTTACAACAATATTTTCCATTCAAGCATAGGCATGTCACCATCTGAGGCTTTATATGGACGGCCATGTAGGACACCTATATGCTGGAACCAAGTGGGGGAGAGAAGCATGTTGGTTCTTGAAATCGTGGAAGAAACCACTAATAAGATCAAGTTCGTTCGGGAGAAGATGAGGGAGGCACATGATTGACATAAGAACTATGCAGATAGAAGAAGGAAAGATTTGGATTTCGAAGTCGATGACATGGTGTACCTCAAAATGATTACCTTCAAAGGAAGGGTAAGGCTTTCCGGGAGAAAGAAATTAGATCTGAGGTACCTAGGTCCGTTCAGGGTCATAGAAAGAGTGGGCATGGTGGCGTATAAGCTGGATTTTCCATCTGAAATGGAAGCATTCCACAACGTGTTCCATGTTTCCCAGCTCCGGAAATGCCTAACGGATCATGACATAGGGGTACCTGAAATTCCGACTGATCTTGGTAAGAACTTGACCTTGGAAGCAAGGCTTGTTCGAATTGTAAACATGATGGAAAAAGCAACAAGGAAGAGAACAACTCATATGGTCAAAGTGATATGGGATTGTAACGGAAGGGAAGAAACGAGTTGGGAGACTGAAGCCAAATTGAGGGCCGACTTTCCTCAGTTTTTAATCAGTTTCTTGACAAGGAAACACTTAGTTCGGATTCGGGAACGAATCCCTTTCAAGTGGGGGAGACTTGTCACATCCCCAGACATGGATAAGGTCATCCGGACGAACCATGGTGCGAGGAAATGAACCAGTCAGGTAATACGACCTAAAGACAAGAGTTCCATGGTCTAGAAGGAAGGTTAAGGGCATTAGGAGACTAAACCTTAACCGAATAAAGAAGTATACAAGGTAGGACGAGCTGGACGGGTGATACGACAACTCGATGGAAAGTATGAGCAACTAGATCAGTTGGACGAAGTTGAGCTTAGCTCTGGCTAGCTCACAATGAGTGTTGTCATATCCCTGAGCTGAACCACTAGCTCATTCATCTGGACCAGCTGGGATTCAGCTCAACTCATCTGGACGGAGTGTTATGGTCTTGAGCAGCTGGGCCAGTCTGGGCCATGGTTGGGTCAGCCGGTTGGGTCGGGTGGTATGGCCATTGGGCCAATTTCTTGGGAAGTCTATGGGATCATTCCAGGGCCTTAAGGAAGGGTGTAGGTCCATCTATAACCTGCCAGAAGATGGTTAAAGGTGAAAGGGTGTATGTCGGAGCAGTTATGGGCGAAGAGATGGGAAGGGACCAAAAGGTGCCCATTCGCCCATCAAATGGCAACCCTTCGGCCAAGGAAGTTACCCCACGCCTTCTTCTATATATATAGGACCCTGGGCACGAAAATAATCATCAGAAAACATAAGAAAACACAGAGATAAAGGTGAGAGAGAGAAAGAAAGAGAGAGAGTGAGATATCGGCCAAAGAGGGTCGATATTGTCTTGGAGAAACAACGGCGAGATTAAGATCGATTGTGGAAAGGCAAGACCGAACAGAATGGTTCAAAAGCATAAAGAGAAAGAGTTGGAGAAGAAATCCAAAACCCCCAGAACGTGCATTCAAGGTTAGTGACATGATCATCGGTTCATAACCTAGATGATCGGATGATCCGATTTGATCTAAGGCCATCGGTTCTTCTCTATTCTTTTTATGATCATCATATCTTCTTCTTCTTCTACTCTCTATTTTCGGTTGGAATGTGCGAGGAATTGAAGTCGAATATGGACTTGGCTAAGTCGAATCATGCCCGTGTTCAATCTACTCGTAAATCACGGTCATGGGCCGAATTTGCTATGCGCTTATGTTGGAATACTTTCCTTGTTTACTTGGTCTGTGGGGATGGTTGGTTGTATGACTAAGTACCAAGAGGGAGTTTTTTATGCAGAAATAGGGTTAAGGATTAACAAGGGACCATCTGGTCCATGTGTTTGGCTGAGTGACCCAAAGCGGATAATGGGCGATCGGTTTGTTGTCCAAGTGTGATGCGGCTGGGCTTGGATTGTTTTCCAAGTCATGGCCGAATGATACATATATAATTGGATAGAGGTTTACGTATTTAGGCATAGGAACCGAACCATGCTTTGATAGATCATTGATAGGATATCGGTTCATGTCTTAATACTTTGTGTTATATGATTTCAGGAAGTGAGGCTGATCGTGATCAGACCAAGGAGCCATGAAGACTCAATCAGTGTGAAGTTGTGTGGTGTTTGGGTAGATCATATTAGGATTGAACTTCTAATAGCCTATAGTGCAAACTGATTGTTTATTGAATCTCATTTCTCTTTATTATTACAATCGATTTACCCATGTTATGCTTGTTGTTGGAATTGATCAAATATACATTGACAATGAAAATAACCAAGTAAAATACATATAAGACTAGAAAATGAATCAAATACAAAGTGACGATCTAAGTGTTAAGCCGCGGTCCATGTTTGGTCTTGAACCTCAGGATTGGGTCTTACATGTCAGTAGTACAACTTGAATGTGTACGGTTTCCACCCCATCGCAAAAGTGGAATTTCTTGCTCATTGAATACTCTCCAAAACGCTCTCTGAAGCAAGTGACAGATTCATACGTCCAAAACCTTTAGTTTATTTTGTGATCATTGTTTCTGTGGATTCTATCACTATATACTGCAACCGACCTCTGAAATTGCTGAGATACTCTTGGGGAAAATTGGAGCAAATCAAGATTTTTAGCTTTGTTGGAGAGGAATTTCGGAGGTATCCCTTCTTTAGTAGCTCGTTGACTTCCATCTTCAGTGAGATGCAATCTTCTGTTTTGTGATCATGTTCGTTATGGAATTTTTACCATCCGTTTGTATTCCGGAATGCTTAGATGCTTTCATTTGCTGAGGTAACAGGACCTGTGGACTTATTTGCCTCAAAACATTGACCAATTTTGGTTCTGAGATTGATAGATTGGATATGTCTGGTCATGTTGACACTGCCATTTTTCAGCTTTATCTATGAGTTGATTATGGTATCTACCACGATTTTTGCCTCTTGCTTTTTTCCTAGCTTTTGATATGGTTTGTCATCTTTGTCGCTTTTCTGATTTCTTGAACCCCTAGATTCCTGCTTTAGGACCTATGCTTGGGAAAGTATGTCCTCCATGGTTCTGCATTGGTACCTTTTCAGCTCTGTACATGTCTCCATCGAGCAGCAGACCTCTCTTGAAAGGCGGAGATATCTGTTGAGGTGTTTCATGGCCTTAAATACGGGGATGGATACATTTTCCTGGTTGAAGAGTGTTATGTAGGTACGCGAGGTTCAGCTTGGTGTTGTAGGATCTCGTAAAGATCGTCAACCATCATTTCTAGGTTCTTGCTGCTTGCAAATTGTTCTGCGAACAGATGGGTTAAGGCTGCGAAGGAGTATATCGATTTGTTAGGAAGTTTATATACCACTAGAGGGTGGGTCCAGTCCTATTTGAGCCAAAACCCTTGAACATGGTGGATTCCCATAGTTCTTCATTGATAGCTATAGTAAGAATTTGTTGCTTGTACTAAACCACATGATTGTCAGGGTCATTTCGTCAAACATTTTCATTTTTGGAAAGGAGAAATTTCTTGGAATCTTAATTAGGACTATCTCGTCCGCAGAAGGAGTATCCGCATAGGAGTCAAGAGCACTTCTCTTGATATGAGGAGTGACACCAGGGGGAGCCTTTCTATAAGCGACCAGACCGATTCAAATTTCTAGGAGAAGACTTCTTCCATGTAAATCGGTTCTTTCGATTTCATTGAAGCGATTACTTCATGCATTTATGTGTTGGTGTCCATGTCGGAATCACCATCGTCTTTAGTCAAGTTTACTCGGTTTATGTATGTGATATCGGCTCCTTCGGTCGGTTCTCCATTTAGTGATGGAGGATGTCAAATTGTGTTGCCTCCCTCAGTCAGAGTATCCAAGGGCTGCATAGGCCGGACATGGGTTGGAACCTGCATCGCTTTTTTCCTGCGGTGTTCAGGGCTGAGTTTTCCTCTCGGAGAACTAGTTCACAGCTTCGAGCTGTGATAGCTTATGCGCTCTGTTCCAACTGCTTGAAGTATTCTTCCATCCTCTCTTTTTCAAGGTTTGGATCTTCGAGATTATTACAAGATTATTCGTATGATTCTTGTTCTTTTCCTAGGTTCTATCCATCTCTGCATGGCTTCGATTTGGGCTCATGTCGATTTCAACCGAGGTCGCCAAATATTGCTCATGCTCAGTTGCAATCATCGTCACATAGTCCTGGTTATCTCCTCCTGCTAGTGACAAACTGTTAGGATATAATAAAGAAGGGTTCTTTGTGATATTTTCTAAAAAGTAAGATAGCAAGAACGATAAATATGGATCTAATGTAGTGTTTTATTGATCAATGGAACATGAAATACAACTTATGGGAAAGTCCTAGTTTTAGTTGCTGTTGTTAAAGTTGAGATGTTGAATAGTTGATCCTCGTCTTCTAAAGTTTATGAGTCCCTTTTAAATTGAATCTAGGTTAGATCATTCCATATCCTAAGATATGGAAAGATCTCCCTTTAGTAATTTTTTTTCTATTTTACTCAGACACATGAGGAAAACCGGGTCTGGAAGCGGCAAGTTGTCTAAGCAGAAAAAGAAGGTCGGCATCATGTTCCAAGCAGAAAGAATGATTTCGTGGATTAATCATCCTCAACATACTTGTTGTATTTATAGTTTGTATATATTAGTTATTTTATAAATAAGTAATATTTTTAATATGTATATTTTTATTTTTGATATCCAAATTAACCATTCAGTTTCGGTTTGGTACTAGTGTAGCCAGCATATCCGGGATATTTAAATGAAAACCCAATTAGGTTTTGTGCTATCTAATTTGTTTTTGAAGGGTTCATTTTTTTTAATTCCATGTTTCTCAAAAAAAGTTAAACTCTATCGGAAGTAAACACTTTTACCAAGAAAAAAAAAATAAAAGGTTGACAAAAAATCGAAATAAGAAAATTAAATATTTTTACTAAGAGTAAATAAATAAATAAAATGTTGACGAAAATCTGAAATAAGAAAATTAAATTCAATAATGAGTATTACATTGTGCCAACACTATGCAGAGGTATCTGCATATGTATATATAGGGTGCCAAACAGGTAAAAATCAGAACATTATAATGGTTTTGGTTCTTATGTTTCTAAGAAAGAGAACATTCTTGGGTAGGTTTTGGTGGCCCATGTGTCTTGTATTTTTCTGATGGCTCTTACTACACAACATGTTGAAGTATATATGATACACAAATTTCTGTCTTCAATCTTAAGTTGGACTCACTGGTTAATGACACTTGATGTGTACTTTGTTCTTTCATTTTTCTTATATATTTACTCCAGTCTAATCTGTTCCCAGACATAACACGTAAAATAAAGTATAGAAAAGTCTTGTACAGTTTCCGTCAGATTTTGTTTATGAAGTCCAATCAAGACTGGACTTCTAATGTCCTTCTGGAAACATGGCATTTGATGATACATCTTGTTTAAAGTAAACCTCGTTTAGATCTGCAGTACATCGCTTAATTGCGTTTTCAATAATTTGGTTATAACGGTTTTTTGGAAAAATAATTTTGTGATAACTTATTTTAACATAACAGTTACGGTAAAGATGATGTGACGTAAGTTTAGCCCTTTTTACTTTGATGAAAATATATATATATATATATATATTTACTTTTAATAATTTTATAATTAACTTCACAATATTTTATATATAAATAATTAAAAATAAGGTGTTTTCAGACATTACTCAAAATTTGGAGTCAATCATAAAAGCAACTCATGTTTTTTTTTGTTGAAATTTTCACTTTTTCTATCCATCCTAAAAGTTCGAATTATTCATAAAAATAACATTGTTTTTTTTTTAAAATGAGTATTTTACTCCGTCATCCTCATATTCACCAAGTATTTATAATATTGTCATTGTCATCAATACACCAACCACCATGAATAACCAATTTGAAACTCTTAATGCACTAAAAATTGATTTTTTTTTTCTCTTCCTATCTCATTTCCTATACACACAAAGCACTTATCTTTCACTTTTCCTCAAAATTCATTCAAAAACTTCAAATTTTTTATTCCAAACTTTTTAAGGTTTGCTGAAGCTCATGATTCTTAGTTATTAATGAGTTGATAGTTTTGGTGGTGAAGTTATGTGTGCTTGGAGAAGTTAATCAAATCATTTCACAGGTTCAAGGTATGAAATCAATTTTTTTTCAAATATTTTTGTGCAGAAGACTTCTCTAGTCTTCTCGATTAATTCCAAAATTTAACGGTAAAAATACAAATAATACAATAGCATATGTTACCAATCCCTAAACTAAAGACTATCATAACTCGATCTACATTCACTCATCGAAGTTGTAAACAATTCAAATTTAGTTAATCTAAATTTACATTATTTAGAAATGTCTATAATTACATGATTGAAATTTTTTCCTCTAACAATATATTTTATAAAATTTAAAAATTATTTTTAAGATCAATTACATGAGAAAATTTCATGAAAGAATTATGAAAGACTTATAGAAGACTTCTGGAATACTTCGCCTTAGGCGGGACACCTAAATTTCTAAATTGGTGATTAGACGGGGAACCTAAATTTTAGTAAAATTTAAGCGAGAAATGGAAGATTTTGTTGTGAAGTTTTCCAGGAAGTCTTCTAGTGTATTACATGTTAGAAGACTTCCCAAGAAGTTTTCTAGGAAGTCTTCCAAAACCCTATAATCGAATAACTAAGAAAACAAAACACTTCCTTAAACTTTAAAAAAAAAACTTAAAAGGGGTTTTAAAATCAAGTTATTAGATGTCACTAACACGTATTTGTCAAATTAAAAAAAAAAAGATAAGATTTCAATATCTAAATCTAAAAATATCAACAATACTACAACATATGTTACCAAAACCTGAACCAAAGACTACCATGAGTCAATATATATTTACTCATCTATGTTGAAAACAATTCAGTTTTAGTAAATCTAAATTCACATCATATATAATATTTATAGTTGTATGATTTCAATTTTCCCCCAAAATATTTTTTTTATAAAAAGTTTTTTATTTTTAATATCTACTGTACGAGAAGACTTTTAGGAAAGTCTTGTCGCGCAGAGGGTTATAATGGTAAACTTCAATAAATATATTTTTTTGTTTGGTCATAGGGGTTTGTTGTAATTTCATAAGATTTTTGGATTACTTTTGCATTTGACTGAATTTGGAGTATACTTTTGTATTTAAAATCAAGTTCTGAGTTATATTTGGCAAATTTCCCTCAAAATTAATGGGAGTCCCAATGATTTAATAGAGTATCAAACTAATTACAAAATTTAGCTAATGTACTTGATTAAACTGATAAAAATTTAAATTTGATAAGTCTGTTAAATCATCTTTTCTCCTTTCTATTCACATGGTTTTTCATTTTTATAGTCTTTTTAATAATGATCTTTATATATATATATATATATATATATATAAAGAAAACATTATAATAAACAAAAGGTATTAAATTAGAAAAAATATAAATAATTGGTTATATAATCATATTTAAATAATTAATGTTTAAATTATCATATGTCATAAACATATAAGGGTAACTCCATCAAAAGTATCTTCAAAATGTTCTACATATTGGAATAGTGAAAGAAATTAGAGTGAAGTTTGGGGGATGGAGAGTATAAAAAATTTACGACAATTTCATTTAACATTTGCAATAGACTATTCTCAGTTGGTGAAAAAGGTGTTCGAACCAGATGAGCGACCAGCCTTTGCAACTTACTTGAAAGAGATACAATGATTTATGAAAAGCTTCACAACAGCCCAAATGGTACATGTTCCTGGACTCAAAACACAAGGGCATATAGTATTTCACTAGGTTAAAGCAGTCAACTGTCCTATTTCATCTTTATGGATGATGAGTCTCCTTCTTAGTTAACAAAGTCTAGACTCTCTTTACGCTGATGGCGAAAAAAGAGAAAATGTGAAGATAGAGAGAAGAACGGTTCTCAAAAGAGACCTCAACGGAATATGATAAGATACTTTTTACATATATGTTATTTTCTGATTGGTTTATCTCAGTTTTGTGCTTTAATATTGGGAGAATTTCAAGATTACCACTTTTGTTATACCACTTTTCATTTTTACCTTCATTAAAGAGACATTGTCAAAAATATCACTTTTTTAAGAGACAATTTTTTTTAAAATTAATTAGAATCCTAAATTTTACATTCCTCAACCCTACTCCCACCCTACACCACCCCTTAACTCTAAACCCTAAGTCTTAATTAATTAATCGTAGGGTTATAAGTGTGTTTTTCCTCTTAAAAAACAAGGGTAAAAGTGATTAAGGTATTTTTGAAAAGTGGTACAAGAAAAGTGGTATTTTTGGCAATTTTCCTTTAAAATTTAACTATTAATTAAATTACACAAAAGATATTAATATCATATTTGTTAGAAACTCATGAGTTGATACTCCCATGATGATGTTGGGATATCTACAAGACTCCATACTTTACCATGTGTACTTTAAATGAAATTTTGTTAATATTCTAAATTTTGCTATTTTATATCAATATTTTATATAAATTTTCATTTAATTAAACATTAAATTAACAAAATAAACAATTTAAGTTATTTAAATTATATATATGTATATATTTAAAATTATAATCTTATATAGATTTTCATTTATTTCTTTGGGTTAAGATATATTAAATCAATTTGTATAAAACTAGGAAAATGATATATAATTATAAAATTATCAGAAGACAAAAAATAAAACTAAATAGAATTTCTAAAACTCGTAAATCAAAAAGAAACAAATGGTAGTAATAATTTTTCTTTTCTTGTAAAAAGATTGTATAAAATTTTATAAATTTTGCTTAGTAATAAACATCGTAAAAATATAAAAATAGATAAAAATAATATTTCGAAATTTGTAAACATCATCATCATATTATTTAATGTTATATTTAAATATATTTATTTTAATAATAATATATCAGTTATTACTATATTTTTTAAAAATTATTTAATGATGATGCATAAGTTATTATCATATTTTAATAAGTTTACCAAAAATAAAAATAAACATTAAATGTAATTGTCTTGTCACATTTTACCTTAAGTCATGTCATTTTTTTAGTATGCCATGTCATTATTTTTTGGTGAAATTGAATGGTGATGACACATGTCAAAATGACTTCACAAATAATGTATAGGTGTTTGTACATGACTAAAATTTAGTTCCATATAATGGTTCTAAAATCAAAAAAAAAATAGTTATTTTTTACAATAATAAACTAGTTATTATTTAGTAGAAAACACCTTAAAATCTTGAAAATAGTAAACCACTTAACATTTTCATTCACAACTCGTTTACACGCATCTAGTTTTTTTTTTGGACATCGAATAGCTAATCTATTACTCAAAGAACCAGAGGTTGTCTGGGTGATCAGACCTGAATAGAACAACCGATGTAACAAAGCTTCCTATGAAATGATCTAGCAGACTTAGCTAACGAATCAGAAATTCCATTTTGTGCTCTTGGGATGTGAAAGATCTTGAATTCCGGGAAGCATAGCTGCAGCGTCTTTATTGTTTCTAATTCAGTTGCAAAACTCAGCCTAGCTTGAGGCTCCTTTATCATTACTATTAGATCATTGCAATCTGTTCCAAAGCTCTGGCATGAGGAATGTAGCAACATGCTCTTCATTGCCCACCGCAGTGCCTCCACTTCCGAATGTAGAGCAGACTCTCGCCTACTTAAGTTTCACATCCCCGAAATTTGTATTTGTCCCAGGCTATCTTTCCAAACTCATCCGGAACCGCTAAACTGTGCCATGGAAGTCCATGATCCATCAACCATACATATGTTGTCCAAGCATATGGCTTGGGGTTCCTCATTGTGAAGCTCATGTGGGATGTCCGGTACCATCTTATTCGTAGTAAACCAAGCCTGACATGTACTCTCAGTATATTTGAATAGCTCCAGAGAATCTATGTCTATTCCCCTAAATAGTTTATCATTTCGGGCCTTCCAGATATACCAGATTATCCAAGTATAAGGATCTCTATCCAGCTCTGGTGTAGTAATGACATTCTTCCTCAATAAGGGGTAATCCATATTGGCATAAATACTAGGCAAAGGAAAAATGTCATGAGCAGATGGTGTTGATGCTATGGACCATACTTGTAGAGCTGGATGACATTCAAATATGGCATGAGTAGCGGTTTCTTCTGGTTCCCCACATCTTGGACAGTAATTATGCATCTCATGTTCCGGAGTATTAGATTTCTTGTAACAGCAACTTGTCATGTTATTAGTTGCCACATAAGATGACATATCTTCTTAGGTGCTTTTCTTTCCAAGCAAAGCTTGGAGTTTGGTGATGCTGTGCTCCAGGATCTCAATCTCCTCTTCATTCCTCATTAGATTACGAGCTACCCAACATCCTGATTTAATTGTGTATTGACCATTTTTGGTGTAGTTCCAGCAAAAGGAGTCCATGTTGTGAGTAGAGCTTATGGCCAAACTTCTAATGAGGGGTATATCATCTGGACAAACATAGTTCTCTAATAATCCAACGTCCTACTCCTTCGTCTCGCCATTAATGAGATCACTTACTCATCGAATTCGGATGCAGGACAGGGGCACTTGATCTTGCTGGCCTAGCTGGTGTAGTAGGAATCCAAGGGTCCTCCAAGACCTTGACCTCATATCCAAAATGAATTTTTTGTCTAATCCCCTATAATAGTAATTTTCATGCCGCTGATATATTGGACGAGACATAAGATGGGCTATTCAGAGAATGCAATCACAATGGCGAACTCATACTATAATACATCCCTCTCAATACTCGAGCTACCAACGAGTCAGGGAACTGGACTAATCGCCAAAGTTGTTTAGTTAGTAGTGCCAGATTAAACTTATGGATCATACGGAAACCAACTCGGCCCTCTTCTCTTGGTAAGCACATCTTATCCCATTTGGCCCAATGAATTCTTCTTTTTGGTGGATTTGAACTCCACCAAAATTGTGCAATGACACTTGCGAGGTTTTCACAAATCTCCAGCGGGAGCAAAAAGATAGACATAACATATGTCGGGAGGGCTAAAAGGATATATTTGATTAAAACCTCCTTCCCTCCTTTTGATAGCCACCTCCCGATCCATCCATTCACTCTGTGCATTAATTTTTCCTTAAGAAATGCAAAAGGCTTGCATTTGGATCCGCTAATGTCTTCTGGGATTCCAAGATATGTTCCCATGTCTCCCTCATTTTTTATCGTAAATGTATCCTTGATTTGTTGTCTAACATTTACGCTGATCCTCTTACCAAAGAGTAGAGAAGATTTATCAAAATTGATACACTGTCCTAATGCTTTCCCATATTTCCCGATATCACTTCTTCACATTCACGGGGCTCCATCTTACAGAATAAAAGGCTATCATCAACAAAGAGAAGGTGCGATACCAAGGGACACACGCGTGTAACACTCATCCCTGTTATCTTCCTTTGATTCTTTGCATGATTAAGAAGGCTAACGAGCGCTTCTGTGCATAGAATAAAGATGAAAGGAGACAAAGGATCTCCTTGACGTAAACTTCTTTCTGGGACTATTTCCCCTTGATTGCCCATTCCTGAGAACCTTATATTTAACCAATGTGATGCACCTCATTATCCAAGTGATCCAGATCTCAGAAAATCCCATCTTGCGCATAACTGCTTCTATGAATGACCACTCCATTCTATCGTATGCTTTGCTCATGTCTGTCTTAGTTGCTAGCCTTTTGTTTCTCCCGCTTGGTTTAGTTCTCAGTGCTTGGAGCATCTCTTGTGCGATCAACAATTGTCTAAAATCTGTCTTTCTGCAATAAAGGTTGACTGAGTTTCCGAAATTCTATCATGTAAATTTTTTTGTAATTTTGGCATAAGATTTTAGAGATTATCTTATAACTAACGTTACACAAACTGATGGCCGATATTGAATTATTACGTTAGGCCTGGTCATCTTTGGAGCAAGGCAGATATTTCGCATCTAGTTTGTTTATTAAATTTAACGAGCATTGATATTCCACGCCGTAATGCTTAGAACAATATACAAACGTTTGCGAACATTGAAACCATTGTGACAGAAAATAAAACAAAAAGACTTTGAAACCTTGTGAATGCATTTCACCACGAGAACAAAAGATACATAGTAACTAATAAAAACAAGATTTCGATAGTAATTGTGTTTCTTAGATGGGATTTTTGTTGGTGATGACCCAATTTGAAAAGGAATCGAGAGTATTTTCATCTGCTCTGTAGTGTTTTTGAGTAAACTCAAGGAACATAGGCCAACTGAAATCAGGGTATCTTCTTGGTGTCTTCTCCAAAACCTCACTTGGTGGCTTCACAACTTTGTCTTTCTTTGGACACAAGAAGAACACCATCGATTTCCTTGCACTCTCCTTATTCACAACCGCTCTATGCAAACAACTCTTGAATATCCCGTTCGATAGAGCCTACGAAACAAAAAAAAAAGTATATCATATCATTTGTGTATGAGTAACAAAAATGTGTTTAAGCTCTTAGATGGTTATTAGTTACCATGAAAGTGTCACCGATATTGACGACAAAAGCCTTAGGATTGGGGAGAATGGATTGCCACTGATTGTCAACAAAGACTTGAAGGCCGTTCACATGATCTTGGTGAAGGATGGTCAAAGAGCTTGGATCACAATGAGGTCCTGTACCTAATGTGAGATCTGGTGTCTGGCACGAAGGGTAATGGTTTAGCCTCATTATCGAATCATTCTCTTTGAAAAATACTCTAAAATAGTCGCGGTTTACGCCTAAACTTTGCCCCAGAAGCTCCATGATTTTTAGTGACAGGGAGCTCATTTCTTCACAGTAGTCTTGGTACACATTCCTACAAACATAACCGGGAAATCATAAGGAAAAACAATTAAATTATCTCTGGTTTAATGACTTCTTCGGTATAAGAAACCGGTCCAGATAAGACTAGAACACAGAGGAAATAATCTTTTCTTTTTCAAAAAAAAAAAAACAGAGGAAATAATGACATATTAGGGTTTTGCTCTGTTAGGTGTTTCTTTGTTCTATTTTAGGACACATACCCAAATTGCTCGAATTTTTGTCCTAATGTATCGGAGAAGTAATCCTGAACGGTTCTTGATCCACTAATCTCGTTGGAAAAACGGAAGGAGAGAGTCTCCTTCCATGGGAGCTTGGTGGAAAATCTTCCAGTGAAACTACTGGCATAGCCACTGCTCTCACCGAGTTTTCTCTGAGCTCTCTGTTTTCCAGCTAGAGGCATGTCGAAGAAACTTTCCATGAGACGGTGAGCCTCGGATATGAGGGACTCGCTGACTCCATGATTAACAACAAGAAAGAAACCATGTTTGGTGCAAGCTTCTGCGATGAGTCTAGAAGCCTCTAGAGTTGAGTCTTGGCTCGAAAGATCGATGAAAGGGACGTTGAGCTCGGGAACATCAATGGAAGGTTTCTCTTCATCTGGCCAAATGAATTGGTTTGGGATTTGAGATTGGAGGTTAAAAAGAGAAGGGTTGAAAATTAATGGAGGAGTTTGATCGTTTTCAAGACTTTGTTTTGGTTCTTGTTCTTTCTCTGCCGGAGATGTTGTTGTTGTTGTGCAAATTATCGCCATTTTTGGGAGAGTTTTTGTTTTGTCTTTTATCTGAGTTTGAATGAATGAAAATTTGAAGTGGGAGTGAGTGTTGTTGAGTAGATGGGGGAACAAAGGGTCCTGCAAGTCTTTATATAAGCAAAATTTCAAGTCTTGTTAGTGTACATTTGTTTTTCTTTCTATGTAATAATTTAGTTCCATTTTTTCAGCTTTTTGTATTGAAGGGCTTTGCCACATGGGATTTCATACAAATCTATTTTATCAGGTAAATATAATAGTAGTGTCATCAAATTTTGCATGTATTGAACTCCAGCTTTGGTCTCAATCAAAACGACAAATGAACTAGACGACAACTAATCCCTAAATTAAATGTGTGTTTGTTCATGTGCTTGGTATTCTGCATGTTGGATTCAATCTTGATCATATATAATACATTCTTTTTTTTTTTTTTTTTTTAACCTGGGGGTATCCCAGGCCCAGAAGACCCAGACTAATCCCCAAGGGAAAGGAATGCCCACGGATAGACGCCCCTCCCAGTTTTTCAAATGGGCCGAAAGCATGGCCCATATCCGTGTGGGTGACAAGAGCGTTGCAAGGTAGTTCCCTCCGGCGTGGATCGAACCCCCTACCTGGGTACAGGCGGGGACCCGTCCCAACCATTGGGCTACAACGTCTCGTCAATATATACATTCTTATCGGAATCTTTCAATCATTTCAAATATATATTGTAATGAAAGTTTTTAAAATGTGTGTATAGATTACCACATTTTTAGAAATGTGTGACCGTTTTAACTAAAAAGATTTTAAACTGAATCTTACAAAACAAAAATTAGATTGTAGTTTCAGTTTAATTTGCAAACTTTTTGAAAGGAATTAATGAAATGACATAACTACTATCAATTTAAAAAAAAAAAATGCCACTGAGACCGAAACCACATATTAGAATATGTTCACATAGAAATCCGGTTCATCTAAAGTCCATCTGAAAGAATTAGTTTTTGTAAGAGAAATACCTTAAAATAGCATTAAAATTTTTTTTTGTCACAAAATAATCTATAAAAAGAAAATGATAAAAGAGGTCTTATTAATGTTGTAAATATACACTTATACCTCTGGGATTAACTAATTCAGACTTAAAGTTTACGGAGGTGTATTGAATTGAGAATTTTAGGTGATTTGTGTAAAATAATAAATCCACTGTTATTCAAACATGAATTTCAAAAACTCATTTAAAATCTATTGTTATTGTATTTAACACTTAATAAAGTACTCTGAAATCCACTGTTATTGAAAATATTTAAGTTGTGGAATTTTATTATTTTAAGTGATTTTAGAGT
Source organism: Moricandia arvensis (assembly GCA_905132765.1). Lineage (NCBI taxonomy): Eukaryota > Viridiplantae > Streptophyta > Magnoliopsida > Brassicales > Brassicaceae > Moricandia > Moricandia arvensis. Next base: position 59,738 of record CAJHQP010000014.1, on the reverse strand, counting down.
ATTTGCGTGGAGTTTCTTAGTTTAAAAAATTAAAATTGAAATCCCATAGTTTTAGGTGATATTATAGGGTGGTTTAACAAAAATCACTTAAAACTCTGCAATTCCTTGAAATCATCTACAACCTCATTAAAAATCAAATCACCTCAAATTTTACATTGAATACATCCCCCTAAAGTTATAGGTTGAATTTTGGGGATGCTTTTAAAATTTAAAAAAATAATAAAAAAAATTAAAATTTTCAAAAGAAAAAAATTTAAATCGATCATTTTTTCTTCTTGGAAACTTTTTGGTGATAAAAACTAAAAAGAGCAATTTAAAAAAGTACCATTTTTATAATATTCATGACCCCATTGGTCGAGACCCAATTATCTTGTATATATCAAGGGCTTCCCCAAGTTCAAGGTAGCGAACTGTAAGACAACACAACCAAGATCAGAGAGGACTAAGCCCAAGCAAGGTCGAGTCAGTTAAATGTCTGCTCGAGATACGACGAGGTAGGTCCGGCACATGCATCCGAGATATGCGAGGTAGTTGAATTCGTCGTAGTCAAGCTTTTTTTTTACATCAAACATCTATTCCATTACTCAAACTTGAGGTGCTCTGTAACAAGACCGGAATAGAACAACCAACAAAACAAAGATCTCTATAAAAAGATTTTGCAATCTTAGCCAGAGAATCTGAAATTTCATTTTGAGCGTTTGGTATGTGAAAAATCTCGAGGTCTGGAAAGCATATCATCAGCGTCTGTATAGCCTCCAATTATGTTGCAAAAATCGGCCAACCTTGTGGTTCCTCTACCATTGCGATTAGATCCTTGCAATCTGTCCTAAAGCGCTGACATGCCGAATGTTGAAGCATACTCTCCATTGCCCATCAGAGAGCTTCTAGTTCAGAATGTAGGGCCGTGCTCGCCTCCTTAAGTTTCTCGTTCCCATAAGCTAAATTTCCCCACCACAGTCCTTCCACACCCATCCACAACCACTGTACTGATCTTTGGCAGTCCATGAACTGTCCACCATACATATATTCTCCAGACTTATGATCTGGGGCTCCTCGCTCCTATGCTCTTGTGGGTCTTGATTGACCATCTCATTAGCATTGAACCAGACTTGGCATTCGTTTTCTGAATATCGCACTAACTCCATAGGGTCCCTATCAATCCCCCTAAATAATTTATCATTCCAAACCTTCTAGATATACCATATTATCCAAGGATAAGGATCCCTGTCTAATTCGGGTTCAACAATGCTGTTCTTTCTCCAGAAAAGGTAGTCCATATTGGCATATATGCTTGGTAATGGAAAGGTGTTCTGACCAGTGGGTGTTGATGATAAAGCCCATACTTGCAGAGTTGGAGGACATTCAAATATGGCATGATTAACAGTTTCTTCCGGCTCCCCACATCTCAGGTAGTAGTTGTCGCATCTTATATTTTGGCGAATCAGATTCTTGTAACCGCCACATGTCATGTTATCATCTGCCACATAAGATGGCAAATCTTCTGGTGCTTTTACTTTCCAAGCAAAAGCTTGTAGCCTGGTTATACTGGGTTCGTATATCTCCCTTTCCACCTCTTTCCTCAATAGATTTCGGGCCATCCAGTACCCTGATTTAACCGTATACTGGTCATTCTTGGTATAGTTCCAACATAAAGTATCTCAGTGATTTGTTGAGCTTATAGACAAACTCCTTATGAGAGGAATGTCCTCTGAAGTTACATAATTCTCCAATAATCCAACATCCCATTCCTTTAATTCTAGATTAATAAAATCAGTTACTCTCATATTCGAGTGCAAAACTGGAACAGAAGGATGGCCGGTCAAGCTGGGATAGTAGGGATCCAAGGGTACCCCCAAACCTTAACCTCATATCCAAAATGAATTTTCTGTCTGATACCCAATAAAAGTAGACTTTGTGCCGCCGAAATGCTAGTCCACACATATGATAGACTGTTTACCGAAATTGATCGCAAAGGCAAACTCATTCGGTAATATTCTCCCATCAACAGTCTAGCAACTAGTGAGTCCGGGTATTGAACAAGTCTCCATAATTGTTTTGCTAATAAAGACAAATTAAACTCGTGTATCATACGAAATCCTATCATTCCCTTCTCTCTTGGCCTACAGAATTTCTCCCATTTTGCCCAGTGTAGTCCTCTCTTTGGTGGGTTTGAACTACACCAGAACTGTGCAATGGAACTTGCAAGATTTTCACAATCTCTAGCGGCAGCAAGAAGCTAGATATTACGTATGTTGGAAGTGCTAATAGTATAGATTTAATCAAAACCTCTTTTCCTCTTTTACAGAGCCATCTACATGTCCAACCATTCACTCTATTCATTAATTTATCCTTAAGAAATGCAAATAGTTTATATTTGGACCCACTTATATCTTCTGGTATTCCCAAGTATGATCCTATCTCTCCTTCATTTTGGATTACAAGATTGTCTTTAATTGTCGGAGTCAAGCTTAAGAGAATACATTCACTTACTTTCACAGACACTTAAAACATATAGTTTACTCTTTTCATGTTTGTCTCAAACATATATATTAGATGGATAAATCATTCTTGTAATTCTATACTTTGTTATTAATATTAATACAGTTCGTAGATTCACTATAACTAGAACCCTACTCATAGAAAATATTATCCTTGCTATAGGGCCTGAGCGTTCAGATACCCATTCGGATTTGGGTCGGTATTTTGGATTTTTGTATATTTTGTATTGGGGTCCAGAATCCCTTTAGGTATTTTTACATATCGGGTCGAGATATTTTTAGCTTTGGTTCAGTTATTTCGGGTCGGATTCAGATATATAGATTTTGAAAGAAAAAAAATTAAAATTTGTCATTGCTCAAATTTCATGTATTTAAATTTTTTATTTTAACTTAACTGATTTTTTTAATTTTTTAATATGTTGGATGATTAATATAAAAATTTTAAAATAGAAAGACAATAATTTGGTTAATGTATGAAACAAGAAGCTTGACATGCATTTTAAGTGAGTAACAAATCACATTTTCTACAACTATACGTATATTATCTGAATTTGTGTCATATGCATCATCAATATAAATATTTTGAAAAAAAAGAAGAGAAGTAAACTAGGAATATAAGGTTAAGTATATATATGTTTGGTTATTTTTGGATATCTATATGGATTTAAATATTACCCGTTTAGGTTCGGATATCCAATCTCTCCTAACTCAATACCGGTTCGGATATTTTACTATTCTGATTTGGATTTCGATTCGGGTTTTTCCGGTTAGGTTTGAGTAGAATGCCAACACTACTTGCTATTGCATTCTGCTACATTTTTTTTAATTCCAAACCACCGTTGGAAAAAGTTTAAAGTCATTGGTGATGTATGTTTGTACATCTAAAAGATGCATCCGTATGATTTATTTAGATGTTTTATTCTGATGTTATATCTTGATATTGTTCGTTTGCATTTTGGGTTGTGCATCCAAATGAAGCATTTGGCTGTAACTTTGTTTGCTTGATTTTTTTTTTGAATTTGCATCTAATGCACTTGTTAATAAAAAAAAGACTAAATTGGTGCAAAATTCACGAAAATGTAATTTTTTAATTTTGATGGAAGAATACGATTTTGCGGTTTTGGTGATGAAAAATAATTTTATGGTTTTAGCGCAAAAATGATTTTGCAGCTTTGGCGGAAAACATAATTTTACGGTTTTAGCGGAGAAAATGTGATTTCGAGATTTTGGTGGGAATATATTTTCTTGTTTTGGCGGGAAAATGTAGTTCCGTGGTTTTTGGCGGAAAATTTTGGATTTACGATATTGGCAGGAAAATATTATTCAGCAATTTTGGCAGAAGTCATTTTGCAGTTGGGCAGAAAATTAATTTTGTGGCTTAGGCGGAAAGATGATTTTGCGGCTTTGACCGGAAAAATATTTTGTAATTTTGAAAAACAAATTGAATTCTATGATTTCAGCGGGAAAAAACCATTTTTATTTTTGGCGGCGAAATGTAATTTTACGCGTTTGTTGGGAAAAATATGATTTTACAGTTTTGGCGATAAAACATTATTTATGGTTTTAGCAGAAAATTTTGATTTCACGATTTTGGCAAGAAAATAAGATTTTTACGGTTATGGCGAGAAATATGATTTTACAGTTTTGACGATAAAAATGAACTTACGTTTTTAGAAGGAGATTATGGTTTTCAGCGAGAAAATGTGATTTTATGATTTTTTGAAAAAAAATATTTTGCTATTTTGGAGTAAAATATGATTCCACAACTTAGATAGGAAAAAGTTATTTTTGTGTGGTTTTGGCGAAAAAAGTGATTCCAGAGCTTTGGTAAAAAAATTAAATTTTACGTTTTTGTCGAAAAATATAATTTCACATTATGTTTTCGGTTTGAAAAGAATATTTAATTTCATGATATTAGATTTAGAAAGATCGTTAATTTAAAATTAGTTATTTTGTCATTTATCATTTTGGAGTGAATTTGATGCATCCAGATATTTTATGAAAACTCACTCTTATTTGAGTGAGAATTTGAAGTGAGTTTTTGAAAATGTAGTTGGATGATCTATCTGAATGTTTAATACATAAAATGAACATCGATTTGCATCTTCACCCAGATGGATCACCGGGATGAGCAAACAAACAACACAATTATTGCGTGACAAGCTCATTCTATTTGAAATCGTCCATTATTGCGTGATAATCTCATTCTATTCGAAATCGTCTTTTGGGGTGATACCCGTTTTTTTTTTTGAGTTAAAAATTGTAGTTTCATTTCATCCGTTTTCAACCACGTAATCAGATATTATTTATTTACATCATCTTTAAATGGTGTTTTGTTCAGTACATTGTGTAGTGTATATCCTCTAGAATAACTTCATATTTGACCGCTGCAATTTTCACAGTATAGATGCATCCTCTGAAATCAATTTTGGCTTCAGTCCAACAAACAAATTGCATGGGAGTAGGAACTTGCTGTGTATTTTAATCACACAAAACAGTATTGTTTTAAGCGAAAGCAAGTAATTTAAATCAGTGGATTGTTTTGGTGGTGTCTGTTTTGTTAGTTGGCAGGAGGAAGAGGTTCCCGAGGTTGTGTTTTGGCTGTATTAGGAGAAGTTTCAATTCCACATACTTATTCACTTTCTCGTCTTACATAGTTTTAACATTTTCAATTTATAATTCTCTAGTTGTTGTCTATTTTCTATTGGATCTCACAGACAATGGAAATATCAGACATAATTGAATTTGGATCCAAACACAAGTTAATAACTTTTGGCTGGTCTTATAACACTTAAATGGTAACATACAGGGTCAGTTTGCAAACCCCACAACCTGCGGAATCTCTTTCTCTAATGCCCGCCCACTCGTTCATGGTTAGTTCCATCAATTTCGACTTTTAAGTTTCTATAGATTCGACCATTTAATTATAGTTTATCATAACAACAATTAAGTTTTTTTTTTCAATTCACTAACATTAATGTCTATACCTAATTCCTAACTCTGTCTTTGATTTTGAAAATTTATGTGTAAACCAAAACATCTTATTCTAATAGTTTTGTATCAACTTCAAAAGTTTAACATAATATGTGGATGATTGGTTAGACTTTAGTTATAAAAAATTACTGTAAAATCTAGTCTTTATATTTTTCTCTTGATGTATATATATTTGATGTAATTGTAAGAAGTAAATGAAAAGAAAAATGAAAAGATATTTCTACAGCAATATTTTTTCCCACAACTTATTAAATAAGTATTTAGAAAAGAGGGATCCTACAGCCAATTTTTTTTGTTGTTGTTGGCTTACACTTTAAAAAATCGGGAAAATATGATTGATAGTTTTTATGGTTGTTTCACTCCTTATATATTTTTCCTTTCACCAAAAACTATATTCTTATACGTATACCTTTTCCCTTTTGTCAATTTCTAATACCAATAATGAAAGAATATAATTTAACCTTTTCGGATTTACTATTTCAACTTTAAGATTAAGTTACTGATCTTTTCAATTACAAGGGAGCTGGAGCTCGTGTAGTATCTTAGTACATACGTGGTAAACCAGTATAAGCTTAAGAGGAGCTGGTTTGAAATGTTACATAATGACTATGTATTGTTTATTTTATTATCATTAGTATTTTTTTAGTGAAATGGACTCGAACCCAGTCAAAACTTATTAGAAGAAATCAGAATTCTAAAACTCAGTCAAGACTATTCTAAATCTTTTTTTTTTCTTGAAAGTCAACATTTACAGATGAACAAAAACTCATTTACAAATATGACGGATATATGGAAGAACAGTGAACTGAAAAAAATAGTTTAAGTGAGATAAATCAAAAGTCTTAAAATCAAAAATACAACAAAACATGCTTAAATATATAAATATTAACTGTTTATATTCTTAAAAAAATTCAAGACTAGACCCAATCCGGACCAAAATCCTATCTGAACTGGATCAGGAAGTGTGCTAATAAGCTATATTTTGTCGATATTAAAACTCTACCATATGAAAGTTGAATGTAGATGTGTGAAAATGGCAGAATCAGTAGAGTAGACTATTTTCTTACTACGTGTTTTTCTTTGTCCAAACTTGAAACCATTAGGACATGAAAAAGAGACAAAGAGGAGAACAAGTGTTTGGTGAAGAGAGGTGGGAGCATGGCCACAAAGGTCTCAAGAAGAAGAGACGAGAGGACTCATGAGCATGAGTTTTCTTGCACTCAACCGAATCTAAATTATTAATTATTAAAATATCTTAAATCTTTGTGCATCAATAAAAAATCCACCATTCATTAAGTTATAAAAACTATTCTTTTAGAATAAAGATGTTTTTTAAAGGGAAAAACAATCGAGTTTTGACACTGTTATAAATACGGATGTATTGTAAATTTATTCATTCATATAATCAATATATAAACCCTAAACGGATATTCGCCTCAATTCATTTTGCTCTTAAGTTTCTTGGTTTTCTTTATGTTGAATCGCGTTCGTTCATATTAAGTGGTATCAGAGCTTTAGGTTGCGAAAACTCTAAAGGATGCCATGAGGAAGTTCTCCAAAGTTTGATGCTCCTATGTTCGATGGAAAAAGGAATTCTGGACTCTAGCAACGACGAGTTAAAAATTTGCTAACATAGCAAGGGACGAAGAAGGCTCTGTTAAAGTATAAACCGTAAGCCGTCGTTCATAATGATTGGGACGACTTGACATTGTTAGTCGAAATACATAACAAATCAAATGATGGATCTCACAACTTGCAAAGAGATGTGGAATAAACTGGCAAAGATGTATATGCCGAGATCATTAGTCAGCAAACTATACCTCAAACAAAAGTTGTTTGTTTTGAAGATGTTGGAGAGCGTAGATCTTGTGGCCCATGTCAACAACTTAATCAAATCATCAAGGATGTGGCGCATGTGGATGTGAAGATTGAGGATGAAGATCAAGCCATGATCTTGCTGTGTTCTATGACTTCTCAATATGAGATGTTGTTGAGAGCTCTAACAGTTGACAAAGTGACTATAAAGCTGGAGACAGTTACTACCGCCACACTCTCACATCATGATAGACAACAAAATAATGAAATGAATGTTAAAATAAAGAAATGAATGACCAGAAGAAGAAACTGGTTGATGATTTAAAGAGAGTTCATCAAGAGAAGCCAATTTGGTTTTGTCCGTACATATTTGCTCCATAAGCAATCATCTTGACCTAACCTACCTTGAAAGGCAAGAAAAGAAGTGGGAAGGCTTAAGGGACGATACTAAGCTCAAAAAAACATAGGCAACTCAGTTTGAATTCAAAAGGAAGGATCTGGTTTGAATTAGGCAGAGAAAAGTCACATGGGTGCATAAGGAGTTGTAGCAGACCTGTCACTATCACCATGGAGACTACACCCTGCCTCCTGTCCCTTTCTTCTCTTCCTGGACGAGCCAGACCTTGGCTGTATCCCCTTTGGCCTCTTCTCATTCTCTAAAGAATTATTTGTTTATGTTTTCATGTTTTAGTAATTGTTTAATCATGTGTATTGCCTATTTAAAGGCTTCTCCATCACTTGTAACATTTAACCTGAATCAATACAAGTTTCTCTCTCTAAATTTGTGTGTCTTTCTCTCTCTTTCTTGTGTCTAAACAATAATCACAATGTGAGGAGTTAAGCATTATGGTTTAGAGGCTGCCTTACCTCTTTCTCTCTTAAGGCAACCTAATACTTGTAAAAATCACTTTAAACTCTTCTTTATCTCTTCTTAAGCTCTAGATTACTGATTCTATTTCTCATTCTCCTTAAGTGAACAAACTGAAAGTTTTGAGTCACTTCTCAAGGATTAGATTCAAACTAGAGATTTTTTGCCACACATAACCAGTTTGCTGTCTAGGATCTTGGTTATAGTGTAGGCTGTGTAAGAGGATTCAACCACCAGTTGGTTGTCTCTTCCTTTAAATGGTGAGTTCCTGTTGTATGGTTGAAGAGGATTCAGTTACAAGTTAACTGAATACTCTCTTGACATGAGACAAACACTCATGAATTCCAACATGGTATCAAAGCCTTTTGGCTCTTCTTTGGGATCAAACTCACCTCTTTTCTCTCTGTTTTTTAATAAATCTTTTCTCTCCCACTCTGATATAGGGTTAGCTTGGTCAATACTTGTTAGTATCTTAAATCAAGCTTGAGGAAGAGAGAGATTTCGAAAATGCTTCACCATTATGCTTTATCCATTGGATAATAGCTCTCACTTAATGGAGCATATCTTTGACCAGTGGACAAACTGTTTTGATCCATTGGTTTCATTGTTGTCTAAGCCACAGAAAACACTTGTTCATGTGTTATTCTGGTGGTTCTCTTATTGAAAGCCCTGGAAAACATCAGTTCATTAGTTATTCCAGTGGCACAAGTCTAAGGTCATTGGATAAATTGATTGTCCAATGGTCTATTATGCTTCAGCTTCTAAAGCACCAAACTCTTGATGAGTATTGGATGCTCCTGGCTGCCAATGCTTCCGCAAAACTCAAGGAAACAGAGAAAAACTCTGTCCATCAGAACTCTTGAGAAAATTCTCTTTTTCTATTCTCTATTCTCTCAAACTCTAATTCTCCAGGTTACTTATTCTCCATCATTCTCCCATTCTCTGGCTACTAATACTCTGGTTACATCATTCTCTACTCTCTACTTATTCTCTGGTTACTTATACTCTCTTGTTACTTAAATCTCTATTCTCACAATCTTGTTTAGAATATGCCTAAGGTTGTTAAACTGTCTTGAAGTTAAGCTGTCTTGAAAGAATAGTCTTGCTTCTGTCCTTAGGAAAATTGATTGTGTTTTTGCCTGAATGCTTAGTCTTGTTGATTAGGATTCAGAGAGTGTTGCTAGGATAGAATCATGAAGATATCTGTCCATTGCTTGTTTGAAATGTGTTTTAAAGATCAGACTTGGTGAAATCCCATGATCTGATCTCTTGTTATCTACTGATTCTTGTCTTAGTGTTTGTTGACAGGCTTCCCATGTTGATCAGAGCCTACACATGATGTATATTCCTGACCATGGAGATTGCCCACTGCCCATCAATACTTTGGACACTGATTGTGTCCATTAACTCCCAATATGGTTGAGAGGGTGAATGGAGCAGTGGAGAGATTGCTCAGAAGTGACTTACCTGATGCCAAGAGGATGGCAGGAAGTACACTCAAGAGAAAAAGGCCACAATTCAAGCCAAGAGGGCTGTGGTCTCAGGGGATTGGTGATCATAACTGGCTCTCATCTTCCAAGCTTGACCACATACTCTCATTATCAGGTCAAGCTTAAGGAGGGGTGTTAATATGAGAAGCCATTGTCCATCTTCTTATGCAAGGGAAGTACCTAAACTATACTTATTCTTGTTTAAATAGGGTTGCCCCTTGAGAATTGATGCAAGTGTGTGTGCATTGTTTGAATAAGGTACTTGGAGTTCATGAGAAGAGTCTGGTCGTGGGTTAAACCCTTTGATGATGGCAGGATGTCAGAAGAAAGGGGGAGACAAAGAACAAGCCACATGGAGAGTTCCAAGCAGTTTTGAGTGTGAAGCAAGGAAGGCATTGGTGCCTGCTTGCCATTGATGTAAGGCCATGATCCAGGGTTTATGAGTCCCTAAATTTGAAAACATAAAACTCATAAACCCACTGGCCAATCCCTAGTATGAGGGTGGTTGCACTCTTTTTCCCTAAGTATGGTTTTATCCCAAGAGGTTTTCCATACTTAGGTTTTTAATGAGGCAAGTGCTCTCAGTTCCAAGCTTGCCCAAGGATCTCCTATGGTCAAGCTTAAGGGGGAGTGTTAAAATAAAGAAATGAATGACCAGAAGAAGAAGCTGGTTGATGATTTAAAGAGGGTTCATCAAGAGAAGCCAATTTGGTTTTGTCCGTACATACTTGCCCCACAAGCAATCATCTTGACCTAACTTACCTTGAAAGGCAAGAAAAGAAGTGGGAAAGCTTAAGGGACGTTTCTAAGCTCCAGAAAACATAGGCTACTCAGTTTGAATTCAAAAGGAAGGATCTGGTTTGAATTAAGCAGAGAAAAGTCACATGGGTGCATAAGGAGTTGTAGCAGACCTATCACTATCACCATGGAGACCACACTCTGCCTCCTGTCCCTTTCTTTTCTTCCTGGACGAGCCAGACCTTGGCTGTATCCCCTTTGGCCTCTTCTCATTCTCTAAAGAATTATTTGTTTATGTTTTCATGTTTTAGTAATTGTTTAATCATGTGTATTGCCTATTTAAAGGCTTCTCCATCACTTGTAACATTTAACCTTAATCAATACAAGTTTCTCTCTCTAAATCCGTGTGTCTCTCTCTCTCTTTCTTGTGTCTAAACAATATTCACAATGTGAGGAGTTAAGCATTATGGTTTAGAGGCTGCCTTACCTCTTTCTCTCTTAAGGCAGCTTAATACTTGTAAAACTCACTCTAAACTCTTCTTTATCTATTCTTAAGCTCTAGATTACTGATTCTATTTCTCATTCTCCTTAAGTGAACAAACTGAAAGTGTTGTGTCACTTCTCAAGGATTAAATTCAAACTAGAGATTCTTTTCCACACATAACCAGTTTGCTGTCTAGGATCTTGGTTATAGTGTAGGCTGTGCAAGAGGATTCAACCACCAGTTGGTTGTCTCTTCCTTTGAATGGTGAGTTCCTGTTGTATGGTTGAAGATGATTCAGTTACAAGTTAACTGAATACTCTCTTGACATGAGACAAACACTCATGAATTCCAACAATGAATATCAACTCTGAAGGTGATGGATTATTTGTCAGCGATGATAGAATAAGGCAGGGGATGGTTTTAGCAGAAAAAGACCAAAGTCAAAATTTGGTAAGAAAGTTGTCTACTATAGGTGTGCAAGTCTGGCCACTATAGGAGAGACTATCTTGAAAAATGGCAGAATTCAACGGAAGGAATTAGTTCTGGAAACGTGGTTCAGAAGAATGACTACTCAGAGGGATAAGCTCATTCGGACATGCTTGCTGTGACGTCAGGGGATCACACTGATTCTTGGATATTGGATACAAGTGCTTCATTCCAAATGACTATTAACAAGGAGTGGTTTGAAACTTATAAGGCTGGAAACATGGGCTCTGTTTGACTTGCGGACGACAAAGTATGTAATGTTGTAAGCATTTGACAAGTCAAATTTCAGATGTATGATGACACAATCATGACACTGACTAATGTCAGACATATTTCAGTCATGAAGAAGAATTTAATATCTCTGGAAATCCTACAAAGAAACGGTTTCAAATACAAATCTAATGATGGAGAAGTGTTAAAGGTATTCTACGGAGCTATGATGGTGATGAAATGTCTGATGACAGCTAGAAACGTGTATTAGTTTATAGGGAACGTGGTTTATAGGTGGAGCCGCAGCTCTAATCTTTGAGTTGGAGTGTACAAATTTGTGGCATATGCCTATGAGTCTTATTGGTGAGCACATGTAGAAAGAATTCCTGAGAAAGGGTCTTCTGGATGGGTTGAAGGGGCGCAAGATGGAATTTTTCAAGTTCAATGTGATGGGAAAACAATCCAAAGTATTTCTTAAGACGGGTCGAGACATGAAAAAGGTCTTATAGACTATTCATTCTGATTTGTGGGGACCAACTTAGGAATAAACATTGGGAGGATCAAGGTACTTCGTTTTATTCATCAGTGACTTCTCTAGGAAGGTGTGGATTTATTTTTTAAGGAAGAAATCTGAAGTGTTAGTGAACTTTAAGATTTGGAAGTCTAAAGTAGAGAATCAAACATAGAGAAAGGTAAAGTATTTGAGATCGGATAATGGCACATAATATACTGATGGGGCGTTCTAGAGGTTCTGTGAGCAGCATGGCATTCATAGTCACTTCACACTGCATAAAACACCTCAGCAAAACAATATTAGTAAAAGGATGAACCGTTCAATTGCAGAGAACGCAATTTGTTTAAGGTTGAAAGTAAGGTTACCAAAGTAGTTCTGGGCAGAGGCAATAAACATGGCAGTCTATCTGATCAATAGGTTGCCGTCTATCAAACTTGATGATTTTTGGATCTCCAGCTTATATGCAAGTTTTGGGAGAAGAGAGGTCGAAGCTGAATCCAAATCCAAGAAATACATGCATCTTTCTAGGATTTGAGAAATTTGTAAAACGTTTCAAGTTCTGGGATAATTAGGCTAAGAAAAGGTGTTTAGTCGAGATGTGGTCTTTGATGAGCAGTATATGGTGCAACAGGCGAGATCAGACCGAGTGTCTTTGATCATTGAGACAGTCACGTATTCTAAAATATCTCACGAGGAGTTTGGCGGAGATAAACCATATGCAGTTAGTGATGAGCGGTCTGTGTAAAAAATACAAAAAGAAGATCAACGTGGAAAAGAGGAGAGTATGGCTACTAGAAGACCAAAACGTGCAATAAAGGCTTGTGTTAGGTTCGGTTTTGAAAAAATGGTCAATTATGCTCTTTTGGTTGAAACATGTGATCCTTCCAGCTATCGAGAAGCTATTAATAGTGGCGAAAAGGAGGAGTGGATTGGTTATATGACAGAAGATTCAGTGAGGAAAAATTTGTAAAATGGTTTATAAGAAGAAATACGGGATGTCTGAGAAAGAACCAATAAACTTAAAATCAAGAATGATGGCAAAATAATATTCACAACGGAAAGGTATAGACTACGATGCGATATCTCGTCTGTTGTAAAACACACTTCCATGTGATCCTCATAGGTAATTGGATCACACCATCCTCTTTGTCTTCAAAAGGATTTGACCACAAATCATGTTCTTTAAGAATGAATGATTTGTGTGCCTTCAGCTGCAAGGTTTCTTCCAGGATGTTATTACGATCTTTAAACGTACATGTGATTCTTCCTAGTTCAAATACGAAGTTCTGAAACCTCTTCACAACCCTTAAGTTCTCCATGAGATTTAACTGAACACAAACAAGAGGTCTGATTAGTAAATAATGAGAATTTTTTTAATGAATCCGCCTTTGAAGACTTTTTGTGAACTACAAGCGCCTCATTAACCTTTTCTTCTTCTCTAGGCTTGGTTAGGTTGTTATTAGGACCCCACAAAGCTTCTGGTACGTACTCCTCTTTATTTGGTTGATTGTCCAAGTTGTATTCTGGTAAAGAAGTGGACAGATCCGATTCAATCTCAGATTTCTCCTCATGCGGCTATAGATCAGGCTTATCACGTGCTGGCTTTAATGGTTCGATCACCGTTAAACCCTCAAAGACCGAAGTCAGAATACTTATTAGGTATTCTTTGAGTTGGCTACGTGCACAAACAAAGTATGCTTCCATGTTTGCTTCTAGAATTAGATATTGATCTTTCGCAAGTTTAACTTGATTCTGGTTCTTTCCTTGGGTTGCAACGCTTCCCTTGTTACTGTTGTTAAGCCTTATCTTCATGTTTTCTATAGAATACATAGAATATTAATGGATATATGATGAAAGTCGTGACATTTGTTTAAGATCATCAAACACTAAACCTACAAGTGGCTCTAATACACTTGATACGGCTTTGGATAGGTTGTCTTTCCCATGAATCACTTGAAGGATTTTTAGGAATCCTTGAGCTTTAAGGTTCTTATATGGTTGATTATCTTCACAACAAGGCTATGGAAAACCCTAAAATTGTTCTGCTGTGGCTATCTACGAGTGTAACCTCATATAGGTTAATGCATGTTGAAAATCATATGTAAACAGAAGAGTTAACTTCCTAGTGATGATGGATGGATATGACCACGTGAATGATCAAGATAGAAGTCTCCAAAGAGTTAAAATATGCCAAAATATTGATGATTTTCTTAGAATATTTCGTGGTTACATTATGTGCTTAGTTTTGGCTTATATAGAAAAACATGTAGACTACTAACTAAAAAACCCTAATCTTAATCTCAAAAGGAAAACCAAAACCTATTTGTAATTGGTTTAAGAAACCAATTTTTTTTATAATTGGTTTATAAAACACCAGACCTAAGCCTAATAGGTTTACAATTGCAGAAAACAATAGTTACACTTAACTAAGAGATTTCGACCATGTAAGGCCCAAGGTGGTCAATCATTCTTCTTTATGGCTTTATAAGGGACTTTCTCAACCAACACACTTCTGAGCCCGGCCCATGGACCTTCTGATGTCTTCAATATTCTCTCTTGGTCTACTGGGTCGTGTGTTGCATGCTGCCAAATCCAAACCAAGCTTTGACACATCGGTTTCCATTGTATATGCCATTGTCGACCATTTACTCTTGCTTGCTCACCCATATGGTAAGCTGTTCGTTCAACTTTCTCAAGGTCGTGTTGCAAGCTCCTCCTGGTCTTCTTTGTCTCATGTTCTTGTCGAGCTATGATGTTTCTTGCTGGTTCATGTTGTTCCAAGGCCATATCATGAACATTCTTCTTTTCTCTGTCCAATACTTCATGAATCAAACCAATGAGCTCACTGAATGACCCATTGATCCACACACCAAGAAATGACATAGGTGTTCCATAAGTGGCTTTCAAATCCTTGGACTTGAGGCTGATCCAAGTCGCATCATGCAGAGAGTAGCTATGTACTATGATCGCACTATTTGTTGTTGTATAATGCACTAAGCATATGTTTGTTATGTGAGATGAACTAGGCACCATGTTTGTTTCATGCTAGATCTAGGTTTCCCTAATTGTAGTGTTATGTATGAGTTAGTGGTTTGCATGTTTAGTATCCCATACGTCACTGAGTGACTCCCCTGTTACTCACCTCTCTTTCTTCCCCTCGTAAGTAAGCAGAACGAGTAATGGGATATCTGGACGGTTTGGTGTTTGGGGGGGGGTGATCACAATTTTATTTTGGTTTTTATTTGGCTTTACTCGACTTTTTGATATGGTTTATTTCAGTTACTAAATTTAAAAATGATTTATCCCACTTTTATTTTATTAGATATTGTGGTACTTTATTCGGTTTTTCATAAATCGGTTTAACTCGATATTTTATAGGGCGTAACACGCCCTTCTAAGGAGTGGATGAGATGGGTGTTACAATTTAGTATCAAAGCGATTATGTCCTGGCCCTGACCCGAGTTGATGATTTTGAGACTCGATTTTCAATGTTTTACGGGGACTGAGAATTTTCAAAAAAAAAATGACACCATTCTGTTGAGTATTCGATTAATCGTTAGCGTTCTAACACTTTTCTTTTTATTTTTGCAGGAGAGGACAAGTTTGCATTGTTTTAGTGTTTAGATTTTAATCTATCGTGCATGGTTCTAGAAGAAGTTCAAAAAAAATATTTGTTGTTTTTATATCTATGTTTATGTGCCATTTTTGTCATTTCTTAAACCGGTGTTGTTTCTGTTTCATGCTCTTCTTTCATTCGATACCGTTGAAATTCTTTCTCGATTCTTCTTGGAATTCAAAGTGAATTACGGTTAAGTAGATGAGAATTGTAACGACACATGTTTCATAAAACCTCTTTAGTTGTCTTTACATTTGTTTTAAAACCGGTTTGAGCTTCCTTAATTCTGTTTTAAGCCAAATCAAACAATTTTTTTTGTCTTGTTAATTAATAGTTTCTGCGGATCATATGTATATATATTTTATTACTCCATATATCCCCTCTAGGTCAAATCCGTATAACCTAGCCGACTTGCAAGAGAATAATAATTATGCGAGTCAAACCTTGTGCTGCTAACCAATCTCCAGTCTAGGTCGATATGCAAACGTCTTTGCACCCTACAACCTCTGAAATGTGTCGATATACAAACATTTTTGCACCCCACGATGTCTTAAACATCTACATCAATATGCAAATTCCTTTTCACCTCGCAATATGTCAAACATCTACGTCTCTAGCTCAGACATGTCTGGCCCCCGTAATCTTCACATAGACCCTACGTTTATAACTACATATTTATGTAGTTATTCTACGTTTATAACTAGACACACACACACACACACACACATATATATATAGTTATAATTGTAGGAACTATGCGGAGATTGCGGGGGCCAGAGATATCTGAGAGATTGCGGGGTGCAAAGACGTTTGCATATCGATGCAGATGTTTGAGAGATTACAGGGTGTAAAGAAGTTTGCATATCAACGCAGAGTAGAGATTACGGGATGCAGAGATGTTTGCATATCAACGCATAATAGATATTGTAGGGGCACATAGACGAACTTATGTACTATCAACGCAGCGTATACACATATATCTTTATAAGGAAATGCGGGATGCAGAGAGTAGCTATGTACTATCATTGCATGGGTTGTTGTTGTATGGTAACTAGGCATATGTTTGTTCTGTGAGGTGCACTAGGTACCATGTTTTTTTCATGCTAGAGCTAGGCTTCCATAGTCGTAGTGGTATGTACTGAGTCAGTAGTTTGCGTGTTTAGCATCCCATATCTTACTAAGTGACTCCTCTATTACTCACCCCTCTTTATTCCTCATGCAGGTAAGCACGATGAGTAATTAGATATCTAGGCGGTTTGGTGTATTTAAGGGGGGGGGGGTGATCACTGTTTTATTTCAGTTTGTATTTGACTTTTCGATACGGTTTATTTCGGTTACTAAATTTAAAACTGATTTATCCCGCTTTTATTTTTAAAAATATTTTGGTATTTTATTTGTTTTTTTATAACTCAGTTTAATTTGATATTTTACAAGAAGTAACACGACATTCTTGAGAGTGACTGAGATGGGTGTTACAGTAACGTTCTTAAGTTTTCTGAACCTCAGAACCATCCTGAAACTGAATATCCTTTTCTTGATCTTTGAATAGTTATTCCTTGTTGACTAGCACATCTTTACTTTTCACAACTTTTTGTTTCTCGAGTAACCAGAATCTATTACCCTTTGTACCTTGACCATCGCCTACGAAGATTCCTTTCACTGCCCTTGGACTGATCTACTCTGTTACCTGGTGAACATAAGCCACCCACCCGAAGCTTCTCAAATGACTGTATTCCGGATAAACACCTGTCCATATTGCCTCATGTATATCAAACTGTAACGACGCATTAGGTGATATGTTAATTGGAAATACAACAGTAGATGCTGCTTCTGCCCACAAACTTCCACTTAACCCAATCTCATTTAGCTTCGTTCTAACCTTATTTATAATGGTGAAGTTCCTCCTTTCTGATATCTTGTTCTGATGAGGAGTATACGTGCATGTTTTGTGTCTCTTGATCCCTAAACCGCTGCGCAACATATCAAACTTCTGATTACAGAATCACAACCCATTGTCTGTCCGTAGGTATTTAACCTTTCTTCTAGTCCAATTTTCCACCAGCAGTTTTCAATCCAAGAAAAACTAATGATTCATCCCTTCTCTTGAGAAAATATATCCAAACCTTCTTAGAATAGTCAGTATAAAGGTTAGAAAGTAGTGAGCTTCTGACAGGTTTGGTGTTGTGTTTGGTGAACCCAAATTATCTGAATGTATGTATTCTAGCATTCCTTTGGTAGTATTCATAGCCTTGAGAAGCTCTATCTATGGGACTTTCCCATAACACAGGCTTCACATAATCCAAGGTTCCTTATATCTTTGATATGCTCTCAAATTACCGTATGAGCAACTTACTCTCTCAAGAGGTTCATTTGTAGTACATAGGGATTGAATCCACATGGATTGTGGGCACACACTATTTATAGATATGGAGATTAAGTTAGGCAAGTAATTAAAGAGCAATAAACAATAAAGCCGTTGATTAGATGGTGGAACACAAAGTGAGAAAATATCTAGATCTAGGGTTTCAGGTAATCATGATTATAGAGATATAAAAGGTAAAGGTGTGTGTGTGTGTGATATTCTAAAACTCGAACTCTAGTGTATATATATATACAGCTGTCGCATGTGAGTCTAATACTTATCTAAGTCTAGTATTCTAGCTATCGCTAATGAACACAGAGTGAGTTATCGATCGATTGTAGGCGTTGAGCATCGATCAGTGACTAACTTAAATCATTTTTATCATATTCGAATTGTTCACTAACTTCCTAGACCATCTGTCGCATGTATCTAGCAACCTAACTCAAAATAATCAATTCAGGTGAGGATCTACTGTAGTAGTTGTCTACAATCGTAAGATCATGGTTCTAGTTAGCTACTTTGAACAAAAGCATTAATAGCAATTCAATTGATAGATATCTCTATCACCTTAGCAATTCTATTATTTTGGCTAATCCTTCATAAAATTAATTAACCCTAAATCTAACAAAGAGAACTACTTAGATATGACCAAGAAAAGCATGATAATAACTAAATATAAATCATGAAATAGAATAAGAATAAGAAATAATGGAGTTCCAATAGAAGTCTCTTAAGGAGTCTTGGAACTTCTCTCCAAATCAAACTAAAAGCTTCTAAGTATGGAATAGTAATGAAGGTAGTGGTTTTTGGTGGTGTGTTGCCCAAACAATAGCAAAACACCTAAATACTAGGTATTAAGCCGTCCAGAAGTAATCTTGTAAATTAGTGAAACTTCTTGGCTTTTAGTCGGTCACCAACAAGTAGGACCGTTTCGCGCTTCGCTATCGATCGATGACAACATAGTGTTGTCGATCGACACTCTTCGTAAATATCGACTCGGACTTTTGATTCTTCAACAACTACGAGTTTCTTCATCATAAAACCCTAAAATACTCCATAATCTCAACGTTGCTCCAAAACATACCTAGACATGAAAATAGCCTAAAATAGACTCCAAACATATAGTTCCTAAAACGCACATATATTATGGGTAAAAATGGGTAAAAT
Source organism: Moricandia arvensis (assembly GCA_905132765.1). Lineage (NCBI taxonomy): Eukaryota > Viridiplantae > Streptophyta > Magnoliopsida > Brassicales > Brassicaceae > Moricandia > Moricandia arvensis. The sequence goes on along the minus strand of CAJHQP010000014.1, from coordinate 40,496 downwards.
CCATAGTATATCAACTCCCCAGACTTATCCTTTGCTTGTCATTAAGCAAAGAATATCTCTATCTGAAAAAGGTTTGAAAACATAGGGACTCACAGTTCTTTAAATTACTGCCATCACCCCTACTATGTTGCAAGCCACATCAAATAAGTGCTAACCTCAGAGATAATTTATATCCTAGCTTAGCAACCAAATCCATTTTACCAGCAACTTAGCTAATACAGTCTACCTCGCCCATTTACTAACCTCATTTCTTAAATATAAAAAGTGCAAGCTTTACCTTGGGAGTATCGATTACACATAGAATCTTACTCAAGTAAGTTTCTGAACACACATGTAGTGTTCTCTGATCCCTTTCCTCTATCTCTTCTCACTCTTCTCAGTCAATGTTCACATGTAGTGTTCTCTGATCCCTTTCCTCTATCTCTTCTCACTCTTCTCAGTCAACAATGTTCCCTTCTTTGAAGGGTATCATTTTATTTTTTTATTGACTGATATATTTTGGAGATGCTTCCATGAATCAAGCCGCAATGGTTTTTGACACAAATCATGTTCACTTATTTTTGACATTTATCTCTTTCTAGAATCATGTGAATCAAGCTTTAATGGTTGTAGCCACCAAATCTTGTTCAAATTCTTTTTAATATGAAGGGGAGAGAGAGGGGAACCAGAAACACACAAATTTTTACCTTCCAGATTTGTAGGAAGAATCCGATCCTTTGTATATCAAGCCCAAAGACAAGCAAATAAAGTCAAATTAGGTTGGAGGTCAGCTTTGGTTCTTTCAAACATTCTCTACAAGTGTAGATATGAATGGCAGTTGATCCACTTCGGTATCTCTAGTACACTCTGCAGTCAGTAAGTATAAGAATGGTGCTATAGAGCGGTTAGATAATAAGTAAAAATTTAAAACAATCATAATCCCCTTTTTGAATCTATCAAACTTTTAATAAACACCATAAATATAAAAATCAAAATAAAACACAATATCAGTAAACCTCCCATAGACTTAAATAACATTGTCCCTAGTGTTATACAGTTTGAGATCAGTGGGAAAATAAATCATAAGTAAAACTTTCACAAGCAAAAATTGAGTCATATCTTCCTTTTGTTATGAGTGTTGATATGCACAGTTAAGTGGTGACCGATACTCGTGATGCTCTGTCGAGCGACACCAGCCGGTTCTTGTTGATCGTTCCTGGTATCTCAACTCATCTTTCTCGGATTTCTTTTTTTAAACTGTAATAAAATAAACATGAAGAATCAGTAAAATTAAAAATAAACACGAATTTAAAACTTAATAAAACTAAGCAAGCGCTTGTTTATAGTCTATAGCTTAACGTTTGGATGCTTTGGACTAATAAGAGGTAAAGGAACACTTGTAGGAAAACAAGTATCTACATCTTCTCTGCTCATCTCGAACCATGTGCCTACAAAGCTTCTGATGACTTTGTCACCTCTGGTTCTGTACTCCTCCTGTCTCTGGATAATCTCATGTGTGTAATCCACTTTCAGCTGTATCTCCTCCATACATTTGTTGATCCATCCAATTTAGCTGTTAAGAGGGAATTAGATTGCATCAATTTTCTTGTATAACTCATCAAACATCTGCGCATGAGCTATGTGATGTCAGCTTTCATCCCCTCAATTTGCTCTTTCTTATAGATCTTAGGTGCTGGCCAGATTAGTTTTTCTGTGTTAAGACGTCCCTCATACTGTGGTAGACTAATGTAGAGCTTTCCTGTGTCATGATTCATCTCTACAATATCTGCTATGTCTTCTTTGGAAACATTGATGATCCTTCCATCTTTAGCATGTGCGTGCCCCAACCGATCTCTGATAAATCCAAATTCATCCGGTGAAAGGATACTTTTATGTTGTCTGAATCTTCTGGATCGAGGATGGGTGGCTGATGGTGCAGTGTAAAAACGTCCGGATTGTGGAATTTGAAAAGTGTCGATCGATGGTGGGTTCCAGTTATCGATCGATGCGGTGCGCTTTCCGCGGATTACACGTTCTAACGAAACAGGGTCCGAGAACAGTAGGCCTTTTTCCTTCTTGCTTTTGGTACTGCTGGGCATGCACCTGAAAGACAAATAAAACATTTTATGTTTAGTAAATAAAATAAAAAAAAACCTAGACTAAATATATATATTAGATCTAATAGCGAATCCAATGCTCCCCGGAAATGGCGCCAAATTTGATATGCTCTCAAATTACTCTATGAGCAAATTACTCACTCAAATAAGAGGTTCGATTGTAGTACTTAGGTATCGAATCCACAAAGAGCAAGGCTACACACTAGATTTACAGATATGTAGATTAAGCTAGGCAAGTAATTAAATAGCAGTAAACAATAAAACAATTAATTAGTTCGTTGTAAGTCAATATGAGAAATAACTAGATTTAGGGTTTCAGGTAATCAAGATTATAGAGATATAGAAGCTAAAGGTGTGTGATACTCTAGAACTTGAACTCTAGTGTATAGATATCCAGTGATGTAGCTATTATTATGCACTCTAAAATTAACCCTATGAGCTACTTTTTACTCTCAAGTAAGGGGTTTAGTGTAGTACTTAGGAATCGAATCCACAGAGACTCTAAGATTACTCAATAGATTTATTGCTTCAAAATAAAGCTAGATGAAAGTATTAATTTATGAATAGTGAATTAAATATTGATTTAGTTTGTAAAGATTATTGGAAGGATTAGACTTAGGGGAACTCTCAGGTAGACTAAGTAATGCAGACTAACAGAATGTTAAGGGTTTTAGTGAAGTGCTGTTCTGAACTCAAACTCTAAGGTTTAGGTAAGTCACTCTCGTGAATCTTAACAGAGTGTCGATCGATGGCCACTATGTGGTGTCGATCGACGCAACTTCTAAACATATCCGATTCTTTATGTTTGATATGTTATCTAAACTTCTAATTCAACTCTCGTTTGTTATTATAATTTTAGACCGTTTAAGATATGTTTCAGGGTATAGACAAGCTCTCGCTTGCGCTACAACATCCTATTATCTAAGGTTGATGTGATCAGATTCAACTTAGCATTAAGATCTACTTGAACAAAGAACTAATTAGAATAACCCTAACAATTTCATAACATTAGCAAGCCATTAACTACCATAGAAGAATCCTAAATCTAACAATGGACTACTCAGACATGATTGTGATAAACATGATGATTAGCTGATTGAATTGCATAGAAGTAACCATAAGAAACAAAGGAGTTCAAGATCTTAGTCTGTGTATGAATAAATCTCTCTCTCCAATGGTAGCTGTCAAAGTTGCAAGTATCAAAACAAGCGTGTCTTGCAAAACAGCTAATAACCTAATAAATAATCTAAAATGCGGCCAAGGACTTGTCTTGCAAATAATAGAACTTCTGGGTCAAATTGTGATTTCTTCAAATATTCTATTAAGTCACGAAAGTGTTGACCGTCGATCGACACTCAGGGTAAGACATCGATCGATGGTCTCTCCGTATTCTGGTTCTGACTTTGAGTTTTTGACTGAGCATTCTTCAAAGCTCCAAAATGATCTAAAATCTCCATTTACTTCTAATGAGTACATGAACCTGCAAAGACTCTAAAACAATACCAATTGCATATAAAAGACTCTAAAACCATATACATATCATGGGTAAAATCAAGTAAAAACCATGACATATCAACTCCCTCAGACTTATCCTTTGCTTGCCCTCAAGCAAAACATAGAATGAATGTGTGAAAGGTTTAAAACACACAAAGATTTAGCAGCTCCTTAGAACACTGTTTCACCTAAGTTTCTGTTGCAACCATTTCTAGAGCATTTCCATGTACTTTTCTTAGCTAATCAATCTTCTCTACCACAACCTACCGGAAGATATCTGACATACCCTCTACTATCCTTATTTAAATACATAATATAGGGTGCATACTTTATCCTGGGTGTAGTGATCAGAGAACACGTGGATTTTTACCCAAGCAAGTGTCTGAACCAAATGTAATCTTTCTAATCCTTTTCTTCTCTCTTCTTTCTTCTTTGAATCTTTTTAGATCTCAAACTCAATGGACAATGATGCTGATACAGTCCATCTTGCCATCTTATTTTCAGTTTTTTATGACAGAGTTGTAGGCGAATAGTGGGATCATCGGTAATGCACCTACCTCTCGCTTCCAATAATGTGTGGTCATTCATTTGAATTAGAATAGTGGGATCATGGTAATGTATATATCCCTCTGCATCTCAGGAAATCATCTCAATCTTTTTTTTCTTTTTTTTTATAGATGCTGAAGAAAGGTGAGAGGAGGATCAGAAAGTAAAGTACTTTTACCTTTCAGATTTGCAAGAGGATTTCGATCCTATGTATACCAAGCCTTTATCCTACCCCATATGAAGTGAAGTGCACCCACCACAACTCTCTTGAAGTCTACGTGATCGTGGATTGGGATCTCTGGGATCTGTGGGAATGCTGGAAGAGGGGGTGGTGGTGCTTCTGGCTCGCCCTCTGCCGTAGTTTGAACTGCTCTGATTCCTTCTCTGCGGCGTATACAGACAGGTGCATTGCGCAAGAGGTGCTTGTCCGGTCTGAACTCAAGGCTTGCAGGGGTGTCGGCGAAGTCTGTCACATTGCGCTCAGGAAGCTCTATCATGTGAGGCCCTGCATCATCCACGAAGGACCACCGGCGTCCTTCCTTCAGCCAACCTGCCCTAGTCAAGTGAGGCTCATCCATTTACTCTATCTCTGTCTCCACAGATGTTCCCTGAAGGCTGATCACAAGATGTAAAAAGATGGGTGTTAGAAGGCTCCCCACCGTCTCCTTCTTCTTGCCGGATCCCTTGAAAGGTTTCCCCTTCAGAGACACCAAGTGCTCAGCGAAAATAGCCCCCAGGTTCACCTGCTGGTCGCTCACTAGTGGTGAAACAACCTCCTTATCGAGCTCAACCAAGCCTCTGACTGACTCGTACAACAATGTGAGCTCGTGAACCCTCAACTTGTTGGGCTCCATCTTGCACAACAGACTGTTGGCAAGGATCTTCAGGAAGTAGCGTAGGGACGGGTGGCGGACGTCATTCTGAGTGGCTGAGCTGGAGTCAAAGTGGCATCTGGCTATGAGTCCCCAGAAAGTGGTCTGTCAAGGAAAGGAAGGGATGGTGCAGCCAAGGTCCTCGGGGTTGCTAAACTTGTAGATATGGCAGAGGTCAGGAATGGGATGTTGTATATGATGCCTCTGATCATGAAAGTCAAATAGGCCTCGGTCGCCCTCTTCGTTCTAGAGTTCTGATAAATTACTCGAGCTATGGCCATAGACTGTCGAACCAGGTCAGGATAAAGTGCATATGGCCTAGTAGCCATGGTTCACATCCCCAGCTCTCTCATCATGTCTCAGGTATCAGACCAGAGCCCCATCTTTTTCAGGACGTCTTTGTCAATGATCCTAGTGGGGTCAATGGAAATTCTTTGCCAGGCGTTGTAATAGAAACTGTCGTTGTCATCCCAGTCTTGAGACACGGCTCTATGGGTGCATCCTCTCGAAGCTACAACTGCTTTAGTTTCAGGGTAAAGCTCAGATGTGTCGATTAACTCCTTTTCCTCTTTAGGCCAAGGGTCACGGCATGGGGGTCATGATGGTGCAGAACTGGAGCCACCAACGTTGAAACGTGCTTTGGTTCTTCTCTCGCTCATCTGGAATCGCTAAAATAAATAAGAATCAGCAAATAAACTCAAATCGTTACGACCGTCGATCGACGGTCTCGCGGGTATAGATCGATGATAGTCGCAATATCATGAGATCTTTATCTCTTAAATCAAACCAAAATCATGAAAACTACAGTTACGAATAATTGATAACTAGTAATGTAGTAATCCATCACCCTAAACTGTTCTAAATTCCAATCTAGACCCTAAAATTTTTGATTTTTTCTCTCAAGCCCTAGAAACTCCCTAAAATAAGAGATTTCAAGAGCATACCTTGATTATCGGTGGATTAATTGAACTAAACATATAGAGAATGAAAGACCGATTGGGTTAGGCTCAAGAATGAGCAAAACCGGCCAAAATTGAGAGAGTTTTCAGCTCTAGAAATCGCAACAGTTTTGGCGGCTATGAAAAAGTGTTTGTGAAAAGGGGTCGTGTCAAGCTTATTCAGTCTCGACACTCCTCCATCGATTGATGGTCTATAGGGATGTCAATCGGTGGTCATTCATGTGCCTCATATTTCAATTTAAAAGTTTCACGTGCATAATTATATATTTATTATATATATATATATATATATATATATTTTTTTTTATTTTTTGTAACTGGATTTGTTAAAAAGCTTTTAAGATTTTCAATATTCACAAGTGAGTTACCTCCCACTCAGCGCTTGTTTAAGGTCGTAAGCTCGACAGAAAACTGGGCCTAACAATCGGGATTTGGCATCTCTAGACGCATGGTCTGAGAATGCGGATTTTCAGCTCTAGCCAAGTAATGCTTTACTCTTTGCCCATTCACTGTGAAGTTGATATACCTTGTTATTTACCAATTTAATAGTATTATTTGGACCCTATTTGGAGTATGTTGTGTATGTTTAGACTGTATTTTAGAGTTTTTTCAGGTCAATGTACGTTTTGGAGCATTATGAAGATAATAGAGCTTGGTAGAGCATTCAGAGAAGATATCTAGTAGCTGTTCAGTTAGAGTCGAGGTCAAGCCTGACCATCGATCGACGATGCATGCTTGTTGTCAATCGACGGTCTACTCGCTGAGAAATTGGGCGACTTCAAGCCCAAGTCAAGATAATTTACAAGAATGCTCCTGGACAAGTTTTTACCTAGTTTATAAGGTCTAGCCATTGTTTAGGAAGGAACACAACACAAGACAGAGATTTTATAGTATAATATTATTTAGAGTTTTCTTAGTAGTTTTGGAGAGAAGATCTGAACTCGTTCAGATATTTGTATTGGAATCCCATTATCTATTCTAGGCATTTATTTATTTAGTTTATCATGTTTTCTATGATTATGTTTCAGTAATTCTCTTGTTAGATTTAGGGTTCATTATGGTATTAATGAATTAGCCCAAAAAGGATTGTTAGGGTGAAGAGATATCTATCTTTGGAATTGTGTTTAATGCTTGTGTTCTAGAGTAGCTAACTAGAACCATGAACCTAGGATATACACAACTACGAGAGTAGGTTCTTTGCCTGAATTGATTCTATTGAGTTAGGTTGTTAGATACATACGCGAGCTGGTTTAATTAACCTAGTGGACGAACTTCCAGTATGATAACCATCGATCGATACTAGGCCTTCGCCGTCGATCGATGGTTGACTCCTCTGTTCGCATACGAGCGTTGGAACGAGAGGGGGTCAGATTGTGATTAAGGTCCTTGCATATTCATAATTCCTTGCATCCTATCCATTATAATTCACTTGTGAAACCCTAGATCTATATTTTGCTTATTTGAATCAGTTAACTTATTTAGCAAATTTTCTTTTTGGAATAAACCCTAATTACAAACCTCATATTTATAACTTGCCTGGGTTAACTTTTAGACCTCAGAAATCTATTGTGTGACCTCGCTCTCTGTAGATTTGATCCGTATGTACTAACATTTAAACACTGTTGGTAAGAGTATTTATAGGGTTAATTTGATAGATTGCCTGCTTAATTATAAGCCTTAACCCACACGCTGTCAGAAGTTCTCGGGTTACTCAGAACAATAGCTCTATATGGTGTAACTTCTCTCATGGTGAAGGGTCCTGACCAACGAGAAAGCAATTTCCTGGGAAATAGAGTCAATCGAGAGTTGTATAAGAGTACTTGGTTGTTAGGTATGAAATGCCTAGAAATGAACTTTTTGTGGTAATATGCTTTACTTCTCTCTTGGTCGTTAGGTCAGATAGCTTCCGGTAGGTTGTGGTAGAGAAGATTGATTAGCTAAGCAAAGTACATGGAAATACTCTAGAAGTGGTTGCAACAGAAACTTAGGTGAAACAGTGTTCTTAGGAGCTGCTAAGTCTTTGTGTTTTCAAGCCTTTCACTAATTCATTCTATGTTTTGCTTGAGCGCAAGCAAAGGATAAGTCTGGGGGAGTTGATATGTCATGGTTTTTACTTGATTTTACCCTGGGTATGTATATGGTTTTAGAGTCTTTTATATGCAATTGATATTGTTTTAGAGTCTTTACATGTTCATGTACTCATTAGAAGCAATTGGAGCTTTTAGATCATTCTGGACCATTGAAGAATGCTCAGCCGAAAACTCAAAGTCAGAACCAGAATACGGAGAGACCATCGATCGATGTCTCACCCTGAGTGTCAATCGACGGTCAACACTTTCTTTAGGTAATAGAATATTTGAAGAAATCACAATTTTACCCAGAAGTTCTATTATTTGCAAGACAAGTCCCTGACCGCATTTTAGGTTATTTATTAGGTTTCTTAGCTGTTTTGCAAGACACACTTGTTTTTACAACCCTTTTGACACTTGCAACTTTGACGGCTACTATTGGAGAGAGAGATCTATTCATACACAAACTAAGATCTTGAACTCCTTTGTTTCTTATTGTTACTTCTATGCAATTCAATCAGCTATTCATCACGTTTATCACAATCATGTCTGAGTAGTCCATTGTATGATTTTGGGTTCTTCTAGGGTAGTTAATGGCTTGCTGATGTTATGAAATTGTTATGGTTATTCTAATTATTTCCTTTTTCAAGTAGATCTTAATGCTAAGTTGAATCTGATCACCTCAATGCCTAGAAATGAATTTTTTGTTGTAATAGGCTTTAGTTCTCTCTTTGTACAATTTCGAGTTCTTGTTGTAATAAGCACACACCCCCCCAACTTAACTTCTACCTCCGGGAGAATCACTGTTTGAAATCAAAGGATTGCATCCGAAATTTATATCGAGTGGAATAATCATCTCTTCCTGCTCTCCGGAGATGTCATGGATCGATGGTTCTTCGCGGGCATCGATCGATTCTTCCTCATCCGACGAATGCACGTGACCAAGGAAAGTCGATTCTGCTTGGTAGACATTTTATATAGGTAGGAAATCATTGACAGGGATGCCGTTTTTGACTCTTATTCGAGATAGTTGATCTGCGACTCCATTTTCGACTCCTTTCTTATCCTTGACTTCTATGTCAAATTCCTGTAAGAAGAGAATCCATCTTATAAGTCTAGGTTTTGCATCTTTTTGTTCATTAAATACTTTAAGGCGGCGTGGTTGGTATGGACGATCACTTTCGAACCAACTAGATAAGAGCGAATTCTTTTGAAAGCGAGCACTACAGCTAGTAATTCTTTTTATGTTGTCGCGTAATTGCATTGTGCATCATCGATTGCCCTACTAGCATAGTATATAGCGTGCAACTTTCTGTCCTTTTTCTTTCCGAGCACAGCGCCTACAACAAAATAGCTGGCGTCACACATAATTTTAAAGGTAAACTCCAATCCAGTGCTTGCACAATCGGAGAAGATACGAGGGCCGATTTGATTTCTTTGAAAGCTGTCAGACATTCAAGTGTGAAGTCGAATTTCACTTCTTTAAATAGGAGTGCCATAAGAGGTCTAGCAATCTTGCTAAAATATTTTATGTATCTTCTACAAAATCCAGCATTTCCTAAGAAGCTTCTAACGTCTTTCACTTTTGTGGGTGGTGGCAAACCTGTCATTACTTCGATTTTGGCTCTGTCCACCTCAATACCGGCTGCTGAGATTTTATGTCCCAAAACGATTCCACTGTTGACCATAAAGTGGCCCTTTTCCAAATTTAGGACTAGATTCTTTTCTTCGCATCTTGCCAACACCTTCCATAGGTTATCCATGCATGTTTTGAAATCTGGACCATAAACTGAGAAATCATCCATGAAAACTTCAATGAAGTCTTCGATCATGTCAGTGAATATAGACATCATGCATCTCTGGAATATTGCAGGAGCGTTACAGAGTCCGAAAGGCATTCTGCGGTATGCAAATTTTCCCTAAGGACAGGTGAAAGTGGTCTTTTCTTGATCGTCGGGATGTACAGGAATCTGGAAAAATTCTGAATACCCATTGAGAAAACAATAGTAATGATGGAATGCGAGCTTGTCTAACATCTAAATAAAAGATAGAGCAAAGTGATCTTATCGCGTGTCAGCGTTTAACTTTCTGTAATCGATACACATTCTGTGTCCAGTTATAGTCCTCATCGGGATCAATTCGTTTTTGTCATTCTTCACCATTGTAATTCCTCCTTTCTTTGGGACAACATAACTGGACTGACCCAGTTACTATCTGATATCGGGTAAATAACACTTGCTTCCAGAAATTTCATGATTTCCTTTTTAACTACCTCTTTCAGGTTGGGATTTTAATCTTCTCTGATGTTTAACGGATGATTTCGATTCAACCTCCAGGCGTATCCTATGCATGCATAAATTGGGGAAATTCCTGGAATGTCATTTAAAGAATATCCGATAACCTTGCGATGTCTTGCAACTTGTTAAGCAGAAGTGCTTGCTCTCTGCTATTAAGGTTGGCATTGATGATGACATGATAGGATTTTTCATAAAGAAAGGCATATTTGAGTCCAGCTGGGAGCGGTTTAAGCTCAATCTTGGGTACTTTCTCCTTACTCCAATATTCAGTCATTGAACGCTATCGATCGACGGTAGGCTTTTCCTATCGGTCGACGGTAGTCGATAAATTGGTTTCTTCAATTCGACGTGTATTATTTCTCTGTCGGCATCTATGAATCTCTCATATTCCTCAACTTGATCATCCAACGCAAAATTTCACTTTCCGGAGATGTGATTGCTCTACCCAAGAGATCATTAGAACACATATCCATAAACAACTCTTCAGGTAATTAAGAAAGGTAATCTATATGGTAGGATTGACCATCGATCAAGGGTTTCTTGACTATCTTTTCCATGTCGAAAACCATCGGTATTTTTCCGATATTGAGACACATGCGTCCTTCTCTGACATCAATGATCGCTCCTAATATTAGAGGATTTTTGGGTTCTTGCTCATAACTTAGCACTATGAAGTATGTAGGTATAAGACAATCATTAATGTGAATGGGCACATCTTCAAGTACCCCTTTTGGAATCCTAGTGGATCTATTGGCTAAAACCAGAGTGATCCAGGTAGACTGAAATTGAGTTAGCCCAAGGGAAATTGCAACTGATTAAGGCATCAAGTTTACACTGGAGCCTAAATCACAAAGTGATTTTTCGAATCTCTCATTATGGATGGTGCAATCTAGAGCAAAGCTATTGGGATCACGAAGTTTAACTGGGGTTTCTCCTTGAATAATTGCGCTTACTTCCTCAGATACCATCATTATGCTATGCTCTGTTTCACTGAATCCTCATAACACTGCGTCTTTCACATATTTCTTGATTGCAGGTGAAACCTTTAAGGCATCGCTAAGTGGCATCTCGATGACCACTTTGTCAAAAGATTTCTTGCATATTGCTCAATCTAACTCTTTTTTCGCTTTCGCATTAGTACCAGGAACAAGGGTTCTTGGTTGGTAGACCCTAGTTTTAACCGGTTCGGTTAATTTTGGGCTGGGGATTTGGCATTGATCGATTCTAGGTTCAGAGTGTCGATCGATGGTATCGCGATCCTCCATTTCTGTTTCCTTCAAGTTAGTGGGCAATTCCTCTAGGTCGTCAGCATGATCTAATATTTATGTTTCGGGAAGAATTTCAGGACCATGCTCGTCAATGTGAAGATGAATGGGGCTTGATTATTCTTTCTAGTCCTGTGAAATTCTAGCGATTTCATCAATGGTGATGCTCTCTTTTGTGCTGGGAATCAGTCGTTTTCCGCTTCGTAAAGTTACAGCATTGACTTGACTCCTAGGGTTGGTGTCTGTCATACCAGGCAGGAATCATTTTTCTCTCATGATAGACAAGGTGTTTTTCGCAACTTAGTTGTCGATCCTCTTAATTTGGTTACTCAAAGTTTCGAATTATCCCGTCATTCCGAGTATATTGAATTTAATTTATTGTCGACCGGCGGCTACCCTACGTTTTTGTGAATACTTGATCCATTCTTGATTTTGAACTTCTTTCATGTTTCTTCACAGTTACCTGACTGGAGTGACCAGTCGCTCCCATGCTCCTTTGAGACTTCCCTGATTTGCTTCTTGCAACCTTGGAACCAGACAATGTTAGTATAGAAACATAACATATAAACACAACAATTCCTAAGGCTAAGCAGATCAGACAACCTCACCATAAGACCTACTCAGCTGGCTGCGTGTGTGGACTACCATACTCACTATCCTAGAATTAACCTTGCTCAGATACCTTTTGTAAAACCTGATCATGGTCTTTCGACCCAACTGGACCCTTAGGCTTACTTTTCAGAAACAATCCTTGTTTGATCCATTTTAATCAATTATTTACTAAGTCATATTCGGAAATATGAGGTTCATGAACAATTGACCAGATACTATACAAGAATATGGAATGATTTACTTTGTGCTACTTAACTATATGTGATCCAATACATAGTTTACTACAAGTCTCATAAACGATAAGCAACTCATCCCTAACATCATATAACCACACGCCACACAGCCTCTCACTGATAAAGTCTTCATGGCTCCTTGGCTTGACCACGATCAGCCCCAGTTCCTGAAACCATGACCAACATAAGCATTAATCATAACCGAAGACAGAATGGTTGATTCTACAATGCTTGGCTTGGTTCCTAGAACATTAATAAACATCAATCAATATAATCACAGAATAACCCGAAAACTATCTACCGTATCCTAAGTCGATCAACCAACCATCCCACACGACATAAGAATAAATAGACAGTCCAAACAAGACAATAGAACATGACCAGAACCATATTGTCCCTATAGGCCAATCCGCCTATCCAGATAGAGTCTAGGTTCAACCGGCCACTCTTGAAGTCCGGCTCATAAGCCCCAAGACTTCCTTACCTGATCCGGCACTAAGCATGGATCCATACAACCGAGCAAGACTCCAAACACATTCGGATTGTTGGACAACCAATCAGACCTTGCGACTCATTATACTGGTTAAACAAACTGTGTCTATATCCTAGCTATACAATCCATGGAATAAATCATATGGATTGGACAAAATTGCATCCAATGATACCGTTTGGAACATGTTCCCCTTAGCCGATGGCACCCTTTGGTCGATGGCACATTTTGGTCCTCGTACCCTTTTGATACTTGCAACCCTTAGCATCTCGTTCCTTTGGGTTACTTTCACCCTTTGGTAAATCACAACCTTTGGTGACATGTAACTAGGCACTTCCACCCTTTGGGACATTCCAACCGTAAACGTTCATTCTCTGGAACGATCCGGACTGACTGCATAACCGACCCATGGTCTAGGTTTGCGGATTGGGATATGTATGCATTAATCCTAGGGACGCAACCCTTGGACTCAACCATCACAACCCTTCGTGTAAAACCAGAAAGAGAAGAAGAAGAAGAAAGAATGGAAATAGATAAAGAGAAATCGGATGTAACAACCCAACCAATCAGACCATAGACTCGGCTAATGGGACCGTCCGTCTAGCCTTATGGATCGCTGGTCCATCACATACCTTGGAACCAATCTCTGGGTTCTCCACGTTCTCCCCCTTGTTAGATCCTCCCATCACTGATCGGAAATATTTCCCCAAACGAATGAAATCGCTGGAAAACAACCACCACAATCAGCCTTCCTCTTGGCCGAAATCTCTTTATCTTTCTCTCTTTCTCTCTCACGATATTTCTCTGAGTTTTTACTCTAGAAAACTGATTATAGAAATCGATAGAGAGGGTCTCTATGTATAGAGAATGATCGGCCAGGACTTGCCCCACGAACATGTATCACTTGCTAAACGAATGGCCATGACTTGGTCGATAGGTTGCACCTCTTAGCCGCATGCACCCCCTTGCCTAATATTGTACCTTCTTGGGTCGAGATCAAGCCCAAACAGGAACCCAGACGCTCCAGGATTAGCCCAAGGCCTTATCCAAGGATCCACCAGACCCTAGCCACCATGGCCGGACCAACCGGCCCGCCACCGGCCCGGACGTGCCAAAGACTCGAACACTCCGTCCAGCTGAGTTGAGCTGATCCCCAGCTGGTCCAGATGAGTGAGCTGGTTGCTCATCTGAATGAGCTGACTTAAGTCGGACTGAGCTAGAATGAGCTTGGTCAAGCTACCTCTAGCTGGTTGAGCTATTTGCTTACTTCGTCCAGCTACCATAACACTCGCCCAGTTCCTTTAACTCGTTTCTTTTCCTCTCATTTGGTTAAGTCCTCAAATACTTAACCATATCCTGACCATGGATCGCCTGCCTCTTGATCATAGTGATCCGCAGCTTGTTTCCTCGAATCATGGCCAGTCACATGATCATATCTAGGATCGCGGATGTGACACAACTTTCTTCATAGAGGCACACCCCTCTTTATATACATAGCCAAAACTTGATCTTCACATCTTCAGCTTGCTCTCCAAGTCTTCCAAATACACTTTATGCAACTTTTTATTTTCTTTAAATGGAAAACTTTATCTTTAAGTAAACTCCTTTTTGCTTAATGAAAAACTTCCACTTGTCTCTAAGCATATATTCTCTTTCCTTTTCCAAGCTCAGCAAGTCCACGTTCATCACAAAATACGGACTCCAACATAGTGCATCTTGATGACACACACTCTTACTGCCTCATGTCGTACTTCACAAACTGATATAGAATATATCAGCAAACTCCATCTTAACGTATGAAAGAGCAAACGTGGGCTTGTTGAATGGATCGTACTATATATATATATATATATATATATATATATATATAGATATATGTATATATATTATGATAATGTTGTTTGTTGTACATAGTAAATGCAGAACTGAGTGTCAAACAATAGGTGATGTTTTCGTCTAATTTGAACGAGAGCGAGTATATTGTCAACAATCTAGAGATGATAAAATCTGTTTATTATGATTTTGACATATTATTCAATTACCATATGGCATTCTTTATTTTGTAATTATTTGATTAAACTACCAATGTTCCTCATTAATATATATTATTAAATTTACTCCCAAGATTAGGTATTCTTATAGATTTGACAAATATAACCAGGTACTTTGAAACCATGATGTCCTTAAAGTTAATGAACTACAGTTAAAATATGTTATATACTTATTAGTTAACTATATAAGAAAAACATTTCTTTTTTTTATCAACATAAAAACATTTCATTTAATGTATTTAATTAATGACTTTAAACTCAAGTTCTTTTTGGCAACTGAATTAGACAAACACTCATCAGACTGTAGCGATGGTGGTGCTGGAAACTAAACTAATGTCGATGTCATGTTGAGTTTCTCTTTCTATCACGTTATATATTACCGTCTTAATATTACATAAAACCTGCATGAATGATTAGAAACACATATACGATATATTATCATAAGAAACTATAGCTGATTATAAAAAATTATAGAAATATAACTATCAATCTAAAAATTATATTAATGCTTGTTCATGTGTGTCGGACATACACCTAGTTTATAACGTTTTTGTGTGGAAAAATGAAAGATTTTGATATATATTCATTTTTCTTTTGTCAACATCTTTGTATTAAGGGTCAAAGCCCATTGTTTACAAGCAGTTACAAACCTTTTAATACAACTACTTACAACCCAATAATGGCCCAGTTTAAGAGATAAGATTAAAACACGAATACATGCACGAGAGAAATGTGTCTTCTACTGTGGCCATCGAACATTCTGGAGATGGTGTGACCCGGCTTCGCCGGAAACTAACCAGAATGAGTCCTCTATCTCCATCTTCGATTTGAACTGCTTGCTTTTCTCTCCATTCTTCATCGTCGCCAGTCTGAAAGTTTCTTGTTCTTAAACTCGCTAGAGTGTAAATAAAGTAGAAAGCTTCAACGAGTCAGTAACAGAGTCTCACTAGAACATCTTCATCAGAAAACTCCGGTTCTGAAGTCTGCACTGGCTCATCATCACTTTAACCTTTATCTTAATTCTTAACCCGTGGAGATACTTCGCTTAAATAATTAAAAGCGAAGATTGATTCTCACCCAGATTAAGAAGCAAGGATGACTAACGATAAAGAATCAAAGCTTCCAAACTGAACAGAGTAAGAGTCACCACCAAGATGGAGAAGGCGAACAACTTCATTAGATAAATGGAGACTTTATTCATACTCACTCAAATCAGAGAAAAGTAAAATTGATATGCAACAACTACTCTGATTTAGATGAGAGAGGAACACATCAAACTTCGCCTTGCGAGGTAGATAATCCAACTACGCGGAAGTTTAGATCGCCTAGCGAAAAACTATATTACAGCAAAAACAAAAGAAAAACAAAAAGGATTTGTAACCAGCGGCACAAGACCACCGGCCACCAGAGATGAAAAATATCTGGCCGATATACATTCATTTAATACATTAGACAAAGCGAAACAATAAATAAAGGTGATAATACATTAAGGGTATGAAAAACGGAAGGACATAAATAAATATCTTTGATGTTTATAAAGTAAAGAAGACATAAGATTGTTGTGTGTTTAATCTCAAAATAGAAAGTTCAGTCAAATCATCGCTTATGGGTATGTCCAACCAATGAATGGATAAAACAGTTCATCCTTTTATACAATATATGTTTCAAAAAATTCAAAAATAATAATTGAAAATGATTTATGTGAAAAGATCGATATAATTTCCAATAGTCTTTAATGTAGTTAGTTAAAATCAAAACTGATATTCAACTGATAAATATTAATACAGTGAGCACGTATAACAGGTTCTCTAGTTTCAAATATTTTCTTTTTGATTAACTTCTCGGCATGATAATATAATATAACAAAAAAAATTTAAAAGTTTGAATGCTGACTAAATTGTGAAAATTTAGTTTTAATTCTGGATAACAAATCGTATATGAAATATATTTTAAAGAATATCCATTTACATTTATTTTCAAACAATGTACCATGTATGAACAAAATGAAGGGTAAATCTTCCTAACACCACTCCCCCCCCCCAAAAAATATAAAATATTTTTTGCATGTTGTTTTTAAAAATATAAATATTTTTTGCATGTTGTTTTTAAAAATATTTTAAAATTTATTACTTTAAATGTTTTACCCTCAATTTTAAATCCTAATATAAAATCCTAAACTCATTCCTTAAATCTAAACCCTAAAAATTAGATTAATTGAATCTAAAAATATAAATATTTTTACCTCCTTAGTGTAGTCTATTTTGGTCATTTGGCTCTTATAGGCTATTTTAAGATATAAACTTTTTAAGAGTATTCTAAGGTATTTTTCTAAAATGAAATTCAATAAATATACTATTTAACTACATTTATGCTCAACTCTAATATATATCATTTTGACGTGTCTTCATAAATTAGTCAGTTTGGGTAACTTTTCAATGTTAAACAGTTCACATATTCACCATTTTATCTATGAGAGAGTGAGTTCCCATATAAGTGAAAATAATTTCTTTCATCCTAAGATAAACTTTTCAGAAATGTCGAATCTGGATATTCATTAAATAAGTTGTGTTTCAAAACAAGAAGGATATTCATTAACTTCTTTTTCGTGATAACGACGTAACAACAAATAATGTCAAAATCCATAGTGCGACAATAAAACAAGATGCACGTTGGTTACAAAGAGTGTTGTGGTACGTGTCTGAATTGGTTATCTTCAACGAGGTCACACTCTCATTCTAGAGCCATCCCCAAAAGTTAAGTATTTTTCTATAGAAATAAAGAAATGTTGACATATAGTAAAACCAAGACCATAAACCTGAAATTCATTCAAAAAGTCATTTGAAGGGTAAAACGAAGACCAAAAGTAATATAAATTCAAAGTTTGATTGACTTATTTTCAGCATTTGAAGGGTTACCTGAAAGAGATATGAAGAAGCGGCAAATAAAGCAGCAGAGACTACCCAGTTGAGAAAAGAATGAAGATTTTTATTACGTAAAAGTTTGGCTGTTGCTGATGTGATCATGGATGGCTCTAAGAGAATGAGCTTGTAGTCAGGATCGGCCGAGAGCACAATCCACTCAAACCACCACTTGTGATAACCTATATGAAGAGAGATTTTTATTAAAAAAAATCTACTAAATTTATTATTGTTTATAGCTAAACATAATTTATATAAACATAATAGTAATATTTGTAAAGTTTTTAGTATTGTTTATGATTTTTTATCAAGAAATTTATTGTTTAAGTATTTAACAAATTATTATTATTTATAAAGTGTATAAACTTTATATTAACTCGAAATTATAGTAAATTTATATATTTTAAAAAAATGCTAAATGACGCAAAAAACTACACAAATTTTATCTTTATATTTAGTGATTTTATTGTTTTTTCTTTTAGTAATCTTTATCATTGTTATTATATATAAACTAAAACAATCCTCATATAACTAATGGAGGACCTAGCAAATTATATGTAGCATGACTTGTTGATTATCCGCGCGCATGCGCTAGTGAAATTTGTATACTAATAATCGTTGAATTCTATCTTTGATCGTTCAACTATCATGTCATAAATTCTCAAACGAATAGTCAGGACCGTCAATATAAAATTGATGAATAGGGTCATGTTTGTTAATATTTTATATTTTTAATATATTTAATTTACATTGGGTTCCAATGATATCATTCGGATGTTATAATTCACCACCTCACTTCGATATGAAAAATTATATTTTTAAAATGATTTGATCAAATAATATTTGAGATTCGCACTTGCGTAGAATGAACATTAACTCTGTAACATTAACTATGTATACAAATTATTTACACATATTTTTATTTATTTTATTTTCATTTATGTAGTATGAAACAATAAATATAATGAATAATTGAGAAGCGATTATCTATTACGTATATAATTAAATTAGAGTAACCACATAAGTAAATAAAATATCTCTTTTATAATATTTTTTTTGGTAAAAAATAAAAATAATATTTTTTATATGGTATATAATTAAAACTAATTGATATTGACATGGATATATAGTATATTTAATATGAATATTTATTAATTAAAGCTTTGTACTCAGATGATTTTATTAACATTTTTATATTTGCTGTAACAAAAATATTATTTTTAATAATATTAATATTTATTAATTGAGGTTTCCTATTCAATGCAAATTTTGAAATTAACATGTATATGTATTTTATATATGATATATATTTTTAATTTAAATGATATGGATATGTATATAAATTTAATCTAAATAAATATTAAATGAAACTTCATATTTATATTATCTTATGATTATTTGTAATTTGTTATAATAAAAAATTTAATCATTGACACAAAACATTTCTGTGTGAATTGTTTACAGTCTTAGTAATTTATAATCTTTAAAAAAATTTCAAACTATAGCATATAAAAAAAAATCTAAACTTTTTATTATATGTTTAATTTCTTTTTAGAATATAAAACTAAATAAAATGATGGAGGATACAAAAATGATTATCAAATCTTTGTTTTTCAAAATCATTAGTTGTCATATATTTGTTAATCATATTAAGTAATTCCGTAGCTTTTTCTAAGGAAATAATGGATAATATTATTTTATACACTAATAATTAATTTAATAATTAGTTTAGTAAAAAGTATAATATATATTTAGATGGACCGATCTATTTTTCTAAAATTTCTAAGAATCATCGTAGTGATAAAACGTTGCTACCAAACATATTGTAATACTTCAAAATTAATATATAAGAGATAATGGATGTTGTCGAATATTTCACTCTGAAAACTCACGAATTATGAGGAAAAAAACTATATAAAACATTAATTTACAAGCGTGATAATCTAATACATGTCTAATCAGCGAAAATATTTAATTACTTAAGTTATATAAAAGTTTTAGGAGTTAAACTATATTTTATGATATCGTTGGTTAATATAAGAGATTTTAAATTAATGTGATTCAGTGTTTAGTAAGAAAATGATTATTTAAGGAATGTGTGAAAAGCTCTCTTGTGTTGACACACCAGTATAATGACATTTTTGTGACAGTTTACACTTTTAAATTTATTTATTAAAAATATTCCCATTTTAATATATAGGGGATTTTGATTAAGAATTTTTATATAAAATCTATAGTAATTATTCAAAGAAAAATGAATGTCGGGCACATCCCACATTTATTGTGTACATGTGTCCGCCCCTGCATGTAACATAAAACTAAAGTTATATGATGATGTAGATTCAGGAACTAATCTTGACCATACCACTCAAATATCAATCTTAAGATCGGTCCCAATGACCCGGTCTGGTATAAAGGATATGAAAGAAAGTTTTAACGAAATCGTAGAAATTCTACTCGTCTAACAGGGCGACTAACTCAACCTAGATGGCCTCCCCAACAATTTTCATAAGTCCAGGACCAAGCCGGTCCAGAAGTAGGAGCTGAAGTTCTTGACCCACATGAAAAAAAATCAGCCATGCCCATCTTCTCACGGGCTCATGGCCTTTCCTTGTTTGTCTTGGATCCAATCCATCCATAAATAGGAAATTTTGAGTTGTTTGATTTCTTGTTTTCTTTCACATTTTCTTAATCACTTGCTCTTGCAAGATTGATCTCAGGATACCTTGGGAGACCAAGGCAAGACACAGTCTCAAGGACCGGACCAAGCAACTGTTATGGCCCAGCATTAGGCGACCATATATGCCATGAACTGAGTGATTGGGCCGACAGGAGCAAGGAGCCAATCTTGTTGGTGCTTAGCCTCAAGGGCAACACCAACAAGACCTACAATCAGGCAGTGACGACACTTCCCTTTGCGCGCGAGGTCAACCCAGAAGCCTACATTGATTAGGAAAAAGTAATATTGTACATCATTGAATACTACTGGTACTCCGAAATAAGAAATATATCTCTAGCTGTTGACCAATTGACTGAGAGTGCTTTGTTTTGGTGAGACATGAAAGTAACTATTGCTGGAAAACTTAGACGCATCAACGGTTAGCAAGACAAGCAGTCTATATTAAGGTTAAGGTACATTCCCAAATATTATTACCGAGACTTACAGAAATGTT
This sequence comes from Moricandia arvensis, assembly GCA_905132765.1. NCBI lineage: Eukaryota > Viridiplantae > Streptophyta > Magnoliopsida > Brassicales > Brassicaceae > Moricandia > Moricandia arvensis. The sequence continues at coordinate 19,421 of CAJHQP010000014.1, read as the reverse complement.
TCTGAAAGTTGTCTGAAGGTACTAGGTCAGTGGAAGACTAGTTTGAGGAGTTTGAGACACTCAAGAACAGACTGGAGACAATTGAATAAGAGCAAATTTTCATGGCCTGGATCTTAGATGACTTGCAAGATAGGATTGCAAGAAAGGTGGAGAACCAGACATACGAGAACTTCAATGATTTTTTTCACTTTCCCATTCAGGCCGAGCAACACATTAAGAAGAAGACCATGGCCAGTAACAGCAGCAGAAACATGTGGATACCACCTCCCCAAATGAACTTTGACAAAGGAAGATCCACATAAGTGGAAACCCAGTTCAAGAGGAACCAACCTGACTTGACCAAAACTAACAAATCCGACGAAGGTAAGCCTCAAACTCAAAGATCACATGACATTACTTGTGACAAATGTCATGTAAAAGTCCACTACGCAATATATTTCCTAAACCAGAGAGTATCACTCAAAGATGATGGTGAGTATGAATCAAACAATGAAGTTGAAGAAGAGCCTAATGGAACCGATGAATAGGTCACTGATTATCATGATGAAGGGGAGATCCTAGTGACCAGGAAAGCCCTAAGTTCTATTTTGAACTAGAGACCATCCAAAGAGAGAAGATTTTCCATACGAGATGCACAATTGACATAAGTATGTAGTCTTATAATTGGTTGGTGGTTCTTGCACTAACATGTATGGCAACTATTTGGTGGACAAGTTAGGTCTCAAGAAGACTAAGAACCCTGGACCATACAATCTCAAGTGGTTAAATATGACGAGATTGATATTAAGACTGGAGAACAAGTTTTTGTACCATTTGGCATGGACAAGTATGTCGATAGGCTATATGCTCTTGGGAATAACATGAAAATTTTACAAGGAGACACTCCAAAATGGCTGCACCAACTTCTGTAGCTTAGCCCATAACAACCGCAAGCACAATCGTGCGCCCCTTACCCCACAAGAAGTTCATAATATGCAAAAGATCATGGACAAATGATCTAAGGTAAGTAAGTCCAACCTTTACATCTCTCCTAGCACTGTTTTAATTCCTTAGAATGCAAAACACATGTGCTACTAATGATCTTTAAGAAAGTTTATTGACAGGTAGTGAAGACCAGGACATTCCACCACCCATACTCAAACTGATTGAGAGCTTTCTAGATATATTACTGGAGGACATAAAAACTAATATTCCACCTATAATAGGTGTAGAAAATCAGGTTGATCTTTTACCATGTGCACTACTTCACAACCGGCCAACTTCTAGATTGAACCCGGAAGAGGTCAAATAATTGGAGAAGCAAGTCCAAGAATTTATCAGCAAAGGATACATCCATGAGAGCCTAAGTCCATGTGGTGTACCAGTCCTATAGTTCCAAAGAAAGATGATTCATGGAGGATATGTGTGGACTGCCAGGCCATCAACAACATCACCATCAAGTTTAAACAACCCATTCCGAGGTTAGATGACATGCTCGACAAGCTCAGTGGTGCAACAATCTTTTCAAAGATTGATTTGAAGAGTGGATACCACTAAGTAAGAATGAAATAAGGGGATGAGTGTAAAACCTCAATCAAGACCAAGAGAGGTCTATAAGATTCGTTGTTCATGCCATTCGTCCTTACCAATGCCCTAATCACCTTCATGAGGCTCATGAACCACGTCGTAAGGGCATACATAGTAAGTTTGTTGTTTTCTACTTTGATGACATATTGATATATAGCGCTTTTCTAGAAGATCATAACTACCTAAGCCTAAAATTCTTATGTGAGTCGCAGCTCATGCAAACAAACAAAAATAAAGCCTAATGTTTCTAAGTGCAAAGAGTTTCTGTAACGAAATTTCTGTCTCTCTTCTTCTCTGTCCCGCCTTGCTTACATACTCATCCAAGGTCGGCAATTTTTCCGTAGATTCAAATCTGCCTTTATCTTTTCTTATTTCCTCCGATCTGTCATTTTCGAGATTTGAGTTTGTTTCTTTCGTAAATATTCCCTACCTTGTTTTCTTCCTTGTTCCTCTCCAATAAAGTAAAACTTTATTTAGATTTGGTTACTTTACGTGTTAAGTAAAAAATGGGCTGTTTTGTGTTTTAGGCCATTCCTGGCAGTTTTACGATTAAATGTTTTTACGACTTTTCTTGGAAAATCGTAAATTCGCTCCGAGTTACAGTTTTTGTTCTGTTTGTTTACAAAACGATATATGTCAATTTGTTTTCTCGAAAACATATTCGGTGTTTATGTTAACCATTTGTGGCTCAAAATTTGGCTAGATTTTGTGGAAAATAAAGGATTTTCTCGTTTTCTCCGTTAAATCTCAACGACCTGATTGCGATGAAACGAAGAAAGTTTTAAGATTTAAGCGAGAAAATGATGAACAGAGGAGTGGGAGATTTTGAGGTGTAATGGGCGATACTGGGGAGTGAGGAAGAGAAATGGGCGATGCTGAATAAAGAGATAATGCAATGGGCGATGCTGAATCAAGAGATAATGCATGTGGGAACCAAAATTCGCAGTGTCTATTTCCATTGAATTAGGAACGCAGGGTAAACCCTAGTTTCTCAGAGGTCCCGGATATATGCTAAACCACAAGCCAATCAGTCAGAATACGAAGTAAAGATCGAAAAATAAAGTCAGAATACGAAGTAAAGATGTCTTATTCTGAATTTGCGTATGAGCGTTTACAACAGGATATGAGCCTTGGTTATGAGAGCTGTCCGTGAGATCCCTAGTTTTAACAACCTAAGACTGCAAAATTCTAGTTGAGTCGCAGCTCGGATAACAAAAACGGAAAGTTGCCTAAATTCTTTAAGTGCTATGCTATGTTTGCTCTGAGTGGAGATTTTCGTGAGTATTCTGCATCATTACCCTCGAAGTCCTTATATACTCCTCTAGAGGCGGTTTTCTCTTTCCCTTATGCCCTTGGTCGAATTTATCGCTTCACGGAAATAGTCTTTTTTTCCTCGATCTTCATGATTATCTTTGAAAACTTAACATTTATCCTTTGATCTTGACAGTTATCTTCCGGACTTTACATTTATCCCTTCTTGAAAAATAAAAGATAAAGCGTCACAAAGTTTGGGCCCGATTTTGGATAAAATTGTGAGTGGGCATTTAGCCAAGTTTTAGACCTCATTGGGCCGTCTTTTGACTTAGGTGTTTTTACAAATTTATCGAAAGAGCATTCCTAAGACGACGTCGTCTGAGAGTTAGGATCTCTCGTATGGGGTGTGCGAATCTAGGTGTTTTTTAACCGTTACCGTCTCATACGATCGACCCGATCCTTTTTTCGAGAATACGAGTTCTTTCAGTAATGTTCAAATATTAATGCCGATCGAGACGGAACAAAGATAAGTTTGATCAAGTTTTGAAAGAGAGAGTTACGAGGACGAGGTGAAGATGGATTGATTGATCCGACTTGTCAAATGGGCGACTCAGATTGCTTGTGCTACCTACCTCGCTCGTTTGGCGAGTTTGGCTTGTCCAACTCACCGAACGAGCGAGTTGGTCGTCTTGATGCACCCAACTCGCCCGTTCGGCGAGTTGGTTGAGACATGCCATCCAACTCTCCAAACGGGCGAGTTGGTCGGCCCACGCTGTCCAACTCGCTTGTTCGGCGAGTTGATTGGCCTGCATTGGCCAACTCGCCTGTTTGGCGAGTTGGACCGGTCCAACTCCCCGAACGGGCAATTTGGTTGGTTCTTGTGGTTCAATTTTCCCGTTCGACGAGTTGGACGTCTTGCTCGGCCAACTTCTCTGTCTGGGGAGTTGGATGACCGAGTCTTTTAGTCGTATTGCCGTTCGGGGATACGTTTACCCGAGGTCTTAAGACAAACTCTTCTTGATGGCTCATTTATGCAGATTGTTCCCTCGTGGTCAACCTCGATTTTTACCCATTCTCTTTTTCCGAGATATTATCTCTTTCTTTCACAAAGGGCGCATTTCCCGGTACATTTCTGACATTGATTCCATCGTAACCAATTTTGACCCCAACAGTTAGCTCCTCAGAACTGTGATGTTCTTGCGAGCGTTTTTCGGGCATATTGGATGAATTAGGCGGAATCCGACGTCCGAAGCCTGGAGGTGAAATAGTGAATCCTTTCTTCTATAAGTATGTAGAGTGTGTTTTCAAATTCTTCACTTGCACATTTCCACAAACTTTTCCAAGAATCAAAAGATTTTCTCCCCTCTTTCCTTCCTTTGGTAAAAAGAAAGTTATGTCTTTGAGAAGAAGGGTTTCCTCAAAGTCTCGTGACGACCGTTCTGTCCTTGATGTTCCAGCTCACAACACAATGATGTTGTGCCAAAGGTGGAATTCTTGGCTCATTAGGTTGATCTTGAAGAAGCCAAGAGGTACCGGCGGCCACGGGAGACGTGAAACCTGCCAGACCTGGTACGTGGGCATTGCCTCTGTTTTGTGCCAACCCCATAGAGGGTTGTCCCAGCAGAAGCTGTCCAAAAGAGCTTGCTGCCATCCGGAGCCATTGCCGAGTTCCTAGATTAGTTGAGTTTTGTCTTCCAGAGACTGGAGAGGTCGCTGAGTTTCCGCCCGAGGGTTACTTTACATGTTATGAGGCTTACCTGACGTAGTGCCATTTGTGGTTTCCTATTCCCGAGATCATAGCGCGACTTCTCGATTGTTCCAAGATATCGATTAGTCAAATAAACCCGTGTGGTTTACAGCATATTGTCAGGATTCTCGTGCTGAGGTACGAGTTGGGTATGACCCTCGATGCCAACCATCTCGACGCTTTGCTTAAACCAGTCGAGAAGTCGTCCATAGTTCAGTTAAGGCCTCAGTCGGGGATGACGATCATAAGTGAATTCGTCTCGAACTATCATGAATGGCGGAAGCACTTTTTCGTCCGCGTTTTGTAGAAGCAAATGACCTCTCCATCTTTAGGACTAGATGGGATCTGAAAGGTATCCTTTATCAAGTGTCGCCCCCTCTCTCTTTTTTTTTTGTTTCGCTGAAGTTCAATATCTAATACATTTTATTTTTAGAGACTAATCTTTTCCCTCCGAGTCCGGAAGGTTTGGATGCCATCCAAGACTTTCTTTGTGGTCGTCCATGTTTTTGGGCAACGTTTAACCCAAAAAGGTTATGTCGTTTCGTTGCTCTCCACCGTTCTCGATACCAGCCAGATATGCCGGTATAGGAAGGGTCGGAGGCGACCATGGACGGATTTGTTCCATGTGCGGTATGCAAGAGAGAGGAAAAACCGAAGACTCGCAAGGACAAACACATTGTCGTCGAGGATGAAGCGGCTGAGCAGTGCTCCTCCGACAATATACTAAGAGACTACCTAAATAGCCAAGTAGGCGGGAGTAGTGGCGAACGGGACGATCTCAATGAGCTTCTTGGTTTTGACTATCCTCCGGGCGTAGATGGGTCTAGCGAGAAACCGTAGTTTACCCAAGCATCTAGGATGGCCAACGGGGTAAGTTTTTTTTTATTATTCTCTTTCGAGGACGATCTTTTTCTATATTTTGAGATACTTTGCAGGGTCTCATTATGATGAACCGAGCACTTGATGCGAGCTGCCAGGAGGCACGCATGCCTCAGTTCAGGGCTGAGACAGCCAATAATGGATTGTTCGTCTAAGAGGTGAGTTGGAAATTTCCCTTCGTCATGAGAGGGAGTCGGTCGCGACGGAGGTTCGTCGTGCTTATAGGCGAGGGAAGAGAGAAATGGCTGAAGTCATGAAGACCTGTCGCGAAAAGTTCTTGCATGAATTCGAGGAGCTTACGAAGGGTTATAAGGACTTCGGGGATTATCGCGAGTGTCACAGCGCTGTGTTCGGTGCCAAATATGCATGGCGGACCGGACGCATGAACGAGAGGGATAGAGACTTTGCGATTCCTCAGATGGAGGAGAGGATTTGGGAACAATGGGATCCGATTCTTATTTCTCCTGACACGTGGAGGCCGAGGTGGGGAATGCCGACGAGACGGGTGAGGTAAACCAGCCGACGGCTCCTCTGGATGTCAACGACTATTCGCTCGGTAGATCGATGACCGGGTGCTTTGATTTTGAAGACTAATTGCGAGGTCGCGACTGATTCGAGAATGCTTTCTTCTGCATTGTTATATGTTTCTTTTTTGTTCGTTGTTGGCTGACTATGGTCGTATGTAGTGGGAGTGGTCGAGTGTGGGCTTGAATCCCTATCTTTTATTAGCTTTCATTCGAACAGTGGTTGTTATGATAAGTGGGTGTTTTAAAAAGATGTTTGGAATTTGTTTAGTGTAGAAAAAAACTTGAGTTGTCATCTCGACTTTCTCCCTTTTTTTGTGGATCATCCTATTCGTTGTTCGTGCGAGATGTTCGAGGAGTTTTTGAAGCTTTGAGAATGTTTAGATGTGGATGAAGAGACATGCTTTTAGGATCTCGTATCTTTTTGATATATGCCTTGAGACATTAGAGACCAGTGTATTGGGTTTAGGGCAAAACTTAGGTTTACTTTCGGTTTAAGGCTTTGCGATGACTAATCGGCTTTCGTTTTGCTTGTTTTGATTTTAACTGACTCCGTTCCGATTTAAATTCTGCGATAGATTCTCGGCTTATATGACTTGTTTGGTCAGAGTCGAGCATCTCTTCAGGGACAATTTTTAAGTCTCTCGAAAGTGCTGACCAAAATTTTGGATTTCTTTTATAGTGCGCTGGTTTTCCTATTCGGATGTGAGAGGATCTGTCCTTAGGACGGATCTGGATGTGTTTTTTTAAGACGGCTAAAGTGCTCGGCGGGGCCAATTTCCGAGTGTTTTGTAGTTGCAAATGGACTAGGGGGTGTGATCTCAAAAATTCAAACAACGTCTAGCCTATTTTTTCGAAAACTTACTTTTCTTAAGTAATGCTTTGAGCATATGGCACCAGGGTCTCGTGCTTTGCTCGGGAATTGATGATTCGACCGAGATAAGATGTTGTGGAGTTGATCCATTTCGAGGCAGAACGATTTTTCGCGAGTTTCCGTTTCTGGGATGGTGCAATAATCGTTTTGCTCGTGTATGGATGTATAAGATAATGTTTTCTTGTGGGATGATAGAGAATTTACGAAATTATAAAGAAGTCTTTATTACCGAAAAAGTTTTGAAAATTTCGAGTACAATGCAAAAATTGTATTTCTGAATGTGGGAATATACGAGTATTCGTATATGTACCCACTCCCCCCTTTTTAGAGAGGGAGATAGCTGAACTCGTCTTTTGACAAGATGCCTACGTACCTCTTTCGCGGATCAAGCCATCTCGTAATTCTGTCTGTTTGGGCGAGTCTGTTTACTCAGCCGTTGTGTTTGTGTTGACTGCGTCAGTTCCTGGGTCGACGTCTTCCGTCGGACTTGTCTTCTTTGATGGGCTTGACGCGTCGCGCATTGGAACTGGTTGTTCACTGGCCGTTGCTGGAGTTGACGGTTCTGGGTCAACTTTGCCCAAAGTACTTTCGGCTGATGCATGGGCTATCTTCGGGCGCTTGGTCTTTGCCATCGCGGTGTTCGTGATTTGTCTTAGCTTGTGCTTGGCCATGAAGCAGCGTCTCGACTGCTTCTGGCAGCCCCAAATTACGGCAATCCCGTATGAGTTGGGAACTTAACGCCTAAGTGATGAATCGATGGGACTGCCTTCATGGCATTTAGCCAAGGGGTGCCCATGATGACGTTGTAGATGGCTGGGTGGTTGACGACTGCGAAATCGAAGATCTTGGTGACTTCTTTTGCCGCAACGGGTAATTTGATCGATCCGAGGGTCACTGATGTCGTGCCAAAAAAACCGGTTAGCGGCTTAGGTGATGGTACAACTTCTCCTAACTCGATGTTCATCCTTTTGAGAGTGCCGGGAAAGATGACGTTGACCGTGCTTTCTGTGTCGATAAGAACCCTAGCGACCTCGATATCTCTTATTACGAGATCAATTACAAGTGGATCGTAGTGTGGCTGATCGATTCCTCCGGCCTCTTCTTCATCAAAAGTGATTGCTCCTTTCAAAGTGTCATTGAACGTGGGCCAGGTTGGCGAATTCGCGCTTGTCTTGTCCTTGCGCTGATAAGCTTTGATGGCCGAGGCGGTATCGCTGCAGAATTAAGATCCGCCGATGATCATATTTACCCTGCGACGGTAATTGTCGTTGCCCTTCTCGTCCTGCCTTCTTCCGTGCTTTTCTCTCGATTGGTCCCCTTGGGAGGGTTTCTCCGTTTGAGGAGTCCTGTCGTCTTTTGGGGAGCGATCCGAATCGCGGATGAGATCTTTCACGCTGGAGACTTCGGAAAGTTCTCCAGAGAGCAGCTTTGCGGCCAATCTCGAACCGAGAACCTTGCAGTTAATGGTCGAGTGTCCGCGAGTTTGGTGAAAGTCGTAGAAGGTGTTTTTGTCGTAATTTGGATTTCGGGTCCACGTGTTACCCGTCGTCCGTCCTTGCTCCGATCCGGAATTAATAGCGTAGCTATGCGCTCTCTGTGTTTCTTCGTCTCTGCGCTGGACGCTTTTGTTGTTGCGTGGATTTTTCTTTTTTTAATTTCTAATCCGACCCCAGATCCTTCGACACATTCTTTGTTGGCTTCTATTTCTGAGACAAGACCTTCGTCTCTTCTTCGATGATGATGTAATCTGTGGCTTTGTGAAGAGCGTCCTTGATTGTACGCGGCTTTTCCAAAGTTATCCACTTTCTGAACTTCAACTTGAACTAGAGCGTTTTTCTAAGTGCATCTATCGCGACTTTGTCCCTTATCCCGCTGACTCTATCCATGACGGTTTTGAACCGTTTTATGAAGTCGCAGAGAGTTTCGTCCTCTCCCTGGGACAAGCTCTAGAGGTCCACGTCGGAGGTTTATTATTCTATGAACATCGAGTATTGTTTGAGGAATTCTGAGGCAAGCTGGCGGAAGCTTCCGATGGAGTTTCACCTGAGGTGAGAGAACCATTCTAACGCTGCTCCGCGGAGATTTTCTACGAAGAGGCGGCATTCACCGGCGTCTCTCTCGTTTTCTCTGAACCTGGCTCTACCCATCGTGACCTGAAAACCTTTAGGTGTGCCTTGAGATCGGTAGTTCCATCGTATTTCATCACTTTGACCTTCCCAGGATCCAAAACCCTAGTTTCGGTGATACGAGTAGTAAAGGTTGTTTTACGAGCATCTTCGAGCAGCAGATCGATCTCCGGTCCGGTGCTAGTAGCGTGGTGGATCTGGGACTTCACCGCCCAAACTTTGGCCACCGTTTTCATGAGATCATCGCGAAGATTGCGAATTTTAGAACTCTTGCTAGCAGATTTCCGACTTTGTCGGCGTTTGCTGCGACTGCTCCGAGTTTGTTCCTCGGCCAGTTCTTCCTGTTCATTCCAGAAGATAGCTTCTTCTTTTTCGTTCATAAGGTTATCAAACTGGGATTCATCCCGAGCTGCCCGACTCCTTGTGCGGCACGGATGTATGTCTACGTCTTCGTCGGTAAGCTCAGACTGAATACTAGTTTCCACGCCGACGCGTTCGACTTCTCCTCCTTCTTTATCTTCCTCAATAGAAGGAAAATCTCTCGGTTTTTTTCCAAGATGGCGCGGGGGTCACTTCGTCAGGGTTTTGTCCAGAAGATTTGCTTTGCGCGTTTTCGGGCCGGTCCAAAGGTGTTGCGAAGTCGAGTCTTCGTCCGCGGATTCAAGTTGTTCCACACGGAAAAATGGCCATGTTCCTAGCTGTGAGGGTTTTGACCTGTTTAGCGAGGGAGTTCATGACCTTATCATGTTCTGCCGACTTCTTCTCAAAATTCAAGGACATCTTCTTCAACTCCTCGAACGCTGCGGTGTTTGCGTTGGCGTTGACTGCAGTGACGTTCGTCGCTGGAGTGTTTTCAACGTTTTCGTCGACGACGTTGTTGTGCCGAGGCTGTTGGTTGTTGAGATATGACATGGTTTAAGTGAGCGTTGATGGCTGAGAGTTACATTGATCCGTACCCCTACCCCTTCCTTCTAGCGCCAAACTATGGGAACCAAACTTCGCACTCTCGATTTCCGTTGAATTAAGAATGCAGGGTAAACCCTAGTTTTCCAGAGGTCCCGGATATCTGCTAAACCACACGCCAATTAGTCAGAATACGAAATAAAGGTCGAAAAAATAAAGTAAGAATCGAAAAGAGAGCAAATAGATGTCTTTTGCGTATGAGCATTTACAACAGGATATGAGCCTTGGCTATGAGAGCTGTCGGTGAGATCCCTAGTTTTAACAACCTGAGACTGCAAAACTCTAGTTGAGTCACAGCTCGAATAACAAAAACGGAAAGTTGCCTAAATACTCTAAGTGCCATGCTATGTTTGCTCTGAGTGGAGATTTTCTTGTGCCTTCTGCATCATCACCCTCGAAGTCCTTATATACTCCTCTAGAGGCGGTTTGCTCTTTCCCTTTCTGTCCTTTGTCGAATGTATCTCTTCACGCAAAATATTCTTTTTTTTCCTCGATCTTCATGATTATCTTTGGAAACTTAACATTTATCCTTTGATCTAGACATTTATCTTCCGGACTTAACATTTATCCCTTCCTGCAAAATAAAAGATAAACCGTCACAAAGTTTGGGCTCGATTTCGGATAAAATCGTGAGTGAGCCTTTAGCCGAGTTTTAGACCTCATCGGGCCGTCTTTTGACATAGGCGTTCTTATGATTTTATCGAAAGAGTATTCCTAAGACGACGTCGTCCGAGAGTTAGGATCTCTCGTATGAGATGTGCGACTCCATGTGTTTAGTTAACCGTTACCGTCTCATACGATAGACCCGATGCTTTCTCGAGAATACGAGTTCTTTCGGTAAAGTTCCAATGTCAATCCCGATCGAGACGGAACAAAGATAAGTTTGATCAAGTTTCAAAAGAGAGAGTTACGAGGACGAGGTGAAAATGAATTGATTGATCCGACTTGCCGAATGGACGAGTCGGATTGCTTGTGCTACCTAACTTGCCTATTTGGCGAGTTGGGCTTGTCTAACTCGCCGAACGGGGGAGTTGGTCATCTTGATCCACCCAACTCGCCCATTTGGTGAGTTGGGCTTGTCCAACTCGTCGAACGGGCGAGTTGGTCATCTTGATCTACCCAACTCGCCGAACGGGCGATTTGGTTAAGCCATTCCGTCCAACTCGCCCGTTCGTTGAGTTGGTCGGCCTGCATTGGCCAACTCGCCCGTTTAGCGAGTTGCACCGGTCCAACTCGCCAAATGGGCGAGTTGGTCGGTTCTTGTGGTTTTATTTGCCCGTTCGACGAGTTGGACGTCTTGCTCGGCCAACTTCTCCGTCTGGAGAGTTGGATGATCGAGTCTTCTAGGCGTTTCATTGTATTTATGTTCAGGGATACGTTTACCCAAGGTCTTAATACAAACTCTTCCTGATGGCTCATTTAAGCAGACCGTTCCTTCGTGGTCAGCCTCAAATTTTTTCTGTTCCCTTTTTCCGAGATATTATCTCTTTCTTTCACAAAGGGCGCATTTCCCGGTAGGTTTCTGACGTTGATTTCGTCGTAACCGATTTTGACCCCAACAATGCAATGGGAAATGCTCTGGAAGTCAACAGGCGAGAGAGGGTGAGGGGGATTCTGAGGAGTGAGGGCAATGCTGAGGAGAGATGGTGGAGAGAGAGGGGGATTCTGAGGAGTGAGGGAGTGCTTCGAACAATGCTGACTAGGAGAGAGGAGAGAGAGGGCAATGCTGAGGAGAGATGGAGGACAGGAAGGGTGGCTATGCTCAATCTTGGCTCTCTTCCGTTCACTACTGGTAATATCCTATCTTCTCACTTAGTTCCCCGAAGTTTTCTACGAAAGTTTTTTCCATAAAAAAAATATGAAGTTAGTTTTACAAAAGTTTATTTCGTAAAACTTGTTTTGATTTGTTTTATAAAATGTTTTTGTAAAAACTTTCCGAAGTTAGTTTTACATAAGTTTGTTTCGTAAAATTTGTTTTACAATTTTTTTTTCTGTAGAATTTTTTGAAGTTAGTTTTATGGAAGCTTGTTTCTTAAACTAGTTTTGATTTTTTTTTGAAAGTTCTCCTGTAAAAACTTTCCGAAGTTAGTTTTACAAAAGATTGTTATATAAAACTATTTTGTTTATTTGACGAAAGTTTTTCGGCAGAAACTTTGAAGAATTAGTTTTATGGAAGAATGTTTCATAAAACTGTTTTGATTTGTCTTATGATAGATTTTTCGTGAAAACTTTTCGAAGTTAGTTTTACGGAAGTTTTTTTCGTTTGAAACTTTTGAAAGAACGTTTTCTGCATTATTCTTGTTTGAACAGATATTACTTTATTTCCTTTCTCGGAAGAAATATATGTAGTTTTTCTTATTGTATCGTTGTGTAAGCCGGCATGCGATTTCGGATGATTTTAGCTGTTGACACTGCTAGGACCGATTTTGACCCCAATAAACACGACAAAAATAGCCTGGCTAGCCACAATCATACACCTACTAGTAGTTGGAAATGGAACAGGTGAGGATGACATTGAAAAATCTGCGAATTAAGGTATAGAGATCGGTAAGAGTAATCCACCCCATCTAGCTTGTCTCAGAGGAATCTCTATCAAAGATCATTGTCAGTAATCTACCCATGACTACATATCCTTAAATGAAGGAACCAACCAGCATATCCTAGTTATCCTTTCGACTCATTTTGACTCAATAACATTTAAAAGAAGTCCCATTATAGCATCATGTAACCATGCTCTGATACTACCATTGTGACATCCCTGATCTAGTCTAAGTCAAATTTGACTCAATCATCCGTCATATAATCAAACAGGAACATGCACAACCAATCACTAGTAACTTAAATCAAACCAAAGATGCTACAATTTTACATAAACGCTTAACCCGAGGTTCCCCCAATAAATCCAGGGACCTTTGGCCAGTTTCCTAATACACATGTCGTATTAGATATAACCCGACAAGTTAATGCCCAATAGTTGCTTCGTCCGGAAAAGAACTAATATCATACAAAACCTGAAATTTAAAAACTTTCTCTATACATTATATACTTAATCTTTCAAAACCATATTTCATAAATGTCATTGTTTAACCTCGAGGTCATTGGTCAACATTCTTAATAAATAAGATATATGAAAAGACTGTTGCAAGGGCAACAAAATTACTATTGGCTAATGACCTGCTGTCCCATCCTATAGAAAAGGTCTCCCATCTACTAGTCACATGCATACACAAAACAATCGTGAGTAACTGGTTTACATAGTGACTCTAGTCCCACACCCTCTACACATATTATCAAATAACCAATCAATTATCATCATACATATGTACAAATATACTCAATAACCAATATAAATTTAAAATTGTTTATTCCGTCATTGTGAAATCTAATCTTAATAATCACTTCCACCACACTCGCCATTCACTCATACTTATAAATACATATATAAACTAAACCCGAAAAAACCAAAATGTCTAAAGAAGACTAGTGGGTTAGCATCACCATCTTCATCAGATGTCATGAGACATGAACATCCGACACTACATCGTCATCCAGTACATGACCATTGGGAGTAACCGAGTTCCTCTGTGTCTTCTTTTTCTTGACTTTGCCACACGACACCATAAAAAGAATTCATTACTATGATAATAAGTACTTGACAACAAGTACTAAGTCTCAGGGTAAACCTCAATAAACATTTAAGAATAATTATTGTGTTTACACAAAGTAAACACCTCAATCAACAATATTCAGAATGAGTTCAATCATGCATCACACTCATACATGATTCATTAAACTTACTATCTAGATTCACCTTGGTCTTTCCAGAGATTGGCTAAAGAAGACTAGACCCGAGCTAAAACTAAGGTTACACAACCTGAGAATAATCCAAGATTGAGAACGTTTTTAAGACAAAGTCAACAAACCCATCCGACCAGTTCATAAATGCTTACCAAAAGAAAAAGAAGGCTACAGAGAGTATCTGGACTGAACCAACACAACTCCACACCAAACTGAACATGACATAACATAAGGAACAAGGTTTAGTCAGTCGTTTCAGTTCACACGAAACCCCGTTCACTAAGGCGGTTCATTATTAACTAATCAAACCAAGATCAGTACCTTACCAAGAGAGCAAACGGTTCCAGGGGACTAACCTGAATGATCTTTCCCATTCTCCCAAGCTGCTGACCTAAAACAGAACCAGTTGGAACATAAGATTCATCCGTCAATCAATTCGGTTCAAGCATAAATCAGTTTAGCTTGGCGGTTGAAGAACATGCTGATCACAAGATAAACAAAGGCTAAGACTATCTAGGGCTTAAGCAGATTGATCCGGACAAGAATCTCAATAAGTCAGTCAACTGGTTCCAAATAAAAAATTTCTGAACAAGAAGCTAAGGCCAACCGGGTTTTACTCAAGGTTTAGATGAACTAGACTGATATAAGCTTCAGGCTAAGAACACGCTTAACCTGATCATCACAAAATCTCCATGGTATATTCAAGATCATAAAATAACAACTCATTAGGGTTTCCCTAAACGGACTGAAGCTTAACCAAAACTGGTCTCATCAACCCATAAACTCTTACCGACTAAAATAAAGGCTGAATAACTTGGATGGCTTACAACTCCACGGTGAATTCATGCCTAACCTTCATATCTTACATATACTACAACTTCTTAATTAAAAGAAAGAAGTGAGAAGAGCTCGCCCAAGTTTAGTTCTCTCCTCTGATTTCTCTCTAAATTTTTCCATATATTTTTCTGTCAGGTTTTTCGCTCTTCTCTTCTTGATTGTTTCTTTTTCAGAAAACCATAATGATGAGAAAAGAATACAAATACATGGAGAGGAGTTTCTGGTGAGTTTTCAGCTTGAATACGAAGAGAAGCTTGAGAATGGACAATTGGCATCCTACTTCATATTTTTTGTCCAATGAAGAAAGCAAGCAACTTAGCTTTCCATGAAGAAATCTTCAACCAGCTTGTGACAAGCACATGACTCTTTAGTTAGAGGCATGCAGGTGGGCAGAAAATGACTGGACCAGGAGAAAACAGTTGAAAATCACATACATCGCACATGACCAGCAACCAGCTGAATCCTCCTTTCGGTCAGTTTCTTACCAGACATGTCACGGCCATTGGCTCTCAACCAACACTCGACTAAGCACACCACATCTATCTTCTCTCATCCAGCCTTTACCACAATCATATTCCAACGACCAACTCTAGACCCGACACATCGATAAATTGTATCCAGCCATTAGAGAATCCAATCAGGACATTTAAGTTGTTTTTTCAGGTTTAAAACAAGCCAACTTTGAACGGTCCTTACGGGAATTTTCTCGGACAAATTATATCAACTTGGGAGGGCCATTACAGTCATAGTGTTACACTATAGTTGAATATAAGGTGAGGTAGACAATATTCTATTGGTTTTATGTATGGCTTAAGGATGGGTGGGAGCGTACTTTTAAAAGAATTATCCACATTGTTTAAAGTCACTCTTGAAGACAAACTTTAATTGTAACTGTAAGCCATTTGCTTTTGTTGAAGGAACTGTCAAAAGAGATGCAGAGACGAAAATGAACAAGATGATTTGAAATAAGACAATAATAGTTTCAAGAAAGCACAAGGCGATAAGGTGGCGTTGACGCCTAATACGTGTAATAAGACAACTAAATTATTACATAGGCAAATTAGAAATTTATAAAATATAACAATATACTAACTATATATAATATTTTATTCTAAATATCATTATTCAAAAATGAAAAGTTTTTATATTATTTTATTTTATAAGAATCTATAGATCTCGTGCCTATGGGGCGTCTAGATTTTTTTCTAGAACACAAGACAATAATCTCAAATCATAAATCCCAAATTATGTTGAAGAAATCACGAACAAAATAAAACACAATATTCTCAAAGTGTTAATGATATAACATCTAAATAACTGGTGTTTTATAATTTAGGTTAACTACTACTTCGTTAATTGACATGTAAGTTTTTGATATTATAGTTTAAGTTGCAAAAAGTCACTTTGAAATTTTTTTCTTAATTGAACAGATTTTCACCTAGCCGCGCTCTAGGCACGAACATCAAGGACGTCGTTCGGTTTGCATTCTCCGGCGCCGGTGAGGCTCTTTTTCGCCAGCACTGACCACCACTTCTTCTCTGCGATTTGCTCTTCACGCTCCTGCATGTCCCTTGTTTATGCTTCTTTTTGTTTCCCGTCATGCTCTGCGGAGGAAGGAGTTGCCGATGGAGCACGTGACAAGGACCATAGATCCGGTTCTACGTTCTTGTTCTCTCGGCTTCCCTTCCCTTTCGATTTTTTTGTTCACCAGCGATGAGTCGGGAGGTAACTTTGTGTTGCCACCGACGGACAAGTCACTCGGATGGCTTTGTCCAAGCTCTTAAATCTGCAATGGAGCATAATGTTCATTGCTTGAGCTCTCTCTTTCTTAACCTAGAAGAGTTGAGTCCAAACACCTCTCAGGTGTGGCTCCCCTCCATTTACATCCATAGCATCGTCTGACCAGATCCGAGTTTGTTTGGAAAATCTTCAACCTCACTAAACCTTAGACTGATGTGTTCTTCTCTTGTGGGTAGTTTTCACAGCTCAAATATACATGCATCCCCACAATATATTTTGTTTTGTCACTCGACCTCTCACTGTGAAGGAGACTCTTTCTGGCGAACCTCTCCGTTGCGACACACCTTGATTCCAAAATTCCAGAGATCTACACCACACTCCTCATCCCAACTATCCCACTCACCCATTGCTACTCCCTTTCTAGAAACATGAGCTCACGTCAACAAGACAACTATAACGCCTTTGTCCAGCTTAAGAAAAGGCGGACGTCCTATGGACAAGCGTACTCAAGGTTCTAATTGAACCATTAATCCGGATACTTCATAGGCGTAATGATTAGATCGAATGAGAAACTTGGGTAGTTTCCTCGACCTAAACCAAGTTCCCGTTCAGCTCGGGATAGCTTAAGATAAGTGTAGTCAGCTTAGGACTAGTTTAGGTAGCTAGCTCTGTTTAGTGTAGTCAGCTCGGACCAGATAGCTGACCAGCTCGAGCAGCTCAACAACCAGCGCAGCCAGCTCAATAAGCTTAGATGGTTTGGTTAGGTAGTGACCAGGTTTGGGTGGTCCGGCCATGGTCTTGTGGTCTGGTAAGTGGGTCGGTGGTCGGAAGGTTAGGAGTTAGTTTGGGTCTTAGTTAGGGTAGGTAGGACTTGGGCCGTGAGTGACTGGATTGGGCCATGGGTGGTTATAGGCGAGAGGTTTCAAGGGGACAGCCGAAGGAACAAAAGCCTTGGGCAAAGTGTCACGAGTTGGACTCGCACCCATTCGGGCCTTGGCCATTAATGCTCCATCGCCCATCACCTATTTCCTATATATATCCCCATCCTCTCTCCCATTTGGCATATGTTCCTTGTAGACATCCACCAAGAAATCAAGAGAGAGAGAGAGAGAGAGGTATAACCAAAAAAGGATTGTGGGCAATTGGTCGGTCCGATTAGGTGAGTGGTAGGAGGGTCCGATGTGACTATCCGGCGAGGCAGTTTGTCAGTTTGTGAACAAGGACCGAAAGGGTGCCTTGTAAGGTTGCTATTTCTCTTCTCCTTCTTATCCTCTTTGGTTGCCTGAGGTGAGTGCAATGACGTAGGGTTAGAACCAAAGGTCTATGACTGGTTGAGGTCACGCCATTGGGTTAGATTATATTTTTTTTGGTTGTATGATTGAGTGTTGAGTGATCAATACATAAGGCAATGAGACAGAGTGTAGTAACTTTTTTGTTGTGTTCATGTTGATTACTCAAACCGGGTATATTAGCCTATAGACCCTAATTATGGTTGTATGTTTGGGAAATGTTGTATGGTCCAAAAGGTCGCATGCGGTTTAAGCATGTGGTCTAGGCAGCCGACGACTGGGAGGAACTCACCAAGGCCTTCCTTTGGGAGTGAACCATATCTAGCTGACATGAACCATAAGGCTGAGTACCAAGTGGTTGGTTGGGACAATAAGATCATGTGCATGTTAGGATTAGGTTTTTGGGACTAACAGTGTAGGCAGAATGATTCGCCTCACTAAGCAATGTTTTAGATTGCTTATGGCTCATTGAATGTGGCAGGTTCTAAGAATGGTGAGGGTTGACTCAAGATAGGAAGCCGATGGTGGTGAGTGGTGTTAGAGTCATTTAGGTATAGTATTGTATGGGATAAAGTATATCACATTCAAACTACAATGTATCAAATCCTGGTTATCATATACAATATGACCATATGGTTTTGATTGCTTCTGCGTATTGATTGATTAGTTAGGAAATATCTGGTTAAGAACTTCACTTGGATATTATACTTAAATTGAAAAACAACTTAAAATGAACTGATTGGATCCGGTTCTCATATCAGCTCGAATTTTGTGAGATCGGTTTGGACTAGAGTCCGGATCGGGCTTACAATGAAGACGGTCCTCCTAGGAGTCATCTCGCCGCCAAAATTAAAGGCGCTTGGTCTCAACTGTACAGGTTAGGCTTCACTAATCCTGAACCTTTCCGGGGGTTTGCCCACTCGCTTCACCACTTCATCCTCCCTCTCTATCCTCCTTGGCCTTTGAGATATAAAATCTTAATCTCATATTTAAAACACCGGTCTGATAACCCTCACTATCAATCACCGCAACCATATCTTCCCTACTTTGGTGATCTCATTAATCCACGGGATACTGCTCTTCTTTCAACCGGTGGTCTCCTCCCAATTTTTGTTGCACACTCCAAATCCGCCCCATCTCTAAACAAGCCATCTGCAGCAACTGGGATGAGATTCAGATCTTCATGGGCCTGGCTCTTCACACTTGATACAGCTGCCAGTCAAGTTAAGACTATCAAACCCAGAAACGTGCAGCAATTTGTGGCATATACAAGTTTGATTTTGATTTCTTTTGGTAATTTAAAGATCTTCGATGGATTCATTGGGTTCTATAACATGCGATTATTGCTATATCACTCTCTTAGGAAGATTATTTCAGTGGGTTCGCCGTATATGTCACTGTTTCCGCCATCCTCCTTTGTCGAGGAGAGTATCTTGCAGCCATGCCTCCATTCTATGAATGGAGATGTTTCTTCGGGTCCTTTCCAGAGCTATTGTTTCAACTTATTCACTTGTTTTCTCCTTTCGTAGTGGTTTGTACAGGGCAAAAAGGGGGCAATTGAGACTACTTTAATTTTCTTCGTTAGTGAGAGTTGGCTATCAACGTCACTTGTAACTAAATCTCAGCTTTCCAACTCTGTAGTGAAAGCTCTCTCGACGCATTTAAATTCTGTCTCAAATTCGTTGTCAACTTCATATAAAGTACTATCTAGTTTAATTTCCCTTGCCATTGTAGTTTATGGTTTGTCTCCAAGAATATGCTTAATTCTCTCTTAT
The DNA here is from genome assembly GCA_905132765.1 of Moricandia arvensis. Classification (NCBI taxonomy): domain Eukaryota; kingdom Viridiplantae; phylum Streptophyta; class Magnoliopsida; order Brassicales; family Brassicaceae; genus Moricandia; species Moricandia arvensis. The sequence continues at coordinate 49 of CAJHQP010000014.1, read as the reverse complement.
CACTGTAGCCTTGAATTTGAGTTAATGAAAGTTGTGTTTCAAAAAAAAA